>CM012445.1:28378044-28613044 GCA_003999625.1 Oryzias javanicus | reverse complement strand
CATGTTGACGCTAAACTCCCCTTTGATCACTGCGATTCAGCTACGTCGTCCGTCAAAATTTGAACCAAACTAAACGGATTCGCAGCGCCGCAGAGCCTGACCGCAGACGCAGGACGGGAACGCCTGCAGTGGGATTTCCTCTCTCACTTTTAAAGTTAAGTAAAGACTGCGGCGCTCGCATCGGAGCTGTAACGCTAGCGGGGTCAGTCAGTTTTTGGGCCAACACCAGTCCTTTGAACGCATGTTGAAAGTTGAACCATGTCAAACTTTGACAAATCAGGGACTCCGATTTGGTAATGACATATGGATGATGTCCCCTTTCAGTGATGGAGGGGTCAACTGTCATCATGAAGGAGAAATTAATAATTGCTGTTTGTGTGTCAAAGGGTGTCAGTTGAGGCCAAGAGCCAATCGGGGACACCAACCTTGAACAAAAAGATCTTTGAACAGTGTGACCGGAGGTTCAGGTGCTGCCAAGATGAGTACTCATTAACCAGGGCTTGCTGTCGCAGGTCAGTCGGGAACCAGTGATCCGCCACTGAGCACTTCCTAGCCAGGTATTTCAGGATGGCCGTGCTGTGACACAGAACAATCTTAAGACAATGAGCCTCGCCTGAAAACTGCCTGTTAAAAAGTCTGTCCTCGTCATGTTCAGTAAAACCATGCAGCTCTGAACATCATGCCTCAGAAAACCTCACACTTTGAAATTATTTTTTAAATCAGTTTATGTCTGTCAGATGACTAAAATGTCAAAGCTTAGACAGAAATCCAAAAGTCTGGAATCACCCAGACTGATCACTAAAGCTTCGTCTCTGCTTCATGTCCACAGTTTACATGCAGCTTCAGATGTTTCTCACATGTAACCTAGACCCTTCACCTCTTCTCTGGATGAAGTTGGCTGCTATGTCTGACAAGAGGATGATGGGAGCAGTTTTTAATCACAAATGCATGACAATTGAAAGCTCATCTTTCACTGTGAACCATTTCTGCGAGGTTAAAAGTTTGGTCTTAGGTGCAGAAAATAGTCCATCCTTTTGGCCTCAAACCTTTGTTGACCCCCGCCTGGTGAGAGCTGAATACACAAGCAAACTGAGCAGAAGGGAGAACACGAGTCAGCACAAACTGGGAAAGCAGAATATCTACCTCTCTGTCAGAACAAAGTCTCCATCCTTGAGAACAGGAACTTTCTTTACAATGCTGAGTTTTGCAAACTCATCACTGTACTGTTGCCCTGAAAAAAATCAGACAGACACGAGGCGGTGAAATCATCTATTGTAACCACTTTTCTCTCTGCACGCCCAGCACATCTGTTCTCTCAGCAGAGGCATAGCAGTTCAAGGGTTAACGGAACTGCCTCCCCAGTCTTTAAGTTTTCTGGGGGAAACAGGATGTGATCTGACAACAGAGGAATGCAGCTTGTTTTAAACTTAATGGAACAAAATAGGAATCTTTGAGGTAAAAGTGAAAAAGTTCTAGACTTCCTGATTTTAAACTTTAAACAGGCAACATTTACAGCCTACATGCACTTAAGAGTCTCTAATTGTGAGTCTGCTTACCTTCTGCAAGTTCAACATGCTTAAAATCAAAAGGGATCTTGAGAGCTTTAGCAAACAAGAAGACGGCGCGGCACGGTGGGGACAGAAGGTCTAGATGCAGCTCCATCCTGTCAGAGTGTAACGCTGCAGCTGTTGTTCACTGCCTGTTATCCAGCAGAGCTCCTCCTCTTCTCACTGGAGGAGGACTCACCGACTTCTAAATGATGCCGATACTTCAAAGTAAGCAGGCCGTCTGGGGTGAGCAGTTCGACCTTCGGCCTCTACTTGGTCGAAAATTTTGTAAACACTGCTGAGATAAGAATATGTGGATCTTCTTTGTATGTGATGCAGCTCTATGATCATAATGAGGTTGAAGTCAACGGAGAAAGCGCCACCTAACTCTCCAAAGGACTTAGCCCAGACTTCATACAGAAAACACGCCAGATCAATTAGAAATCATGTGTGCATCGTGTTTTTAAAAGCCCAAGAGAAGTGGACATTGTTCATTCGTTTAAATGGGTCAAAAGGAGCCAAACATCGATCCAAAATATGTTGAAAGCTGCAGCAGTGGGGATGAGGTTTGTTTTTTCCACTGATTCAGGACTGAAGATAAACATAGATTTATGCATGCAGTACCATGAATGAATTGCTTAAAGTCCCCCTTCAATCATGTTTTTTGAGTTTTTAACATGTATGTGTGGCATTTTTCTTCTGAAAGAGAAAAAATATAATTAGAAATCATTTCGTCATTGCATTTCCGAATATTTCTCCTTTTAAGTCGCTGTCAATCAAAGTGCCAGAGAAAAACTGTTTAAATTCCTGAAATTTGCTTATAGACAGCTGAACCGGATGCAGCTGTAGAAGATGATATAACGTCCCATTCTGTGCTGTAAAGGATTGTAATTCAGTGAAAGACCATACTGATGTTAACTTTCATTATTTTAACAGGAATCTGAGGAAAACATGGATTGGATTTATTGGTCACAGCAACATCAATAATTATTCAATCATTTGCAGAAAAAGAGGCATTTTTCAACTGGATGGAGCCGAAGGTGATTGCATTGTCCGCCTATATTTTGATTGTGTCCAAGACGGGACTTTTTTTTTAAGTTGACCTCACGTATTTAAAAAGGAACTGAAAGTAAAATGCCATTAGCTGTCACAAATCTGCTGTCTGTGGTAATGGTGAGCTGCTGCTTTTTATCCGCTCAGGATTCACCAAGTGGTTTAACCGGACACCGGAACAAGGACAAATGCTGCAAACTAGCCACGGCTAAAAGCATTATGATATGGGCATGGGACTGCTATTGTTAGTATGTCTATGTTTTTATATCTGTCCTTACTCGATAAATAAATTCAACCGTTCTCCTAAACGTAACCCTAAAACCGTCACCATTGAATTTTACAAAGTGACACACGATTAGAGCCTCTCTGTATTCTTCATTTCATTTCATTAGATTTCTTGTTGAAGTGAATTCAACAATCATTATGTGCTAGCATAAAATCAGTTCTGAACCCCAGATAGATCTGCTGCTGCTGCAGTGCAGCCTGGATGGAAATGTTTGGGTTTAGTTTATTTTATCATGGGCTTTTCAAAGTGTGTGTCTCGCTATCTTGTCTGGGGGATAAGGGGCAGGGTTACGCAGCTCAGCACCATAAGCCACGCCCACACAGGGATTTTTGTAAACGAAGGCTTCAGATCAACAGGAAAAATAGCTTTTTAAGACATTTAGGATGTGGAATTGTTGTTAAAAACTTCACAGTCCTAATTAAAACCCCACTGGGAACGTTTAAAGAACATTTGTAAAAAATTTGTGGGGGGACTTTAAATGAGTAAATTTGTTTATTGGTTGCAAATTAAGAATAAAAGTTTGTCAACACGAGCATATCAAATTAAAACAGATTGCAGTATATTAAAGCAGATTCTGCCTTCTTTCTGCCCCTGTGTAACATTGACACATACTTGTCTGCAGACCAAATGCAAACATGCAGACCAAATGAACTGGTCTGCTTTTTTGCAGCTCCTGTTGCTGTTGTTGTTTAGAACTCCGATATCTATTCTGATATGCAAAAGAACATTCTTGAAGCACACATTTCAGATGCCTGTTGCACCACTGTCCAGCCGTTTGTTCCAAGCTGCTTACATATGTATACATGTCTCCTTTAAGACATGTTTAATGTCCGTTAAGTGGTAAATCATTTTCAAACCACTCTTTATAAAACACAGACTTATTTTGATGGGGGGTCACAAGCAGCAGACGTGTGTCTCCATCTCTCCTCTACTTTCTTGCTTTTAAAGTTGCTCACAAGCGACTTTAATCCCCAAACCACTGCAAACCAGACACCGCAACGAGGAGAGCTGAACATGGCACAGAAGAAAAGATTAGAAGCCAATTTGACTGAGCTCAGAATCGCACTAGCTGATATTCAAGGTAAATTAGCGCCTCTAATGGATTGGGATGCTAAATTAGCTGCCCTGTTGGAGCTACAGGCTAAGCTAACACCAATTTTGGAAGATTTCCGACTGGAAAAGGCACATAACAAACAACGGGATAATTGCCAAGATCTCCTCGAAAGAAGAATGCAGGACCATGATCAACAAGTACGGATGAATAATGTGATTCTCACGGGACTCCAACTACAACCCTGAGTGCGGCCTGGTGCTACCAGCGCTGATGGATGCTAATACGACCGTGGAGGATCAAGTTGGAGTATTTCTTGAGTCTAAAGGGATTTCCTTGGTCCTAAATACTGTTGAGGTCTGTCATCTGCTTCCTTGGAGAAAGAACACGGATAAACCAGAGGTCCTGATCAGGTTTGTGAATCGAAAGCACAAGATAGCTCTGATGAAACAACGTAAACAATTAAAAGGAACAAAGACGTTTCTTAATGACCATTTATGCAAATATTATGCTGATCTGGCAAAACACGTGAGAATCCTACGATCTAAGGGACAGATTCAGTCTACATGGGTCCAGAACTCCAGAATCTTTGTCAAATCACTCAGACCACCGGACCTGACGAAGCCTCTGGAGATAAAATCCATGACAGACTTTGAGAACTGTGGGAGTACGCATGTTTGAACCTCTAATACAAGCAAAATGTGAATTGTGGACTCATGAAACTTGATTCTTGATTCATGATTCTTAACTTCAGAACTCGAGCACAATTCCCTTGAAATGAGACCTTCACAGTCTCTGTCATAACGAGGAGGGTTTACGTGCCTTAAACCTGTTCCTAAACAAAGATGTAGCTCTGATCTGAATACAATCTGCTCAAACTGTCTCTTAATGAGAATATTTTGAAGTTTTTTCTCCATTAAGTCATGATATTTACTTAGCACTTTTTCATTATAATAATCATTCTTTGATAAATACAAGCTGTTCAAATCGTCTTTTATAACGAGAGTATTCTGATATTTTTTTTTTCCTGCAGTAACAAATGAAGTTGTTTCCTACTTAATACTTTTTGAATTACTATAATCATTTTTTGAAGATTACAATCTGGACCAATTGGTTTTTTTAATGATAATGTTTAGATTATTGCTGATGATTATTATTAATATAAATGATTTGTCTATGGATGTTTTTTTTTATTCTATTACATAACTGATATTAATGATCTTTAATAACCTGAAACTTTATTAATATTTGATATTAAGTTCTGAACCGGATATTGATAATTCATGTAGAGAAAATGGTATGGTCGAGTCGGGGTGGGATTATATAAGTTCGCTTCCTTCCACCCCCTTTCAACCGATCTACTTGTGATTGATTATGTGAAGTTATTCCATGTATTATAACCTGATTGCTCGAAATAAACCATTTCCTTCATTCTTCATTCATTCATTCATTCAATGAATCACTTGTTTCACAGTATGTTTAGATGAGGCGAGTAGCTGTGGACATCCAATAACTGCCCATAAAGTAACACCGTGGAACTCTAACAGTTTGTTATATTTGAAAGAGGTAGCAGTTTTAATCCACCTTATTTGCTAAAAATGTAACTAGGAACACAATACCAAAATAAGTGGAGGTTTTTAATCCAAGATTTCAGACAAGTAATCTTTAAGGCTCCATTAAGACAGTCAAAATCTAAAGCTTTCAGGCTGCCATCTATGAGATGGATGGCTTGTGCTTCCAAATGAAATAGAAGTTTTTTTGTTTTAATCAAACTTTTTGGGATTGCTGAAGATGGGTAGATTCACCTAGATAAACTTTCAATTTACATAAATACAAAGATCCCAATAAAGCCATAAGTTTATTTTAGTTTTAAGTGTTTTAAGTTTGCTCTCATGTATGTAAATTAGAATTTAAATTGTGCTCTTTTGTGATGTTGTTACCTAAATTTTTAATTCCAGACTTTGTAGGGATGTTGCAAATTGCTTTCAGATGTGTGTCATGAAGTTCACATTTCTTTAGATTTAATGTTACACCTGAAACAGCAGAGACATTTTTAATTTAATTAATAACCTTTTCAATTTGTCTGTCATCTTTAAGAAACATTGTAGTGTTGTCTGCCAGTTGGCTTATGATGTCTTCTGTACTGTTTAATGTTACCACAACTGTTTAGATAAATTGCCAATATTTCCATCACTAATTTAAAAAGGTAATGTCAGGAATAAGTGGTGAAGGACCCAAACGCAGGAGACCAGATGTAAGTGCCATTTACTGAAAAATGTAAGTTACATTAGAATTCTATTTTGTTTTGATGATTTCATGTATTTTGTTTCTGTGACATTTGAAATCAAGATTATTGTTTGAATTCTTTTGACTGCCAGAGGGCGCAACTCTGTTGTTCAATGTCCATTTTATGAGTCAAAGAAGTTCTGTCTTGAAACATTGTGTCAATAAAGATTGAGATGGAAAAGGACAAAGCAACATGGTCATTTTACCGTGTGCGGCTACAATGTCCAAACCGGAACTTTGTTTTTATACTTTTATTGAAGAGGTTAAAGAATCAGAAAACAGCAAAAGGAAGTGAACCATGGTAACAGAAGATTAACCTCTACACCAGGCTTGGTGACAGGAACTAAAAAGATTTAATGCATTTACCAAAACATGACAAAAACCAATGGAGAAACTAAAATGGTGACAAAAAAGAAAAGAGCAGATGATCTGACAATGAGGAAATGAAAACCAGACACTTGCATACACTGAGGTTGATGAACCAAATGAAGACAGCTGTGGAGGATTAACCTGATCATGGGGAGACTGACAGGGAAACCAGAAGATGACAAAACCTAAGCACAGAATCCTGACAGGTAAAGTGATATGGGACAGCCCTGAAGAATAGCGACATTGATATCGAATATTAATATTGAATTGAGGAGTAGTTCCTTTAGGAAGTAGAACGCAATTGCTAATATTCTGATATAAATCTCTCTATTTTTTAAACCAAACTTCTCCAAAACAGCAAATATGAAACAATGTGCTACAAAATCAAAGAAAAAGATGAAACTATGATCAGTTATTAAATTTCTATATTTTGTCATTTCCACAACCAATCAATTGGTATCGTGGATTGATCTTCTCTATAAAAATCCAGATTGGGTTTCTGCAACAATATTTGAGATTCCAGATTGAAGATGTATGGAGAAAATGAAAGTTAATTAGTAATCTGGATTTCTCAGTGTATTTGGTCTCCTATTCTCTAATTCTGGAGTCTTTATCTGGTTTTAGAATAGAAATAATGACACCTTGTCTCATTATAGGGGGAGGACACAACTTTCAAAGCCCGCATTGCCTCTGGTGGCCCCAGTGTTTGGCAGTGGAGCCACCACCAGTGTGTGAATGGGTGAATGGGTCTGTGACTGTAAAGCACTTTGGGCCTTCGAGGAAAGTAGAAAAGTGTTATACAAGTATACACCATTTACTGTTTTGTTTGTAATTATCAATTTGTTGAATATAGAATTCAATATGATCTAAGAAAGTTTGACAATTTACTTTGACAATTTGAAGGAGGAGAGGTTCCTATAGAATCTATGTATTTCCATTTAAATTAACTTCTCATCAGTAGTTTCAGTGTCATTTATTAATATTGAACTTTTCTTGAAGTTTTTTTATATGTTGTTTACCAAGAGAAACAGTAAATTCTCTAGTTTTGTATTTAAAAAATTACCATTTTTTGGTTGGTGTATCTAACTCAATTTCATTCTTAATATCTGTCAGTAAAGACAGTAAGTAAATTCACAATAAGAATTATTGAATTGTTATTGTTAGTTGAAAATGTCTGTTTGATTTGGACAAGATTTTGGGCTGTCTTCTAATATTCATTTGTTCTGGCTCATGTTGTTATACGCATATAAATTTGTCAAAACTACAATGAACTTGTTAAAATTAACAACAAGAATTAATCAATGACCATGTTAGTGATTATAATAACAATTGATCAGACCCTGAATGTTATTTTGTAGAACAGTGACTCCTGCTGACCTTGAGGAGCCATGGCAGAAATACGCTTTGTCTCTCCGTTGTATTGACCAGAAGTTATAGTCTTTGAGACTTTTGAGTTTGTTTTCTTTAAAAACATAGCATTGCCATTCTTCCCTTCACAGAAAAAGAAAATACTTTTCCTTTTGGTTATGTCGCTTAATTCCCTTGCATTTAAAGAAGCATCTTCATCTCTGCTACCTCCAGCTCTGCTTCCTGTCTTTTCTTCACTGTTTCTAGTCCAACAACATGGCTGCTCTCACCACAGTCTTGTACATCTTTCCTTTCATTTGTGCTGAAACTCTTCTATCACACATCACATCATTTTAACTGAAACATGAAACACAGAAAAGAAAAAGGTAAATGTGACACAACTTTATTAGACACAACTTTATTAATCCCTTTGGGACATGCCCTGGGGGGAAATTCAGAAGCCAAAGATTGAAAATCTGTAGAGTAGCAAAGTAACAAATCTCTAAATTCAACCAGATTAGATCAACTCACAAACATGAAGTTTGAGTCTTACTTGAAGGTGTAATTAAGGAGTAACTTTTTGACCTTCTTTAAGCATTGCTGTCAGTCATAGACATAATAAATAATCGGACGAATCATCTCTGACGTCACCCGTTAACTTCCACAGTCCCCAAAATGAAGCCTGAATATTCAGCTCATGGCCGCAGCCATATTGGCTGGTGTTAACTCCGCCTGACACGGACGTTCCAAATATGGAGAAAAGGGGCAGGACCGAGTTCACTCGCTTTCCCCCCGGGATTGTTTTAGTTCACGCCCACAGCTCCTGCCGCTGTCTGAGGTTCCTCAGTGCTAACGGCTAACAGCTTCTCCAGCAAAGCAGCATCGCGGTGGATTATTTACATCATGAATCTTTACAGGTAAGCGATTACTGTTTCACACACAATATGTAAAGCGGTGGAAGAGACTTTTAGACAACAATGAAAACGTATTTCCCCGTGGCACGTGTTGAGTATAAACTGAGCATCCACTCGTTTGAACATGTTATTTCTGTGGCCCAAAGCTATCTTATTGTTGTCTTTATATACAAATTGTTTTTTTTAAAAATGCACCACAAGAGTAATATATGATTGTGTAAAATGTAGTTTTTGTCTAATTTTAAATCAAATTGTTGGCATATGATCACATAATGCTGTGATTACAATATGAGGATGATTTCTTTTTACTCTTTAGTTAAGTTAATCATGTCAACTTCTTTAAGCTGGAGCTGATATTTGAGTTAATTCTTTCCTACACACAGTCACAGACTCCAGTGAAGCAGAATGAACTACTGTGGTAATATTAGTCAGAATGTGATGGACGTCAGGTGAGAAGAGGTTAAACATGACTGATGCTGCTGCTTCTTCTGACAATCCAAACTAAACACTGTGATGTTCTTTCAAAGATAAACTCATTTGTTTTCCACCTCTATTGTCTTTGCTGCTTTCTGGAGCAGCGGTCCCAGGGTCTCTGGTGCCTGTCGTGGCAGCAACCCCCGAACCCGGTGGTGGACACCGGAAGTAAGGGATGCCGTCAAGCTGAAGAAGGAGTTCTATCAGGCCTGGTTGGCTTGTGTTTTGGAGGGAAAAGCTCAATCCTGGGAGGAGTTTGGTGAGGTCATGGAGAAGGACTATCAGTTGGCCTCAAAGAGATTCTGGAAAACCGTCCAGCGCCTCAGGAAGGGAAAGCAGTTTTTTGCAGACACCGTTTTCAGTGCAGGTGGGGATCTTCTGACCTCAACTGGGGACATTGTCGGGCGGTGGAAGGAATACTTTGAAGATCTCCTTAACCCTGATGACACGCCTTCCGTTGAGGAAGCAGAGGCTGAGGAAACTGGGGTGGAATTGTCCATCACCCAAGCTGAGGTTCGCCCTGAGTACCTCAAGTCTCTGGATGCTGTTGGAGTGTCTTGGCTGACGCGTCTCTGCACAGCATTGCGTGGCAGACAGGAACCGTCCCACTGGACTGGCAGACTGGGGTGGTGGTTCCCCTTTTCAAGAAGGGGGACCGGAGGGTGTGTTTCAACTACTGGGGAATCACACTCCTCTGCATCCCCGGGAAAGTCAATGCCAGGGTGCTGGAGAGGAGAGTCTATCCAATAGTTGAACCTCAGATTCAAGAACAACAGTGCAGTTTTTGTCCTGGTCGTGGAACAGTGGACCAGTTCTGCACCCTCTTCAGGGTGCTGGAGGGTTCATGGGAGTTCAATCATCCAGTCCATATGTGTTTTGTGGATTTGGAGAAGGCATTTGACTGCGTTCCCCGTGGTGTCCTGTGGAGGGTGCTCTGGGAGTATGAAGCCGGGGAGCCTTACTGAGGGCTGTCCAGGCTCTGTACGACCGGAGCAGGAGCTTGGTTTGCATGGGGCTGGCAGTAAGTCAGACCTGTTCCCGGTGCATGTTGGACTCCGGCAGGGCTGCCCTTTATCACCAATTCTATTCATTGTCTTTATGGACAGAATTTCTAGGCGCAGCCAGGGGCCAGAGGGGATCTGGTTTGGGGACCACAGGATTTCCTCTCTGCTCTTTGCAGATGATGTTGTTCTATTGGCTCCATCGAGCCAGGACCTCCAGCATGCATTGGATCAGTTTGCCCCCGAGTGTGAAATGGCTGGGATGAGGGTCAGCACCACTAAATTGAACTAGCAGAAGAGAACACATCACTCCTGTGTTAGCTTCACTCCACTGGCTCCCAGTTGAATCCAGGATTAAGTTCAAAATCCTCCTGTTAACACCTATAAGGCTCTGAATGGTGTGCCATCCTATATTAAAGATCTCTTAGTTCCTTACCAACCAATCAGAACACTTCGTTCACAAAATGCAGGACTGCTTGTAGTTTCCTAGAATCTCTAAAAGTACAGTTGGAGGTAGAACCTTCAGCCATCAAGCCCTGTTCTCTGGAATAAAGCTCCCAGCTCATGTTAGAGAGGCCAGCACAGTTTCTACCTTCAAAGTTAGCCTTAAAACATTCCTCTTTTGGACAGGCGTCCTGCTAGATTTTCTATCATAGTTGTTCTCCACATCAGCTCTGGGTTCTGTTCTCTGTTCTTATTTCTTCCTATCTCTCTACTCTTTATTATTCATTGTATTAAGTTCTCCATGTTTTTGTTGGTGCAGTTCGATTCACATGTTGTTCTTCTCTCTCACTCCCCTCTGGGGGCGGGAGTGATTTCAGATCCCAGGTGGATTCCCCCACGCTCCTGCTCCTGGTCATGGACTGCACTTCTGCTTCGTCTGACTGAGGACTTCATCACCACTCGTCCCCTCAGCTCTATCTGCACCTCTATCTGAATGAATTCTATTCAAATACCTAGTTTTTAGAAGCTAATTTTCCCTTACCAGTTCTGGTATTGCCTGTTCGTCCTGGGATGGGATTCTTCCTCATGTGGGAATCCCTAAGGTTCTTCGTTTTCCTGATTCAGGTTTTTTGGGAGTTTTTCCTTACCGAGAGGGAGGGTCTAAGAGCAGGGATATCCAGTTTATTTAGTCTGTTTAGTCTTTAGTGATCTTTCTTGTTCATGACTATTTTTTGCAACTGTAAAATTACCTGCATGAAGCCCAATGAGGCAAAATTCTTTGTGATTTTGGGCTATATAAATAAAATTGAATTGAATTGAATTAAATCTGAGGTGGTTCTCGACCGGAGAAAGGTAGTTTGCCCTCTCTCTGTGGGTGGAGTGCTCCTGCCTCAGGTGGAGGAGTATTAATATCTTGGGGGCTTGTTCACGAGTGAGGGAAGATCGGAGTGTGAGATCGACAGACGGATTGGAGCATTTTGGGGTCACTGTACCGGTACGTTGTGGTGAAAAGAGAGCTGAGTCAAAAACAAAGCTCTCGATTTACCAGTCGATCTTCGTTCCAGTACTCACCTATGGTCTTGAGCTTTGGGTCATGACCGAAAGAACCAGATCCCGACTACAAGCGGCTGAAATGAGTTTTCTCAGGAGGGTGGCTGGGCGCACCCTTAGAGATAGGGTGAGGAGCTCAGTCACCCAGAGAGAACTCGGGTAGAGCCGCTTCTCCTCTGCATCGAGAGGAGCCAGTTGAGGTGGCTTGGGCATCTGATCCGGATGCCTCCTGGATGCCTCCCTGGAGAGGTGTTCAGGTATGTCCCACTGGGCGGAGGCCCCGGGGAAGACCCAGGACACGCTGGAGAGACTTTGTTTCTTGGCTGGCCTGGGAATGCCTTGGGGTCCCCCCTGGGGAGCTGGAGGAAGTGGCCGGGGAGAGGGAAGTCTGGGGATCTCTGTTTAGACTGCTGCCCCCGCAACCCGGTCCCGGATGAAGCAGAAGAAGATGGAAGGATGAATGGATGGATGAATGGATGAATGGATGAATGGATGAATGGATGGATGGATGGATGGATGGATGGATGGATGATGGGATGGATGGATGGATGGATGGATGGGTGGTAATGATACGAGTTAGTCATGAACACTTATCAAAATCATGCTAAAACAGTCATAGTTTATTTTTAAGGATTCTAAATAGGACAGGAATTGCATTTGGTCAAAAATGTTAAATAGCTCTAAAGACATTAAAGCTAAATTCACTAAACTTTCTCACATGACTATCACTTATATAAAAAGAAAACATTTTTTTTTTTCCTAGTTTATATTTGTTCTGTTTTTACTTGTTTATTAAAACTACTTCACAGAAGTGTTCTATTTAAGTTTTTAATGATAAAAGAAGGTTCATGAAATATATAGATGCCTATAAATATATATAGATATATATCTGATAGAGTAAATCATAAGAAATTATTTATGAAACTGGCAAAGAGAGGTGTACATAAATGTGTTGTACGTATTTTGGCCTATTGATATACTCAGCAAACAATGCAGGTTAAATGGGGAAACAAGATGTCAGATCCTTTTAGAGCTAGCAATGGGGTGAGACAGGGGGGTATTCTCTCTCCTATTCTTTTTCATTTGTATTTGGATGATTTGTCCCTTAAGCTGAAAGCCTGTCGCACTGGTTGTGTGGCTGGAGATGTCATTATCAACCATTTGATGTATGCTGATGACATAGTTGTGATGAGTCCAAGTACTGCTGGTCTTCAAAACTTGCTAAACATCTGTTCATCTTATGGGCGAGATTATGACATCACATTTAATGCACAAAAAAGCTTGATTATGATTTCCCGGACAAAAGAAGACAAATACCAAAATTCCCTGATTTTTATCTTTCAATGCTGTGCTCATGTGTGCTAGTAAGATAAAATATCTGGGGCATATAATTTCAGAGGACATGTCAGATGATGCAGATATTTACAGGCAGTGTCGTGTGGTATTTGGCCAAGCCAACACTCTCTCTCTGAAGTTTAACATGTTGTGTACAGAGGAAGTCAAGGTGACTTTATTTAAAGCATTTTGTACTCCTCTGTATACAGCACATCTTTGGGCAAACTATAAAAGGGCCAGTATGAGAAAGCTGCAGGTGGCATACAATGACGCTCTGAGAGTGCTTCTAAAAAAGCCCAGGTGGACGAGTGCTAGTGAGCTGTTTGTTTCCCTCAGAATTAACACTCTTCAGGCTTGCATACACTCACTCATGTTCAGGTTTATCTGCAGATTAAATGCTTCAAAGAACACCCTCATCATGACCATAAGTAATATTAGACTTAGTGCCATACGCTTCCAGTCAAAAATCTGGAGACACTGGAGGGACTGTCTTTTTAACTGTCCTTTTAACTAATTTTTTATGGTGTATTATGGAATTAATATTTTTTAGTAACTTCTATAATTTTTTGTATACTGTTCTTAACCTATGTATTTGTGACATTTTGATTTTTTTAAAGTAGTTTTTATTGATTATTGTAATTTCTTGTATACTGTTCTTAACTTGTGTATTCTCTGACATTGCACTTACTGATTGGACTATGTGTCCGGAATAAATTCTATCTAAATCTAAATATAAATCTATAAATAAGGGACAACATAAATCTGTTTATTCAATTTGTTCATGTTTTGAATATGTTACAAAAGTATCGAATCTGGACTTGGTATCGACAAATCCACAGAATCCAATGACTCGGAATTGGATCGGGCCCAAAAAAACCTGATCGGGACATCCCTAGTCAAATCAGGATCAGGTTAAAGTGAATGAAATAACAGATTGAAAAAGCATTTGAAAATGTGAAAACAAGACATTACAAATTTGAAAAACAAAGAAAATTTGAAAAAGAAATGTTTTGAAAATTTGGAGAAAAAAACAAAACAAAACTGAAAACTTGAAATAAATCTTCAAAATTTGAAGAAAAAAAATTGAAGATTATTATTTTTTTAATTGAATTAAAAAATATTGAAAACCTTAAAGATCTTCTGAAAATTTGAAGAAAGATAATACTGAAGACTTAAATTAAAAAAACTACGAATGTAAAAATTACCAATTAAAAAATAATGTATGTATTAGTAACAGCTGCTGTTTTGAATTGTCAAGTTGTTTTTTTTTTTTTTTTTTCCTCAGTTTACAGTTTTTCTGAACTGATTTTCTGATTTTAGAGTTTTCGTTGCCGAGCTGAGCCTAATTTTACATTTGATCTTAGTGGCTGCCGGAACACGTTTCCCACGGGGGACAGAGAGGACACCTCACTACATATTTTCTACACTTTTCTCAGACACACATGAATATTTTCATGTTTTTCTCTAATTTTTAACATTCATTTTTTACAAAATTTCATGGGAAAATACATTAGGATGGAAACAAAGATCTAATCTCAATGAAGACTTCTGTAACGCTGCACATCTGCATGAAAAATGATTGATGGACTACATCAACAGGAAAGTCACACTGAAAAAAATCCACCAAACAGCGAGATCACAAAAGGTACACCACAATAGTAGTGATACTGCTCTCCCCAAGTTTGATGGGAGTGGGGCATAGTACCGGCATAGCAAAAGATCGACTCTCTCCCCTGCCTGTGACATATTTTTAACAGTGAGTCAGGGTGCAAATTTTGTATTCAAACAAAATAATGTATGTCCAAACACACATGTTAAATAAAAACTAATTGTTGAATCCATATTTTACTGCAAAGTTGTGCACATGGTAGGCCTCTTGTTTTTGTGCACATCTGTGTCTTTGTGAAGCTATCACAGGTTCCTCACCCCACAGAACTCTGCCGGCGGTGACGGGGTTAACGGTCACGTGGTCTCGGTGGTATTATCGGCCCGAGGCGGTGAGGAGTCAGAGAAGTCTGTCTCAGGGGAACAAAGACGCCGGTCAGTGTCAGAAGCAGCGGCACCATGTCCCTGCACCGCACAGCCGGACCAGCGCCGAGGCTCGAGCCGAGGATTCCCGCCTCTCTGCTGGTGTGTGTCCTCGCGCTGCACTGTTTTCCCCGCGTGGCGTGTCGTCCGGCGCGCGAGCTCAGCACTGCCAGAGCGTCACCGGTGAGTCCGAGGAGAGTTTCTACTGTGTGCTTGCCGACGCTAAGAAAGAGATATTTCCATTCTAGAATTTTGTTCTCATATTTAAGGATGGTTTCACGTTTCCCTGAAGTCACTCTCTGACGCACACAGACGTGTTTCTGACATGGCTCCAAAAACAAACGTCTCCTTCTTGTGTGTGATGCGGTAGACGCACTTCTTTCAACCTCAACAAACAACAGCATCCAACTGTTCTTCTCAATCTTCACATCAGCTAATGTGCACGTGACGTGGACTGCTTTATTGATATTTCTTATGTTTATGTATGGCCCTGAATTGCAAATCACACCAACAAATCGCTCAAGGTAAAACCATATTAAATGTCAAAACTTAAAGAAGCTAAATTGAATGAATACGAAGGTTTGAAAAGACCTCCATTATAAGATTCAAGAAAACTATGTACAACTAGTGCAGCTTGAACATAAACATTGCTTTTTAGGCCGTCCTTAAATGACTTCAAATAGAAAAAAGAGAAACTCATAATAAAATCACACATATGTGTAGAGTTTAAAAATACAGATATCACAAATCAACATAGAAAATACTGTTTAGGCTTGTTCTGCTTCTCTTAGTAGAAACTAAAAATCTACCACAAAAACTTAGAGGTGACTCTAATATGAATCTTATTATTATTATTAACCTTTATCCAGGGGTGGATCCCATTGAGATTTAAAACCTCTTTTTCAAGGGAGCCCTGGGGAGAAATCAGTACAACAATAAAATATAACATTTGTTAAGCATATAAAAACGAATTAAAATGATGGTTAAAATTTAATTAAAATTATTTAGCTAAAACATGTACAATTTAAAGACGCAGTCTCAAGTGCTCTTAATCCAGATTTAAAAGCATTTATGCAGATAAGTTCTGTTGCCATTATAAAAGATTTAGAAAAATATACCTAAGCAGAGGCAATTAAAGCTGTATATTTCTAATGCTATTTCAGGCTAAGGAACCACCAGTAATGTTTACAATACAGAGAAAAAGAGACAAAGTAATAATAATAATATCTAAACAAAACAACAGCAGTTCATCATGTCATCTTCTGCTATTTTAATAAAAGCATGAGAAGAGGAATTAATCACAAGTGGTAGGATATGAGCAAAACTGTATTTAATTAGCTTCCTGCATTAAATGCACAAATTGAGTTCAGGGCTGCTCATTCCTGGTCCTCAAGATCTACCAACCTGCCTGTTTTCCAGCTCTCCATGTACTGCTTGCTGCTGATTACCTGGACCAGGTGTGTTCTTTCAATCAGATTGTGGAGACATCTGACTGAGCCAATCAACAGCTGGCAGGGCTTGGAGATCTGGAAAACAGTCAGGGTGGTAGATCTCGAGGACCAGGAATGAGCAGCCCTGGTTTAGATGAACAAAACCTTAAAAGTGTAGGCTAACAGTAGCTTTAGCCTCATTCTTCAAATATTATTGTGCATTTTTAATAAAGTTGTCTTAAGCTTAAATAATAACATTAAAAATGTTCAATATCAAACCTTTGTCCTTTCATGCTTCTCTTAGTCTTCTTTTTTCTACATCACACACTGGATGGTTTTTTTCTTGACATTTTATTGGGCTCACAAAAATAAGCAAATTAGCATCCTCTAGCACAGGGGGCCCATCTGGCGGACTGCGGTCTGGATAAAAGGGTCTCAGGGTCCGGACCCGGACAAGCATTTTTAATAAAAAGTATGATTTTACATTCATTTTTACCCAAACTGATTTTTGAACAGGCGTGCGCGAGGACAGCTGTGTTGGGTCCTTCAACCGGTATAGAGCAGCATGCTAATGTTGACATAGTCTGGACGTAAAGTTATCAAGTGATTGAGTGAACAATGGCTCTGTCTAAAATGAGAAAAGTGGACTCTGAACATCGTGTCTTTGGAGATGAGTGGACCGAATCTTTCACTTTCATTTTACCAGCACTGAGTTCTACAAGATTAAAAACATGTTGAGGCTGTTGGTTTGTTCAAAGCACTGATATCAAGCAGCGCTATGAGACAAAACCCCAAAATTTAGATATAAATTATCCGTCAGGTTCAGAGACATGCAGACATGGAAAATACATGAACTGAAATGACAATATGAGCAAACAACACACAGAAGCTAACAGCACAACAACGAGTTCACGAGTGCTCACTATGATGGAATGGATTATAGACGAGCACAAAAATTGACTGAAATGATTCAAAGAGTTTATAGAGGTGATAGTAGAAACTATATTGAAGGGAAAAGAGAGAGAGCAGCTTCAAGAAAAGGCCTGACATGTATGTTCATCCTCCAAGAATGACTGTCCTTGCTCTAGGACATTGCTGATGAAGGAGAAGAACTCTGCATGTGACTTGGTGACTGCTGTTCAGTCTGTTCAGAAGAAACTGGACATTCTGAAGATGGATCTGGAGAACTGGGAACATTTCTTCAAGACCAGCTCTTGATCTTTGTTAAAATCTCTTCTTACTGAAGAATTTTGTTATTTTTCTAAAGAGGAAAAACATGATTACAAATGGATGAGTTCAGTCTGATGAATAGAACAATGGGAATCCTCTGATCCTGACAGGTTTGGTGCTAAAATAGAAGTTTTCTTCTTTCATCAAGTGTCATTGTACACAATAACAATGTTTGGATCAGTCTTCTCGTGCACATGCTCACCAGTGTGCACGTATACCTCAGAATGACTTTCGACTCCGTTCTCTTCCTATCAGATTTTAGAGAGCTAGTTCTCACTTCTTCACTATATCTCATGGAGATAATCTTATTTGACAGTTACTCTTTTTATCTATATAGTTGTTTATCTACAAGCTATTTGTACTTTATGATGATTTTGCTAATGATCATAGTAGTATTATTTGTAACCTTCTGTTAAGGGTTGTAAAACAGAAAGTTAACATTTGCAGAATTATTGAATATCATGATTTTATGCTTTTTGAGCTCTCATTCCATTTTAGCTGGACTTATAGTAAATATATGAATGTAAGTTTTTGAAGATTACACATATTGCAATACAACAGGAAGCAAGTTTATGTGCAATATATTTTTTTATTATTCTTCAATGTTACATTTATTTAATTAGTATTTTGTTAAAAAAAAAAAAAAAGAATTACAGAAATACTTTTTGAGACATATGCTAAAATAGTTTTTGTCAGGAGAACTATATACTCAAATTACATTAAGTAATGAACAGCTGACAGGGTTATACTCGACTAAGATCATATTTATAATAAAACGAAATTAATCATTTCTTTGTGAAGCTGTACAGTGTTAGTTGGAGACTTCTCACACTTAGTCTGTTTACCATACCCCTTTAGCGCTGAATCAGCTCAGCTCCAGACTTCTTTAGTTTAGATAGTCTCATATCTACTGGATTACAAACTTAAGGATCCATATATTCTTACTTTAGTCTTTCAAGAATTTGGATTTGCACCCATGATCCTCTTATCCTTTTTATTAAAGATGATACATGAAATTCTGTTTATTTTTTTCAAGATCTAAAGTGTAAATATGAAAAGAACGGAATATGTGATTTTTTTTCTTTTCTTTTTTTTAATTCTTATTTTTAAAATAAAAGGCACTATGTGCCAAACAAGATCCTTTCAGAGCAGTTCTGGACATCTAGTAACCAATGTTGTGCCACATGAGATAATGTGCTTTTAACTCATAAATATCAAACGTTTACCAAAGTTTAGCTTTGCATATAAAATCCGTTTATTCTTGAGGTAATGTTGCAAACAAGACGACTTTAGATCAACAGGAATGTAAAAATCTACATAGTTTATTCATCTATGTGCATTTTAGATACAATTTATAATTGTAACTAATCTAAATTAAATAAATGATGACAAAGAGCAAATGAAGTCCACTTGGTGTGATTCACTTCAAGACATTGTCACCTGAACGAGAATCTTCGTGACAGTTGGAAATAAAATACAGCACTTTATTACCCTACCCATACTTGAAAACTTTCTTGGTTAAGACATTTGTTCTTTATTTTCTCAAACTGGAATAAATGTTGTTAACATCGAACACAATTTTGTGTTGAAATAATATTTCTTAATTTACCCAAAGAAAACACTATGATTTTTCTTGGGTAAAATCAACTTAATAAGATACAGTAGCAGTGCTTAATGCTCTGATAGTATAACAAAGTATTTTATGTCATAATGTGAAAGGTGTATTCATTTTCATTTTTTCTAAGACATAGTCTTTAAAAAGATAGTGAAATATTATCTATGGTTCAGTCTTAGGATATTTTGGGATATGGATTGTATCGCCAGAGTCTTGCCAGTACACCTCCTTGTAGTCATGCCCAGGGGGATGCTTTGTTCCTGAAACTTTGAGCTTTTCTTCTGGCATGACAAACTGAGGGTGTGTTATTGAAAAGAGATGTTTTTCAGGCAAGCTTGCACAAACATGCCCCTGTTTGCTCTCTGCTGCCAGACCTCCTGCAACACACATAATGTCCTCACTATAACACAAACGGGATGTGTCTGTACTTGTAGTGCCCCCCACCTCCTCCACCACCACACTGTTCCTGGCATAAAGAAATACAGCTTTCTTGTGTTGGCCCTGTCTCACAGGCTCCTAAAACAGTTATGGAAGTGGCTTATTTTCATTCCTCTAAAAATTACAAAGATGGACCAAAGAGGCGTCGGAAAACAAACAAAATTATATTTGTTTATTTATTTGTTTGTTTTTAGTTCTAATTTTGTGATGCATGATGAGCCCAATACAACTTTTCTCTCTTTTGAGTAATACTTCCTTGTCTCAAACAGTTGATTGTATAAATAAGAACTGAACTGAGCACCCCCCCCCCCCATCTTCTGTGTTCCAAAAAGGAAGTACCACTGGGTTGCAAAAAGGCCAATGTCCCATAGACTTCCATTGAGAAACAGACAGTTATTTCTCAGTCATTTTATATGTCAGAATAATCATTCTTCCTCTGGTGCTTTCTGCTTAACTTCTTTTTTCTAATCCTCATTTTTTTAAAAGATTTTTTTCCCTTATCGCAAGTTATTCAAGTTAAAAATTGATCAGTCAGATGCCTCAATAAACATGTGGGTCTGACGTCTGGGACATGTGATTGACAGATTTTGGGTAGCCAATGGCAGCAGACTTCATCAATGTGGTCTGTGAAGGCCTTTTAACACCTACTTTACAATTCAACAATGGACCAATCATTGCCGTTCTGTTGTTTACTCAATGGAATTACCGATGCAGAGGCGCATGCTGTCGACATTGTTTAAATGAGGATTTACTGTGTAGAAGTAGATTTCACGCCTGAGGTTATGTGCTTTGGACAATTTTTTTTTCTTTTTTTCATTGTTTTGATTTAGCTTATAAATTATAAGTTGCGTATCATACGGAATGGAACAGCTCCTCCATAAAATCCCCAACCAAAGTTTATTCTTCGTTTCACTTTTGAAGGGTGCAACCTGAATTATATGCAGACGTCTCCTTTGAGGATGAGCGGCGAGTGCCGTGAAAAACTTGGAATGATCTTGTCGCATTTTCAAACAGAAAAGAGATCTAGCTATTTACTTGTTAGAATGGTTATTTATTTTAAATACCGCTGAATGGGATTCTCACATGCATCTGATAAGACTGTATATGGACAATCACCCAAATGCTCCTTTTACCTCGACAGAAAAGAATAAATGTAAATACAAAATGACGGTTTAAAGAATCAAATGCTGGAATGGTTCTCCCTCAAAGACTTTAACAATGACGTACAATTCTCCCGAGCCGGCGTTATTAAAATGGAAGCTATTTAGATCCAGCGTTCTCGTGGTAGAGGCGTGGAAAGAGGCGGGAAGTCACAATAAGCTCACTCCAGATTTGGCGACGTACTGTTCTATAGATCAATGGTCAGCTATGACTCACAGCGGCTCAGACCATCGCTGTCGATGGATTTCAGACGTTTGCAATATGGTGGTAGACATATCAGGAAGTGACGGTGAAGGAGGTGGCCTGATTTTGCTAGGGGTGGAGTTAATGCATTTCCAATGGGGGACCTCATCACTCGAGTTCTGTCTGTCTCAAACACAAGATTTTCTTTAAGTTACTGTATACAATTTCACACAAGGTCACAGGCATGTACGTCAAGTCACAAAACATTGATTCAACAATGTGCACATGCTGAATCACTACCACCAGGAGATGAGTCAGCCCTAAATCATGGCTGGGCTATGGAGAACAATCAGGCGCAGCTTACATGTTTTAACATGAGAGTATTCTTATTTTTTTTAACACTACTTTAGTACGTTTTGTGTAGATGGTTGGTCACAGCCCATGCTTTACACGGGCTGGTACTCACCAGTGCTCAGTACCGGCACTACTGATAATCAGCACTTCTCCACGCAGAACACCATTGCATTTGTTTCAATCCTTTTCAATCTCCATCTCAGCTTTTCAGAATATTCAAGCCCCAATCAAATACTTGAATACTTTTCAAAGAAATACATACAAAATACATAATTTGTTATTTTTGCATTGAAGTTCTGTTCAGGCAAGTTCTGTGGAGAAACTTGCATCACTTTGCCCGGTGTAAGCACCACATATGCTCGGCCTGCAAGAACGGCTTGGGGGCTGCGACTAATGATGACATCACACAACTGTACAAACGAGTTGGCTATTTTGCAGTTTTTCTGTGCTGAAACTGATGTTTACAATATAGTTTATTTAAAAAAAAGATAGAAAAAAGTGTGTAGATCTGCTTGGGCTGTTATTGATTATTTTGCACTTGACAGCTCCTCACTAACGTCTGCTCTCCTCAGTGTAACTGGCAGAAAGTGAGCTGCATATTCTAGCGACTTCATCCGGTCCGTCCGACCAAAACAAAGTTCAACGCTGACAGGATGTATTTTGAAAATTACGTAAGAATAACTTCTTTCTTTTTTTTTTTATTTATGTCACCAACCACAAACTAGCATGCTACTCGCTAGCACCCACTTTAGCTCAAACTTCAGGCTTCCCAGCCTGATTTCTCTATTAAATAGCGATCATTATCCTGTGATGATTCCCCTCGATCTGATTATGTTGTTGTTATGTTGTTGTTAGTAAGATGTTTGTGGCTGATTGCAAATATTCCGCCTCCTTTTGTGATTCTTTGCGTGTTTGTTTGAACCTCCTTGGTTCTTTACTCGGGAAGAGTCCGTGCATTGTTATGGCAGAAGTCTGTCATTTCCAGTGTCATGTGACAGTGGTCTAATGGTCTGGACCAATCACAATCTTACACGTCATCTGTGCGCAAGCTCCTGAGCCGTTCTTGCAGGCCGAGTATGTGGTGCCTACAACGATACCACTCTCCGTATTTTTTGGTTTGTTTTTAATTGAACATAACAAAGACAACCCACGTTACATATTGAAGACCCAGTATATGCTATGTAATCCAACAGTCAATCATAGATCTAAGCCACAGCTCCGCAGTGCAGTGCTCCACTGGCCTCCACCCCCGCCCTTTTTTGGCATTTTTCAGATCTGGGATGTGAATGGAATCAGCCTCCAACTGCCCTGTTTGGTTACCCTTTAAACTGATAATATTGTTCTTTTGTCCAGATTAAACGAGAATCTGGCCATGTAGAAGATTCTTCTGTGCTTGATGGTCCTGAAAGCATTTTCCCTGCGACTTGCATCTCCCCTTTACTCTTCTTCATCCTCTCTCTCCTTTAGAGGATCTGTTCTGCACATAATAATAATATATTTTATTTAAAGCACCTTTCAAGTCACCCAAGGACACTTTACAGTAAAATAGAATTAAAATAATAAAATAGTACATATAAAAGCAAGACAATAAAAAAACAGACAGAAGATTAAGTAGTGGACGAAAGTGCAAAGGCAGATTTAAACAAGTAAGTTTTGAAAAAGTGTTGATGTTATGGAGGTCAGGAGCAGGAGAGTTCCAGAGTTTGGGAGCCAAGCGGCTGAAGGCTCGGCTCCCCATGGTAACCAGACGAACAGGGGTTACGATGAGCTGGAGAGAAGCGGATGACCGGAGAGAGCGGGAGGGAGTGTGGATATGGAGAAGATCGGTGAGGTAGGGAGGAGCAAGGTTGTGAAGAGAACTAAAAGAATCTAAAAGAATCCTCAACTTGCACAGAAAGTTCTCTGGAGATGCTGGCATCACTTTGCTCGGCACCACTCTCCATATTGAAGATGCAGAGTGACTGTTACCTCAAGCTAACCTCGCTGTCACTGTCAATCACAGATCCGGACCACACCTCCCCCACTCAGCCCACCCCACCTGGACCCCCCCCCTTTTTTTTTTTATTTTTTTTTGCATTTTTAAAACCTGGGCTGAGAGTGGAGTCAGCCTCCTACTGTTACTCTTTGAAGTGCTGTTCCCAGTCGTTCATTCATTTCTCAAGTATATTGATCCAGTTATCTAGTTGTTCATTTTCGGCTCAAAGATGGGATTCATAATCTTGAAGAAGGGAATTCTGTGTCAGAGATGTTTGGAAAACTCTGACACTGCAAAACTTCTAATGACATGAAAAACTTCTCTGTAGTCTTATTAGACTTGGTTGTGGGAAGATATAAAAGAACAAAAAGTAAAATATCAGGTTTTCCAAACAATGTATTCTTTTTCTCCCTTCTTATTACAAATGAAACACTCTTGGATGTGGACATTGCAAGTGTGCTAGGTTCTTTTGTAACAACATCCTTATTCCACATAAAAAAGCCCCGGGACACAAAAAGACAGTCCCACTCCACATGTGATTATGTGCTGCGTAAAGTGGAATAAGCTTCTAAAATGTGCTCCAAGCACAGCAGGTTGAGGTTAAGGGGGACGGCCCCTGTGAAGTCTGAGTACTCTTGTTTCTCTACATTCCATGAGTCCTGCTGGCCTTTTGTTCCTCATATCTTTCAGACTAATGGTATGGAGCAGCCCTCCCCAAAACAAATATTCAGTTATTTCTCGACATAATGTAAAGTGAAATGGACATGTTTTTGCATCTCTGGAATTCCTGCATAACCTATAGTCTCATTGTTCGGCTGCATTAAGTCAGCGTTATATCTGAAGCTATCTTGTAAAAACGCAAAGACTAAATTTCACTCCAGGCATAATGTATGACTACTGGCGTCTAGATATATCTAGACCTTATCTGTTTGGTTAAATTAAACCTTATTTTTTCCACCTGTTTACTCATTTTAGACTTGAAAAGCATTAAAACATCAGAAAGTAGCAATGGGAGTACTTGTTTGGCTGAGAACATGCATTTGAACCCTTCACTCACACAGAGGATCTTTGTGGAAAAAAACAAAGATAAAACGAAAATATTTGTAGTTCTGTACCCCAGATGTAATTGAACTTATTCAGGCTCCTTTTAGAGCTTATCACCTTTTTGGAAAATGCTGCAAGACCCATCACTCACACACTAAAGCCACAGGAAATCATCATGAATCTAGCATATTTGTTAATTTCTTACTGACAGAAAATATTAGATCAGTCAAGACTGTCCAGATCCACAGAAATCAGACCAAAGTGAGATTAAATTTAATCTCAATTTGTATCAATAGGGACAGATATAAAAACATAAACATACAGCAGAGCTGTATCCCATTTCCATACCTTAACGCTTGTCCCTAAATAAGATATATAGAGTTTGAGTAGCAGCTAAAGCCTCGTTTCCACTGAGCAAGACCAGACCAGTCCCCTCTTGCCGGTTTAGAATGGTCCGACCAATTCAAGTGAATGCTTCCTGAGCGTTGGACCATCAAAGCGCATGCGGGATGGAGATCGATAACGTAGCTGGGCGTCAAGTGGTGAGACTACAGTGAAAGAGAAGCTGCATCAGCTGACTCAGAAAATTTACAAGAAATAGTGACGGAGGATCATTATAATCCAGAGCAGGGTTTAGTATGGATGAAGCCATGTCGAAGGTGGTGGTGAAGGACCCAAATTCAGGAGACCAGGATTGGTGACGGGAATTTAAAGCATTTAATAAATTAACCAAACCATGGCATAAAACAACAGAGACACAAAAAATGGTGACTGAACAGATCAGATGACTTGACAATGATGATTTGAAAACAAGGACTTAAGAGTCCCCCCTAAGACATTTATTTTCTTTAAACATTCCCAGTGGGGTTTTGATTAGGACTGAAGTTTCTAACAAAAATTCCACATCCTAAATGTCTTAAAAAGCCATTTTTCCTGTTGATCTGAAGCCTTCTTCTCCGAAATACCCTCTGTGTGTGCATGGCTTATGGTGCTGAGCTGCGTATCCCCCCACCCTTTCCACCCTCCCAGACATGCTAGCAAGACACACACTTTGATGAAGCCGTGAAAAAATAAACTCAAACATTTCCATGTAGGCTGCATTGCAGCAGCAGCAGCTCTAGCTGGGGTTCAGAACTGATTTCATGCTAGCACATGCTGATTGTTGAATTCACTTCAACAAGAAATCATATCAAATTAAAAGCCATAATACAGAAAGTGTCTAATTGTGCATCAGTTTGTAAATGTGTGCAGCCAGTGGTGAAGTTTTTAGATACAGACGAAGGGTTATGTTCAGGAGAACGGTTATGGTGTCCACCCGCTGGATCCTGAGAGCTGCTGCTGCAGCTCGGCTCTCCTCCGCAGGTTAGATCAAACGTGGACAGCAGATTTGTGACAGCTAATGGGATTTTACTTACAGTTTCTTTTTTAAATACGCTAGGCCAACATAGAATAATCCGCTTTGGACGCAATTAAAATTTCAATCAAATTTTTCTGCTCGACACATATAAATATGAACAAAAACATCATCCTAAAATAAAACCTACCAATGAACGAGCAGCTGTCCATTTGATTGTGTTTTGATACAGGATACCACATCCTTCTTCAAAATAACTTCTTACAAAACTCTGATTCTTTCTCCGTCCAGTTGAAAAATGTCTCTTTTTCCAGAAATGATTGAATAATTATTGACGTTGCTGTGACCAATCAATCCAATCCATTTTTTTCTTTTAACCCTCGTGCTCTCTTATGGGGTCCAGATGACCCCACCCTCACCTTGATGTGTGATCCCTCCCAGGATAAAGGTGAACAGGATCTCATCTCTGCCACAGACACCCAGAGAAGATAAAAAATCACTGAAAAAAAGTTCACCGTGCTGTTTTGTGGGGTTCAGATGACCCCACTTTTAATGTAAGTATGCCTAGGATAGAACAAGGGTTAAAGTAGGGCAAAGTATGTGGCTCTTCGATTTGAGGTTGAATGAGTTCAAAATGATTCTCCTCAGACTATCCCTGCAGAGCAAATGCTGCATTTCCTTTTCCATTTGTTTTTGTGAAACATTAAGTCAGTCTCCTGACACGTACCTTAGATTTTTTTTTTTTTATTGGACTTGATAGAACTCCCTCTTCAGCTTGATGGCAATAATCACTTCCGTTGTCCGCCACCGGGTTCAGGGGTAGCCGCTACCACAGGCACCAGAGACCTTGCGATCACAACTCCGAACAGCAGCAGACACAATGGAGGTAGAGAACATGGTCCATTCTGACCCAGTGTTACCACACTCCCTTTGTACCTGTTTGATGTACTCTCGGATGTGGGAGTTAAAAACCTCCCTGACAGAAATTCCCAGCAGACCTTCACAGTATGTTTAGGTCTGCCCAAGTCTTTCTGGCCTCTTACCTCACCAGTTCACCACCAAGTCGTGATCAGTGGACAGCTCTGCCCCTCTCTTTACCTGAGTCTCCAAGACTCGTGGTCGAAGGGAACCGGAAACGACTACAAAGTCGATCATCGATCTCCTGTCTAGGTTGTCTTGATGCCAGGTGTATTGATGGACACCTTTGTGTTCGAACATTAAATTCGTTATGGACAAACTGAGACGTGCACAGAAGTCCAACAATAAAACACAACTCGGGTTCAGGTCAGGGAGGTCATTCCTACCTATAGGAGCCATATATGTGATTGTAGTTCACTTTACTCCCAGCAGGGGAATTCTGTTTTTAAGGGAAGACGTCACTACTCTCATTGGAATCTGAAAAAGCATTTGACAGAGTAAACTGGAAGTTTCTCATCGCTGCCCTCCATAAGTTTGGATTTGGGGAATCATTCATTGATTGGATTAAAATATTATATCATAATCCAAATGCTTCAGTCAGAACGAACTAACAGACGTCAGGTAAGTTTTTCTTGGAAGAAGAACCAGACAGGGTTGTCCACTCTCCTCTCCTTTTGCAATATTGATCGAGCCTCAGGCTGCAGCAAGAAGACAGAATTACAACATCAAAGGAATTAAAACAAAACACAGCAATCATAAAATCAGTCTCTATTAGAGGCCGACATTTTTTCGGGATTCCCGTGGGTCACGGGAGTCCCGCGGGATTCCAGCGGGATGGGAGTTGTTTCTTCCGTTAATCCCGGGATGGGACGGGATTCAATTCTGACGGGAGCAGGCGGTAGCGGGAGCTCACCAAAAGCGGATAACTCAAGAAACTTGAGTGAAACTTTTGGGTCCGAAGGTGCTTGATAATTTCACAGGAGGAGAGAGGAGAGGAGGAGCACGCCGGCCCAAATACCTCTGGCTGCAGTGCAGATGGGGCGTTCCTCAACATTACATTTGTTTCTCCGTGCTCACAGCGAGTCAGAAGTGTTTTTGATCAATGGATCAGGGGTGCGGGAGTTGTCTATATTCGTGAAAGTCTCCTTTCTGGGAGCATGTTCTTTTATTTATATTCTTTAATCTTTCTTTAGCCATCTCTCTTTTTTCTCTTCAAACCATGTTTGCGCTGCGCGTGTACGCGCTGAGCCGAATATGAGAGACAGACAGCGCCAGTGAAACAGCAATGGTTGAATACTTTTGAAATGAATAAAGAGAGATTCTGGAGGACATGCAGATTATGGATTGATCGGCTAATGCTGTTTTTTGTGGGCGGCCGTGGTGCAGTGGTAGGGCAGTCGTCTCATGATCGGAGGATAGTGGGTTTGATTCCCTGCCCGCCCATCGTCGAAGTGTCCTTGGGCAAGACACTGAACCCTAAATTGCCTCTGGTGGGAGGTTGGCGCCAGTGTTCGGCAGCGGAGCCACCACCAGTGTGTGAATGTGTGTGTGAATGGGTGAATGGGTCTGTGACTGTGAAGCGCTTTGGGCCCTCGAAGGAGGGTAGAAAGCGCTATACAAGTATACGCCATTTACCATTTACCATTTTTCTTTAATTTATAACTTTTCTCTGCAGAATGTAATTTTTCTTTTTTTTTTTATAATTTTCCCATCGCCACAGCCAATCAGCTTCCTCCATCTGTCTTCTGCATACTCTCCTCTAACACCAGCTACCTTCATCACTGCATCCATGAACCTCTCTCTGGTCTTAGACCTCTTTCCTGCAGCTCTAGACTCATCATCCTTCTACCAATATCTTCACTGTCTCTCCTCTGAACATGTCCAAACCATCTCAGTCTGGCCTCTCTGACTTTATCTCCAAAACCTCTAACATGTGCTGTCCCTCTGATGGATTCATTCCTGATCCTATCCATCCTGGTCACTCCCAAAGAGAACCTCAGCATCTTCATCTCTGCTACCTCCAGCTCTGCTTCCTGTCTTTTCTTCACTGTTTCTAGTCCAACAACATGGCTGCTCTCACCACAGTCTTGTACATCTTTCCTTTCATTTGTGCTGAAACTCTTCTATCACACATCACACCTGACACTTTTCTCCACCCATTCCAACCTGCTTGCACTCACCTCTTCACTTCTTTTCCACACTCTCCATGACTCTGTACTGTTAACCCTAAATACTTAAACTCCTCCCCCTTCTTCATCTCTTCTCCCTGTAACCTCACTCTTCCACTTGGGTTCCTCTCATTCACACACATGTACTCTGTCTTACTGTGGCTAACCTTCATTCCTCTCCTTTCCAGGGCAAACCTCCACCTCTCTAGCTCCTCCACCTCTCTAGCTCCTCCTCCACCTCTCTAGCTCCTCCTCCACCTCTCTAGCTCCTCCTCCACCTGTTCTATAAACCACAATATCGTCTACAAACATCATAGTCCATTTAGATTCCTGCCTAATTGGGAAATAAAACAACATTTTTGTACAACTCAAAGAGTTAACTGTTCTTTTAGTCATCTATGCACATCAGTAGGATGAAATTGGATTGTGAGAGAAACCAGAGAGCCTACTGCCAAGTTAACCCATGCATGGACGGGAGATAATGAACTCCATGCAGGAAGGTCATCGGAGGACTCGAACCGGTGACCTGGAGGCTGACTAACCACTGCACTACAGTCATTGAAAATATAGAAATGTGGACTCAGCTACTGCTCTGAAACATGCTGGGAGCAGATACAATTAAATGTAATGGTTTACATTATGACTAAATAAAAATAAAAACATAAGGGAGCGGGACAGGAGCGTGGTCAGTTTTGAACGGGAGTGGGAGTCAGGTTACCGGGAGCGGGACGGGACAGGATTATTTTTTAAACTTTGGTCCGGGAGTGGGACGGGACAAGATCATTCTATGTGGGAGCAGGACGGGACAGGAGTGAAAATCCACTCCTGTGTCATCCTCTACTTTGTATAAAAGGGGAGGGTGGTTGTATTCCAGCCCTGCGGGGGGCGGACTACCTGCCAGTGGCCCCCCTCCAGTGGCTGCTGCATGGATTCGCCCCTCCCCTTGGTTTTATTTGCACCTTAGACATGTAGGACCCTTGGTTGGGGGGTGCTTGGACATCACCGTCAGCAAACAGTTGATGTCCTCTCAGTGCCCTGGGAGTGGGCGGGTGCTTTCCCTCTGTGCATTCCATCATCATCCACCTCAGCGACACATAAACACTCACCTGAGCACAGGTATCAGCTCACCTTTGCACGAATAGTATGCATGATGGAATGAAAGGCTTTTTTGTGTCAGTTTGTATGATGAAGAGTGTGAGCTGCATTTACAGTTGTATTGTGTACATTATGACTAGTTTAAATGTGGAGACTATCTTACCTATCAGGTGTGTGTGTTACTACCTGTGTGTGTGTAGACAGGCCCCGCCCATTCTAGTTTGCTACTCAGGCCTGGAATTATGATGTTGTTCCCCTCTATTGCCATCTTCTTCTTTCTCTTTTTCTCTAACCCCCTTCTCCCCCTCCCTCCTTCTTCCTTTCCGTCCGGTACAAAAAAATGAAATTCAACAGGGGTTTATACTCAATAAATCCCAGTTGTGACAGTAAAATGTGCCCCATACAAGAGGAAGGAAGAAAGGTAGAGAGTCCAACCCCTCTTGAGGGACTGAGTTTCAGACCCTGGGTTGTGTGGAGGTTAGCCTATAACTATAGAAACCAGTTGCACAAACTCAGGCGCCTTCTCTTCCTGGGAGGTGATGTTCCATGTCCCAAAAGCCAAGTTCCAATGTCCGGGGTATTGGCCGCGAAGGCACTTGCCTTCGACTGCCACCCAGACCACATTGCATCAAGCCTTTTTGAGCTTGCTACTTAGCCTAAAGACATATTACTCACCATTTGAAAATTTCTTCTTTTGATTTCTGCCATCAATGTGACTTTCCAGCCTTCTCTAGTATATGGTACTGTTGGTGGGAGGGTGGGGGGAGGGCAGGTGGCAGATGCACATAGTACACAACTGGTGTCTTCAAAGACACTCAAACGTATGAGTTTCACTCTTAAGATGTCGTTTGACCTGTAATGCAAAACCAAGTTTCACTGTGTCAGCTTAGGGATACCCGGGGTGGAACGTCTGAACACCAGACATACTCCTTCCCTGATATAATGTGCATCAGCAAAATAGTCCAGAAAACAACATTTAAATATAATTATACTACTTATTCACAGGCAGGGATGAAGCTCAAGGAAACTCAAATTTGTAACCAAAATATGTTCATTAAATTGAAGATCCTCATCAGTTGGATCCGCTGAATATGTCAACCTATGTCAACAAATGCCATGGTGAGGGGAGATGAAAAAAAACTGTTGACATTTTACGCTAAAGAGAAATCACTGCAAGTTCAGCCCAAATCAAAGTGAGAAGTTTCTCATAGTAGCTTTTTGTTTTGCAAACAAATGATGGTGTCCGTGCAAACCAACAAAGTTATCATAAATCTGTATGGACATTTTTTGGTGGACAAAGATGAAGATATGAACATTCTGGGCTTGTTTTAGAGTAAACTGTTTTGTTTGTCCAGATCTGGTAACAAGTTCTTCTGTTGTTTCAGGTCTCTGAGAAGATCCCCTACCTGAAAGGTAGTAGGGCAGTCTCACACTCAGAAGAACTGCTGAGGATGAGGAGTTTACCAGCCAACATGTCTTCTTCATGGAACAAACCACGCTGCGGCGTGCCAGACTACCCCCCCCAGAGAAAAGTTCATCATCTGGGTCTGCACCGACAAAGACGCTTCGTGGTGCATGGAGGACGATTTGACAAGAGGGACCTCACCTACAAGTATTCACTTTTTAACCCCTACCCACCCCCAGCATACGAGATTAAGTGCAGAACATGGGTTCAAATCACAGCAATAGTGTCTGTAATTTTAAGTTTGGTCCTGTTTCTGTGCAGCCTCAGATGTGGAGTTTAATTTAAAGGTTCTTTTCATTATTAGTTTAGAGAGAAACTTAAGTCTTTGTTAGATTTGTTTGGAGATGAATCCAAAAAAAGCATTTCAGATTTGTTTTTTTGGAGAGGTTGAGATGAGAGACAGGGCTGGACAATAAAGCAATAACAATAGTTATCATGATAGAACTTATTCTCAGTAGGAAATGAGTCTGTTGCTAAAGACTTTTATCTTGAAGGATCCAAAAAGGACTCGCCAGTTTTGAATGTCTTCTCTTTGGAGAGTAAAAGTTAGAGGGTTAGTCACCACATGGCGAGTAAATGTTTGCACCCTAGTAGTTATGTTTATCAGCTCTTCATTTGGTGAATTTCTTTTGTCTCTCCTTCTTCACCTTCTGATTGCATGTGATGTAAACAAACACAAGACACTCTCCACCCTCACGGTCACTTTACCTGTGCAGCGTGTAGCTCGGCTGATGAAGCAGTACTGTAGAACAAGCAGCAATTTTGAACTGATTTAAGTCAGAACTAGAGGATAAAGCTGCTTCCCTTAAAGCAGAAACACACAGATTAATAAAAGGTGATGATTTTGAGACAACGCTGTTGTTAGATGCCTACATCTAACAACAGTCCATCCTTTATGTAAACATGGACCGGTTTAACATCAGACAGTATTTTCACGGACCGATCTTAAAGATTTGGTGGATAAATACAAGATTAATTCAGAGGAAATTCATCAAAACTGTATTTTCCAAATAATAACCGTGTAATAATAACAATAATAAATGTGTTTTATCAGCGTCTGTAGCATTACAGAACCAAAAACTGTGACCTGTCATATGTTGTGCTGAATCTTCAGATTTAATGTCAACAATTACATAATAATAATAATAATCCAGAACATTGTAATGTTTTGAGAATGTTTTTATTATGATTTAATATCAAATATGATCACCTGGAGGCAGAATTAGGAAATCTCTAGTAAATCAGTCCTTGTGTTCTAAACCTGTTTGAGTTTACAGTTAGATGAAAATAAAGACATGTTCACACCATTTAGAAATTCTTCTGAAAAAAGTTCCAAAATAAAATGTTTCTGTTTAAAACAGTGTTAGAATTTGACTGGTAACATGTATGTTTGACTGGTAACATGTATGTTTGACTGGTAACATGTATGTTTGACTGGTGACTGAAAACTGAAATGACAGCCCCTGTGTGGAGGGATTACAGCTATTCAAAATGTGACTCAAACAGAGTCATGAACACAGCAAAGTGGTCAGAAGACATGCTCCTTCTAAAACCTCTTCATCCCCTGAAGCAGTGACACCGAGCATGCTCAACCTTGAAAACACTCCACAAAAGTTATTTTTAATCTCTTTTTCATTTATTAGTGGATATATGCTTTTTAAATGTCTAAATTCTGTTTCATGCACCAGACCTTCCCTTAATTTCCCAAAAAACTCAGAACAAACTTTTTTTTTTTTTAACTTGTCCTGTTGAACAGCTGAGCAAACAGTGATGGGCTGAGAACCTCTATTTGAAAGTGTGGTAAAGGGTGATTTTATAATAATTTTTATTATTTTTTTAGCACTTTTACATGTTTTTAATACGGAAAGGACCCTGTTTCTAAACTTTATCAGCCAGTCATACTATTAAACTTCATGAATCTCCCTCCTTTCTGGGCTTGGGTGACCAGTATTTACAAACTCTGTTATACGGATTCTAGCACAGAGGCAAAATAAAAAATCAGATATTTAGAAGCTGTTCAGCAATGCATTATCTGTAGGAGTAGAAGACACAATTCTTGCACTATTTACAGATTAATCTTAATGGATAATAAATATTTAAATATACCATGAGATCAATAACTTTCTAAGCTTTAACTCGAGCCCTATTTTTTCAAAATCGGTTGAGAAATGAAGGAGCTCGCCCGATTTTTGTGGTTGATGTCTGCCTGTCCTCCATTGAATCAGCAGCGTTCTGCTGCCGTGAATCAATGCATGACGATGGCGCCTGCGTGCGCTCGTCTCTGTCTATAGTGGCGAATAGTCAAGGGCCAATCCAGTAATATAGATCAATGGCTGCATGTCGTCTACTTAACCACACAGTGCAGATTCTGAGATGGACAAATCGAACAAATTGACATTATGTCAAAACCATAAGTTAGATCAAAATAATTCTTTCAGATTTAGAAACCTCACAGATTGAAAAATCTAGCGGTATATGTTTTATTTTTACTCAAATGTAAAGGAAACTAAAACTTTTATTATTTTTAGATTACATACATGGTAAATAAATCTCAATTGTTTCAGGATTTACCTTCAAATAGATGATTTAATTGTACTTTGAGAAAAAGGCTCCAGCTAGCATCTTTAACTGATACAAAAACATTTTTTAAACTTGGATCATAACATCAACTACATCTGACAAACTGTTCAGATTCTAAACACAGTGATAATAGCAGTAAATGGTGTGGCAGGTTAAAGTTTACGGCCACAGCTCCTTCCCTAACATCTGCTGTGTTTATGTCACTGAGCAGAAAGCTAGCATTAGCGTTAGCGCTGGATCTTCTAGCCGGGCTTTCTCCGGTCTGTGTGACCAAGAAAGAAGCTCAACAGTGACGGCACGGATTAAGGAAATTGTGTGCAAACTCACTTACACTTCTTACAAAAAAATAAAAGTGCGACTGACAATAAGATTTAGGCTCTTAAAGTAGCTAGCTACGAGCTAGCAAAACAATGCAGCAACGTTCATCTAGACTCCACATTTTACATGTTTCCAACATGAATTTCCATCAGTTTTTCTGCAGGTTGAACTTAAATACAAGCGATTAACATCCGCCATGTTTTAGAACATGAAACATTAATAAAAACATACATTAAAGAACCAAACTAGCATGCTACTCGTGAGTTGCTAGCATCCACTTTAGCACAAAGTTCACAGTTCCAGCCTCATTTCTTTCTACTAAAATGTGATTCCTGTCATGTGATGATTCCTCTCCATCAGGTTATATTGTTGTCGAGGTTTTTGAAGTCGATTGCAAAACACTGCGTCTCCTTTTATGCTTCTTTTCGTACTTTTTTGGACCTCCGCCATTCATTACTTGAGAAGACTATGCATAATGATGGCGCATGTCTGTCACGCCGTATGTCACGGGATTTCCAATCCAGTAATATATATCATTGCATGCAGCTGAGCAGACCTGGACTTTGAACTTGTTACCATGGCGACGGCACTCTCACACACACACACAGATACAGGATAACCTGATTACTGTGAAGTCCAAGAGTGGAGGTAACGACACACAGCCCCCCCTGAACACCCAGAAGGGAACTTAGTCCTCAAAACCCATCCTTCATGGGGGTTCAAGCAATCTGCCAAAACGACTGCGTCGACTCACATCTTGGGCAGCAGACTGCAGAGCACTGCCATTAGAAGATGCAGATCTGGGGGTCTGGAAGGAGGACGTCTGCGTCGAGGGACTCCAGCCAGCTCCACATCTGTCGACACAAACACAGGTTTAAGCCGGTCCACTGTCACCAGCTCTCTGCGCCCGCCCATGTCCAGAACAAAACACTTGTCCCCCTTATGCAGGACGCGGAACGGACCATTGTAGGGAGGGTGAAGGGGTAAGCGGTGAGCAACAAAAACAAACTGAGCTGACTGGAGCGTGGCAGGTATAAACAACTGTGGAATGCAGTGGTGCACAGGGCCTGGAGCTGATGGCAAACGGGGACCAGGGGCAGTCGACTAACAAAAACTCCCCCGGAATCCGGAGCGGCTGTCCAAACACCAACTCAGCAGAGGACGCATCCAGGTCAACCTTGGGTGCTGAGCGTTGAGCAGGCAAACCCAGCGGCAATACGATCGAACCAGAGCCTTCAAGAGACGGTGAAACGCTCACGTAACCCCATTCGCCTGAAGGTGATATGCTGCGGCACGGTGGACCTGCACCCCTAAAGATTGCATCATTCCTGACCAGAGTTCTGCAACACACTGGGGGCACCTGTCTGATGTTTTGTCTGATAGCAGACCAAAACGGGCAACCCAGGTGGAGAGAAACGCACTGACCACGTCCACAGGTGTAGTGGAGGACAGAGGCACGACCTCGGGCCACCTGTGTGATCGAACCATCGTCAGCAAGTGCGTGAAACCCTTTGATGGAGGCAGAGGACCAACCAAATCCACGTGCACATGGTCGAAATGTTTGGGAGGGATCGGAAACGGCTCTAGAGGGGCTTTAGTATGCCGGTAAACTTAGCCCGCTGACACGCAACGCATGACGCGGCCCATCCCTTCACGTCTTTCCTTAACCCAGGCCCTGCAAGAGGGAATGAACAGAATCAAAAATGCGCCGTAGCCATCCCACTGGCACTACAGGCCGCGGCCGTCCTGTGGAAACATCACACAGGAGAGTCGGGCTGCCATCTTGCCACACAACCTCCTCAAGCTTAAGGCCCGAACTCCCGGAGCGGAGGGCAACGATGTCTGAATCACCAGGCTGCTCGGCAGCCATGGCAGAAAAATCTGTACCAAAAAGCACTGGCACACGAGCACATTGGGAAGCCAGTCTGCTTCTGTAGGGCCTTGATCGCAGCTGGACGGGGAAAATTTGCCACCGCCTGGACTTTGGAGGGTTGACGGACTGCCCCCTGTGCCGAAATGCGATGATCCAAAAAACTGGACTGGTAAACCAAATTGGCATTTGGCCGGGTTGACGATCAACCAATGAGTTTCCAAATAGTGGGAAAACCTCCCCCAGGTGAAGAGGTGCTCCTCAGGGGTGGAGCTGGCCACCAAAATGTTGTCTAGATAGACGATCACAAATAAGGTCAGGCAACACAGAGTCCATCAACCTCTGAAAAGTTTGGGCTGCACCTTTAAGGCCGAAGAGCATGTGAAGGAACTCAAAAAGTCCAAAGGAGTGATCACCGTGGTCTTAGGCACGTCCTCAGCCTGCAGTGGAACCTGGCAGTAACCGTGCACCAGGTCCACTTCAAAAAATAAAATTTAAAGCGACGCACAAACAAACTGAGAGGTCCTGTCCTGAAGTGAGGGATTGGATAACGGTCGGGTGTTGTGGCGTCGTTCAAATGGCAAAAATCCCTGCATGGGCTCCAGGACCCTCTGCTTTGGGCTCCATATGGAGGGGCGACGCCCACGGGCTGTTAGAGCGCCTCACGATGCCCAGTCTCTCCATGGTGGTAAACTCCTCTTTAGCTATCGCCAGTTTTGCTGCATCGAGGCGCCGTGCAGGAGCACAAACTGGCGGGCCTTTAGTGTGGATGAAGTGCTCCACTCCGTGCTTAGCCACGGTGGAGGAAAAAGGTCAAAGACGGGAACGCGGCGAGTAAATACTGAAAAATGTCGTCGCTGGACAAAAAAGTGCCTGCATGACCGGCCCAGATCTCCCAGCAGCACATGGAACAGTAGAAAACGTATTGGCATCGATTAGCCTGCAGTTAGCGATGTCTACTAACAATCCATGTGCACAAAAAAAATCTGCGCTGATAATGGGAACAAAAACAGAGGCAACTATTAATTCCCAACTGAACTTACGTCCATTAAAGGAACAGTTGTCCATTTGGTCCCAAAAGTCCTGATTGCAGATCCGTAAGCCGCACAGCGCGGCGGTCTTCCGGTGGATGTCTCTGAGCCGGTGGGGGGAACCAAACTCTTCTGGGAGCTGGAGTCCACCAAACAACGTCCGAACTGAGAATCCAGCGGGATACAGCACTTTGCCTTCCTGCCGAACTTCTGATGGAAGTGGCACAGAGAGTTCCTGCGGCGTACACTAATGCTAACTGCAGACACCAACACCAGAACGTCCTCCGTCTCCTGCTGGTTCTGCACGGTGAAACATCTGGTGGTAAAAGAGCCTTGACATGCTGGAACCAGGAGGCGGGATCGCTCTGCCAGAAGTCTGACAGCTTCATGGCGGCAGCGTTGGCTAGCATGGGCGGATCCCCATGCGCTTGAGACGGTGAGGTGCTGGATGACGCAGAAGAAACTTGCATGTCTCTGGCTCTGACGTGTTCACGTTCTGGATCACCAATGTGACAATGAAGAAAGGAGACTTCTTATCTTCAGAACATGAAGCTTTACTCACTCCTGTGCCAAGAGAATAAAAGCGGGAAAAACATCTTTTATATATATATATACACGGAGCAATCAAGCCACACCCTCAACATCCGCATAGCCTGATGGGTGTGAAGTCCAAAAGTAGAGGTTACGCTACAATATTATATTTGAAACACTAAAGAACAAATTATTTATGAAATATGAGTTATAATGCTGACTCTTTTCCTACCTGGAAGCTACTAAAGCAACTAAAGTTTGTGAGGTAATGGAGTGTAGTTTTGTGAATCTTTAATACAGGAGTGGGCTGAAAACCTTCCAGGTTCCTGTGTTTAATGATGAGGCCAGTAAAGGTGGAGTCTCCCATTCTACCATTCTATGGTCTGTCTTATTAAAAAAAATCCTGAATCCTGCAGCATAGCATGTTGACAAAGCTCAAATTGGACTTTGTTAGTTTGTTTACTTTGTGTCTGACATCTCTGCTGCTTTCTTGCAGGATCATAAAGTCCCCCCCCAACATGGGGGAGGAGAAGGTGCGACATATCTTCAGAGAAGCGCTAAAAATCTGGAGTGATGTTACCCCACTCACATTTACTGAGGTCCACAATGGGAAGACTGACATCTCTATTGATTTCAGAAGGTGGGTGCCCAGATGCTCACACGTGACAAAAATACACAACTAACAGTAATTGAGACATATTGTATAAAACTCAGTGGATGTTAAATGCACTGAACAGATAATTGGGATGGGGAGCCACTTGTATTGGAGTGATAAATTCTCTTCATTTTGTGTTCCACATGATAGTCTCTCTGTGTGTTCCTTACTTATTGGGAGCAAAACCAAAAAAAATCGACAATAAAAACCAAAGTGGCATCATATATAACAGAGGTTCTTAACCTTTTTGACCCTGGGGCCCAATTTTCCCGGTACAAAGTGATTCGAGGCCCATTCAAATATAAGCATGTTAATGTAAATTGATCCACATCTTGTTTGATTTGTATTTGATAATTAAATCGAGTCATTTTATGGTTTATCAAAGTAAAATCTTGTGGGGAAAATGATACAACGTGATCATCTCAGACATTTATATTCATACTGAACAGGTAAAACACAGTGGTCAACCTCAACACAAATTAGAATTCCAAAAATATCTATAAGGCATTTTGATCAATTAAATTGTGTTGTAATAAAACAAGAACACTTCAAATAAGTTTCAAATGAAACAAACTGTAAATGACATTTAAATAAAATGCTAATTAAAAGATTATTTTATAACCTGCTGATGAACTTGACAAATTATAAGTTTTAATTTAGTACTAGATATTTCTCTCCAAATCTGTGACAAATTAACAACAACAGTCACAACAGTCTGTTTAAAAAAAAAAAAAAAACTAAACATGAGCTGAGGCAAAGAGCCCGGATAAAGAAAATATGATGAGGGGCGATAGCTGCATACTATTGGCTCATGCCACAACGTAGAACAGAGGCCGCTTCTATTTGGCGCCCATGTTAACCTATGGCGGCGTTCACACCAGGCGTGGAGCGGTGCGGTCTTCTGCGGAGGACTCGCACCGTGCAGCGGATCATTTCGGCGTCTGCTTTAGTTTGAGCGCGAGCGTTCTGCATCAATTCTGGCAGAAAGTTACATAAAGTTACAAGAGAAAATACGGTTTATTTTTAAAATAAAGTGTGTATTCACACGTAATTTTGGAAAACCGTGCGGCAGTGCTTAAACTTTGTTCTTAGTCGCTCAGACCCAGAGGAAAGAGGTTAAGGTTAGGATTATAGTTCTGGTTCCTGAGGTCAGCTGTCTCTGCAGCTCACGGCTTCACCAGGAGATGGGTCAAATGTGGAGAACACATTTACACATTTAGGAGCGGGACAGTTTATGGGACTTACTTTAAGTTGAATTTTAAATACGTGCGTCCAACAAAACATCCAGCCTTAGACACACTTAGAATATGTGCAACATTGCAGCAATGAGATCTTGCTGCATGTATTCCATGTGTTCAATATGAATTTCTATCATTTTCTATGCTGGTCGAGTGTAAATACGTGGAATAACATCAGTCTTTTTAAAATATAACCAATTTTTTACAATAAAATGCCGCGATTGACAAAAGTAATCATGTTTTATATCTAAACAACTGTATACATACAATCACAACACGCACGTGCGTGCACCAGCACAGACACATACAGATCAACGTAGTGAGCAGACTCCGCTGCGGGGTTCAGGAGTAAACAACAACAGAGAGGCAGAGAACAGAGACATGGGTAAAAGTTTTAGTTTATGAATTTACTCACGCACACACATGCGAGCGCTGCGCACAGACACAAACAAAACAGACAGGGAGCGCGCACACAGTGAGCCGGCTCCGGAGCGGGTGGGCGGGGCAACAAAAAACAAAAAAAATAAAAGCAGCAGAGGAGTTCTCTTAGCAGAAACACGCGGTATATCTTTTAGGTTGTATGATGGCAAACAACAAAATCTCTCGCTGAAGCCCCTGTGGACCGCCGCGGAAAAATGCGCGTCTGGTCTGTAAACCACACAGCGGGGGGGAAGCCGCGCACAATCTGCTTCGTGGTGCTTTCGGGTCAGTGTGAACCCGGCGTGACGCTTACTGCCACCAAGTGGTAGGAGGCTGCATTCAGGTCCGCGGCCCTCGCGGCCCTCAGGTTTGCACAGATTTTTTTTCGCGGCCCACTAGAGGGCGCTCGCGGACCGAGATTGGGCCGCGGCCCTATGGTTAAGAAACACTGATATATAATATATATCGTATAGTTTTAACATTCTTGCTTATAATTCATTCCAAGTTCCTCATTCAAATAGCCATGGACCCACTGCCACTTGACAAACGAGTAGCGCCACCTGACCAAAACGTGCCTTTGGGTTGTTGCTGGCAGTCAGATGTTGCAGGCAGTGGCGGGTCCAAGTCATGGTTTTAGAAGTCACAAGTAAGTCTCAAGTCTCTGTCCTCAAGTCCTGAGTCAAGTCCAAGTTGAGTCCCAAGTCACGGCTTATTTTCTGGCTAATCGGCTTAAAATTAATAAAGAAAATGTAACAATTATATCTATTATAGTCAAATTAATAACATATTTAAAATTTTAATTTTAAATAATTTTAAAAGAACTTCTTCCTTTCACAGATCATTCCATCAGAGCAAAGCATCAAATCCTTCTTAATGATCAAATCACAGACCTAGACTCGCCGCTCTCATCATCTGAACTTCATGATGCTCTGCCACTTATGCCGAACAACGAAACTTCAGGGCCGGATGGCTTTGGAGTTTTACAAAGAACTCTGGGAGCAGCTGGCAGAAACTTTTTATAAAATGGTTACATTTATCAAAGATAGCCAATCAATGCCACTAACATGAACTCTGCAAATATAATCCTTCTCAATCTCAAACCAGAGAAAGATCCCACTATTCCTTCCAGCTATCGCCCCATCTCACTGATCAATGCAGATGTTAAAATTATTTTAAAGCTTTAGCACAGAGAATAGACCTACTGCGTGTGGAACCAGTTGTCTGCCTGTCGGTCCCACGGCCGGATCCGGTCCGCCACAGGGTTTAAGAGAAAAAAAATTTAGGATGTTTCAACAAAAAAGCAAAATTTCTTGTCCATTCTTGTGGCAAGGCATGGACAGAAATACACGATTCCCCCATTAGGGAGAGCAAAGGAAAAGCAAGACTGGCATGACAAGAGATCAAGAAAAAAACAGCATATTTTTTCAGCTGCCTGTCACATCTGGTTAAGATGCAGTTTGGTTTCCTTGAACATCACTGCTGTAAAAATGATCCGGTGTGAGACCCCAACTACTAACGTTCATTTGGTATTTTCATTGTCAAAAGATGAGGAGTGCCAAGCTTTTCAGGAATAATGGTTTTACATATTTCTTTATCTGATAAATCTAAACAGGTTAATCATCAAAAACAAATTACAACAATCAACATTTAATTATCAACATTACTCATCAACATGTACATGATTTGAAAATTCATTTTGTTCATTATAGATTTTGAGTATTCACTATCCTATCTATATATAACAATATTAAAAGTTCATATACTTTCCAGCCGTTTCTTTTATTTGGAAATAATCGTAAACACCCGCCCGCACCAGCTGATTTGCGCACAAAAGAAAACAACGGCAACACTCACAAGTCAAAGGGTGAAAGTTATTTTAGAAGCTGAATTGGTGCAGGTCGTTCTGCAGCAAGGATGTAGCTGTCAACTCCCGAGTGTCTGTCAAATATGGGGTAACATAACTGTCAAAAAGAAACGTATTCATAAATAATATTTTGTATTCACAAAAAGAAATGTGTATTCATAAATATTAAGTTGTGCTTACATTTACATTTTGGGCACAAATTTACAGAAAAAATATGAATATAACTATTAGTTTTACGTTTATCATGTCTCTTTGAATATGACTTTTCTTCGTTTTGAACACGACTTCTCTTGTCTTGAATACGAATTCTGTTCACAAACTGTCAAAAATACATCACGGGGTCACAGACTTATACATCGAGTCCCAAAACATCGATTGATCCAGCTTCGCGTGCCGTTCATTTACAATAAAATAGAATTTCTTTTAAGAATGGTATGATGCCATAACGGGAAAATGATCTGGATAACCAAAGCTGTTGAAATCTTAATAAAGCAGATCCAAACATCGATCTCCGACCGCATTTTGTGGTTATCAGCTGATTGTGTGAACAATGTAGCAGCGGATAGTTTTAGACCCAGAAGTGGTGATAAACAGCCCAAAGGGAGTTAAGAACATGCCAGTCCAATCATTAGGAGGGAAAATAATGCATGTAAAATTAGTTAAAAATAAGAGGACGACAACACCACAAACAGCTAAGCTAACTCTGAGCCAAAGTAGATGGTTAGCTGACTGTTGGTACTGCATGAACAAAGAAACACATAAAAAAAAAAAAAAAGTCAGCAGGATCAGAGCGACTAACTGTTTTCTGTTTCTGATTTTTCTTTTTGACTAAGGTTAGAGTTATCCGACAGTTAGCCTTCAGAGTTAGCTGAGTAGATCGTGTTGTTCCCATCCTTTTTAAAGCCGCTATCCCTTTCTGGGTCACGGTGCTGCTAGAGTCTGTTCCGGGTAGTGATGGGCGAAAGGAAGGGTACATCTGGACTGGTCTAGGAGGTGGAGCGGGCGCGCACGCCCCACCTGTCACGGGAATAACCTGCTAGGTTAAGCAGGGATCCCCCATGCTAACATGCCGCTGCTGGGCGAGCAGAGAGCATCATGGGAGCAGAGAGACGGGGATCCTCCGCTGCCTTTTCAGCCGGTTTTATTTTTTCCATCATTCTCCAACCATCGCTCTTTTTTGCCACCACTTCCGGGTCCTTTTCATTGTTTAAATGCTCCACTGTTGTCACCTGACAAAATAAATAAAATATAAGAAGCAGGCTTGACAGTTAAAATCTTTTCCCCGCCAGAGCTACAATATCAAGATCATTTTCCTGCCATCGTAGTTTAATGAATGACTCACAACGCCCATGCACATCGATGTTTCGGGACTCGTTGTATAAGTCTGTGACCCCGTGATGTATTTTTGACAGTTTATGAACACAAGAAATTCGTATTCAAGACAAAGAGAAGTCATATTCAAAAGAGACATGATAAACGTAAAACTAAAAGTTGTATTCATATTTTTTCTGTAAAGTTGTGCACAAAATTTAAATGTATGAACAACATAATATTTATGAATATAAATTTATTTTTATGAATGCCAAATATTATTTATGAATACGTTTCTTTTTGACAGTTATCTTACCCCATAGAAAACATCTCCCCACCACGCATTTGTATTGAACCAGGACGCGGAAGCCATCAGTGAAATCACATTCTGAAATCTTGCAATACTTCCCGGGAGTGCGTGTGCAGCAGTCTATTCATTCATTCATTTTCCTTAACCGCTTTGTCCCTTTCGGGGTCGCGGGGATGCCGGAGCCTATCCCGGCTGCTGATGGGCGAAGGCTGGGTTTACCCTGGACAGGTCGCCAGTCTGTCGCAGAAGCAGTCTAAAGCGACAACTAAAAAGGCATGTGGAACGTGTGGGTTACATAAGGATGGGGTCATCTGGACCCCATGAGAGAGCACCAGGGACAGACTGTGAAGTAACACACCACAATTTATACCAAGGAACGATAGTGGCGTTGTTGTGAGGATAAAAGATTGATTACCCAAAGCTTAACTCCTAATGCCGTTAGTACTGCTGTTATACTTCTATGGTATTATGCTTAAGGCTTTTAGGATGCCAGTCACTTTCACAGGGGAAACTGCAGACTAAAACGACTTGACAACTAGGGAACACATATTTCATGAAAAAACGTCAAAGCAAAACTGGCAGAGTTAAATTCATAAGCGCCTGGAACCACTTAGTAATTTTCCACCACACTGTCATCCTTTAAGCTCTAATCGATGCCTGATATTTTTAAAGTTCTGTTCTGAGCATTTGCTTCATTCATCTGCAGGAACTGGCATGGAGACAACTTGCCCTTTGATGGTCCAGGGGGCATCCTTGCTCACGCCTTCTTCCCCCGAACACACAGACAGGGTGATGTTCACTTTGATTTGGATGAGACATGGACCATTGGGAACCACTTGGGTAAGAGTCAGAAATATTGCTGTTTCTAGATTACAGATTTGACATTTTAAAGTGAAATAAAACCCCAACCGTGCACTGTAACACTATGACACCAGCACTTAGTAAAGTTCCCAAAGGGAAGTCTTCGGTCCACCCTCCAAAACTCTCTCTTATTTAAACTGTTGTACCAGTTGCCTCTTCTATTTTAAAGATCCACAAGTTCTGGAATTAGATTTTACACTAGATTAGGTTTTATTCAAAGGATTGCCTTACCTTCTTTGACGGTCTTTGTTCCAAATTTTAAGGTTTCGTTAATTTCCCAGAACTACAGCGCAGGTCTTAGTTACTAATATTTTACAGTTTTTGTATGTCCTTTTCAGATTATACTCACATTATCTCAATCATTTCATCTGTGTATGTTATTTCTAGAGGGTTCTTCTATATTACTATTATTGTAAAAGTGGATAAATAAAGAGGCCTATTTAATGGTTCTTGTGAGAGGGTTATCTATGGACTGGCTCAGTCCAAATCCTTACCACCTGCTGCTCCTGAAAGCTCGTCAAACCAGCCAAATCATTTCAGCCCCCCTGCAATGATGTCCCCTGCAGGCACGGACCTTCTCCAAGTTGCCGCCCATGAGTTTGGACATGTCCTGGGCCTGCAGCACTCACCAGTGCCAGGAGCCATCATGTCTGCCTACTATTCCTTCTCATATCCACTTCAGCTGAGTGAGGATGATAAGCGAGGCATCCAGTACCTGTATGGTGTTTCTTCACAGGCCACGCCCCCACTCCCCGACAGCCTGGAGACCAATGACATTATCTCTATGGTGAGTGGTACTTTCTATACAGAAGTGATTTACACTCCTCAAACCCTACTATTCCACAGATTATGATTTCTTTTGCAAACTGAAACAACATAACAAAGAAATCAGATTTGTTTTCAAGTGCATAGCTTTTGGCACTTATTGTAAATAGAACTCTTGTAAACTTGTAAACATTACAACTTGAATACAATTTTTTCAAACGTAAAAGTGTCTCAGTCCTCAATACTTGTAAACATGAATCTAATAAACTCCAACAATCTCAGCTGTTCTCTTAAGTCTTGACATTCTGCAGTTCTGCACTCTTTATTTTCCAGTGTGAGGGCCGTCATATAATGAACATTTACAGATTTAGTTCTCTGTTATCTTGGAGGTCCAGCTGTATGTAAAGTTGTGCGTTTTTATCAAGTCGTCTTCAATTTGCGTATTTGTTCATAAAGTTCAGGTATATATAGATTTCTCTGTGAAATCTGGACGTGCTGGTACTCTATATTGTAGATCAACTGTTTTCATGAAATGACTAAAGTCCTCATTATCAACCACTGAAAAAAGACTGCAGAGATTAAACAATAAACTCTCTGATGGAGTCAGATATTTTCTGGTGTTTATCTGAGGAAACACTGGAAGTCTTTTATATATAAATCTGGGATGTTTTCATTGTGTTAACTGCTTAGTTGTTGACTTTTAGACAGTGACAGAGCTGGATGATGACGTCAGAGATGGATGGTCTTGTTGGACGTGATTTTCCACATTGTACGATGTAGAGATGAGACAAATCTTGCATATATTGTACTTCTTGTGACGCATTTCGCTCCTGATCCTCATGTTTGACGGTGAACCCGAGATGTCTCCACACTGCAGGTTTCAGTGTCTGTGGAGCTTCTTTAAACACGAGCCTGAAGCTGCTCACACAGCGGCCGGCTGCGTCGGTGCATTCAATAAGCCACGAGAGGAAAAGTCCTCGAAAACTCTGTGACGTAATTGAATTGTGTGCCTGCCTGAGACCCATACCAGGGAGAGTGACGTCAGAGGAGTCTGTGTACATGAGGGATTAAGCTGTACACATGGCAAAGTTCCATTAAAGAACCTGTTCAAATAAGTCGTTCATCCTGACTCATAAATACCACATGGTGTCAGAAGATAAATTGGTTTAAAGTGTGGCGCAGGCAACTTGGTGGAGACTTGGAGAACTGGAGTCAGCGTTTTGAGCTCTTCTGTACCGCCAGCGGCATCGCGGAAAAGACCGAGAAGGTGCAATGCGCGACTTTTCTTCACGTCGCAGGGGAAGAAGCGGTAAAAGTTTTCAATACTTTTGAATTTAGAGACCACAAAAAGGATCAAATTGTAGTGCTGAAACAGAAGTTTAAAGAATATTGTGAGCCGAGAAAGAACTTGACTTACATACGGCGCATGTTTTACACAAGAACGCTAAAACAGGCAGAAACTATTGATGCATATGTCACGGATTTGAGAAATAAAGCCAAGGACTGTGAATTTAGAGATTTACATGATTCCCTGGTGGGTGACAGAATTATGCGTGGCATCACGAATGACCAAGTGAGAGGAAGATTGCTCCAGGAAGCAGATCTAACTCTGGAAAAAGCCATTGATATCTGCCGTGCTAGTGAAATAACGAGCACTCAAGTGAAAGCTCTGACAGAAGAAGCTGATGTGAACAGGTTGAGAACGACAAGAGAAAAAGAAAGTAAAGAAACATGTAAACCAGTGAAAACAGAACAGAAAGAAATAAACTGCAACAGATGTGGACTCAAGCATGGAATTAAAAGTTGTCCTGCATTTGGACAAACATGCAACATGTGCAGCAAAAAGAATCATTTTGCTAAAATGTGCAGATCTCGAAACAATATGGAAACAATCTGGAAAGAAAGTGCAGACAGTGGAGCAGAGAGGAAGTGAAAAGGAAATGTTCCTGGGAGCGCTTAAAAAGAAGCATAAAGGAATCGCTATGATGGAATCTGATGACACCAACTCTGAAATATGGACAGAAAATTTTAAGATAAACAACAAAAAGTGACATGTAAGCTTGACAGGTGCAGACTGTAATGTAATGTCAGTAAAGACTCTCACAGCTCATGAAAGCAAGCAAAACAAGACTGGTTCCCTGTTTTGGTCACAAGGTGGCAGCATTGGGCAAGAAACTGTTGATCTGTGAGTATAAAGGAAAAAAGCACAAGGTTGAGTTTGAGATCACTCTGGAAGATGTGAGCACTATTATTGGAGGAGCTACATGTTTGAAATTAGGCTTAGTGCAAAGAGTGTATGATGTCGGAAAAGAAAAAGACATTCTGAAAGACTATAGTGATCTGTTTGATGGTCTTGGTTGTTTGCCAGGTGAACATCACATCCAAATTGATCATGAAGTCAGACTGGTTGTGCATGCCCCAAGAAGGATTCCTGTAGCCCTAAGAGACAGAGTTGTAAAAGAACTACAGAGAGTTGGAGAAATGGGAGTTATGACAAGATAGACACTGGGCTAGTATTAATCTAGCTCAGTGTTTCTTAAATGATGGGGGGCGCTGTGCAATGGCAGGGGGGGCGCAGGGCAGCCCGAGGATCATGCAACTTTTGTTAGTTACTAAACAGTTGATCAGAGGACAGCGTCAGTGATCGTGATATCCACACAGAGAGAGGGGAAATATTGACTTAAACCTCAAGAATTGAGATGGAAAATGTTTAACAGAGATGAAAGAAAAGGAGAAAAGAGAGAGACAAGAAGCTGAGCGATGCATTGGTACTGCGGGGGGGCTTACATGTGCAGCAGCGCAAGAGCAAAGAAGAGAAAGAGAGAGAGACAACAGAAACGTAAAGAAGATTAAATCATTAGTAACGAAGAAAAAACTGGAACCTATTATTGATAGTCTGAAGGAAGAGAATCTGCAGGAAATCATTCTAGAACTCCACTATCAACCTGAGCAGAATCTTCAGATCATTGCTGACAGAAGAACCAGATTTCATCCTCAAAGCTCAGACTCTTTTGTCTTTCTTAATGTTATTGTGAATAAATGTCTTTATTCATTGGTTTTGCACAATTTTATTTGTATTTTGGATTGTGGTTGCAGAGTTTTTTGTTGTTCACTTCAAATGTGTTTAAGAGGAAAAAAAAATGTAATGTGTAGCAGGTATCACCAAATGCAGTCCGGATCCAGATCGACAGACTTTTCTCTCCGGACAGGTGAACTGGTATCCCTGGTTGAGGGTAAAAAATTTGCGCTCTGCAAGAAAAAATAATTAAATAAAGAAACCAGCGAGCAGACGTGTGTAGACTAGAACTGGCCCAAATAGCACAAAAGCTAAGGCACAACTACGGCACATGCACTGCATGATGCAGTTCGGAGCATGTGAGCAGCAAGTCACGGGAGGAGCGAAACATGTGACCAGGCAACCATTAAAAAAACTAACTTTAACTTCTAATTTTTTGCTAATTTTAAATACATTAAAAAATAGGTGAGTGTTCGGGTCATTATGAGTTTATGTCAAAACTAGGGGTGTAACGGATCATGGATAATACGTAGTCTGTAAGGATCAGAATTGTTCAGCACGCGTGTTACCGTGCACCATCCCTAACCCCACCCCCGGCGTGCGCACACACCTGGAGCTCTCATAATTCAAATCAATTGTCTGTTCACATAGAATGGAATTCGCATCAAATTCCTGTAAATCCTCTTTGTTTTGACGAGCGCTAAAGTATCTGCTTCATGTCTATCTTAAAGTCTGTTCACCTGAAGCTCCGCTGCGTGTGGGAGGAGCTTCTGTCTAAAACTTTTCAGCTTCATAATGAAGGATGCGGATAAATAGATATCAGGTTTATTTATTTTAAGATCTGACTAAAAGTATCTGTACACATTTCCATTTCTATTTGCTACACTCAAGCATCTTTTAGTGGGCTGTGGGTTCAGCCTCAGACAAGGCAGATATACATGGAGACACTATCAGGTCTTGAGATGCCTAGCCAACATACTAGAGTGCAAGAGGGTGTATGTCAACGCCCAACCCTTCAACAGCCAGGAGAGTCACCGAGCCCCACCACCATTTGTTCCCTCATACCCTAAGCTGACCCCTCTGAATGCAGCCAGGGACTGGCAGATGAAAGTTGATCTAGACTAGAGACTCATCTTCCCCTCAGAGATTGCAACAACCACACTGCGTCCAGACCTTGTCCTTTGGTCAAACTCATGCCGAGTTGTATACATCATAGAGCTGACAGTTCCTTGGGAGGATTCCCTTGATGAAGCCTATGAATGCAAGAAGTTACGCTACTCTGACTTGGCGGCTGAGGCAGAGGACAGAAAATGGAAAGTCAGGGTGCATCCAGTGGAGGTGGGATGCAGGGGCTATGTAGCCAGCACAACAGCTAAGCTCCTCAGAGAGGTCGGAATCAGAGGGCGAGCATATAGACAGGCCATTAAGGAGCTGACCAACACCACTGAGAGGGCAAGCCACTGGCTGTGGCTGAAGAGGAACGACACCACCTGGCAAAATAACAGCAGGACACACGCCCAGGCTTGATCAACCTGTGGTGGGCCTGCCTCAGAAGAGGGTGTATTGTGATAAATGGCCAAAACACCCTATGATCCTGAGGTACACAACTGACGATGTGTCCCGCTGTAGAAATTAGATGGAACTCCAAGAACCTAAAACTCCGCAGTTGGAGTGGTAAATATATTAGGGATTTAAACAGCTAGTCCTATCTGAACACTGGATTCAAAGAATCTCCCAATGAGGAGCTGCAGTTGTCCCGCACAGGAGGAAGCTGCTGCTCCATAACGGACTCATCGGTGGCGTGAGAGGACGATTGTATGACAAGCCAAAGAAAAAACATAATCACCAGGAAAAGCGAGCATGGGAGTGTCACGTTTTACAGATAATAATTATTATTTTAAATAATTAAATGTTCCCACAGTTAGTTTCGATAAAACAATTAATACCAAAAAATAATTTAAACTGTTTTATTTATGATTTAATGAAATTGGGGGGTAGGACGAGAACAAACCCCTCCAGATGACTCCGACCATAGATTGATGTGATTCCTTCCATGACAAATGTGGACAAAGGTGGACAGGATTTTATGTCTGTCATGGACATTAGTGAAACTCAAAAATCAAGATAAAAAAAAGTTCACTGTCTTATGGGGTCCAGATGACCCCACTTTTAATGTAAACAAGCCAAGGAGTGCGGAAGGGTTACGGGATACTCCAGATAGATTTGGTATTTTCAACACTATTTTGAAGCATTGTTTTGTTTCAGTTTTTGTAGATTTGATCTAAAAACATGTAAATGTAATCAGAAACTACATGTTTTAACATTTTACACATGCTCAAAGTTTAACGATATTTTGTTTGAATAAATAGGTCTCAATGACCAAATGTTTTGATGTTGCATTTATAATTGTTGTGCGTGTGAAGTACTTGATATGCTTATTAAATATACGATTTGAGGTGTTTCCAAAAATGTATTTAGCTTTTATTTTGTTGTTTTTGCTTCTTTTTTACTTTTTACTGATCCATAAAATGATCTGTACCGTGCCCCTAAAACCACGGGGTCCACCATCAGGGGTCAGTCTGACTACTGCCCCCAACCTACCCTCTTCCTCATACAAACATTCATTAGTGAAGGGGGGGTTGGTTGTATTGCAGTGCGCTGCAGGGGGTGGACTACTTGCCAGTAGCCCCACTCCGGTGGCCGCTTCATGAGTTTGCCCCTCCCCTTGGTTTTATTTGCACCTTAGACATGTAGGACCCTTGGTGGGGGGGGTGCTTGGACATCACTGCCAGCAAGCAGTAGATGTCCTCTCAGAGCCCTTCCCGCCAATTTTAACCGCACCGTAGACATGTAGGGCTGTTGGTGAGGGTGACGGGGCATCACTGTGAGCGATCAGGAGATGTCCTGTCAAGGCCCTTCTCCCTAATTTTAACTGCACCCTTTAGTACACACACCTCTAACACCTCAAAATATACACTCTTTAAATGTTTAAATGTGGAGACTATTTAGGCAAACAGGTATGTGTATAACTACGGAGTGTGTGTGTAGACAGGCCCCGCCCATTCTAGTTTACTATTTAGACTTGGTTGTTTTATGATGTTCTCAAAAAAGAAAAAGTATCATAAAAAAGGAGGACGACAGATTTATTATTTTCTTTGAGAATGCTTCTGGAGAAAGACAAAGAAAGTCAAAAAGATCTTTGTAGATATAGTGAGGAATTATGACATAAAAAAAGAGAGACGCTGTGGTTCTGTATCAGGAACTCTGGGGTTAGAACTATTCTCTGTTTCTTTGCATGTGGAATTAAGCAATCTCTCTGTCATTTCCAGCCTGATGTCTGCCAGACAGATTTTGATGCTGTATCTATGATTCGAGGAGAGCTGTTCTTCTTTAAATCCGGTTACGTGTGGAGAATTAGAGACGGGCGTCTGGAAAGTGGCTACCCGGCATTGGCATCACGGCACTGGAGGGGGATACCTGCAAACATTGATGCTGCCTTTGAGGACAAGTTAGGAACCATCTGGTTCTTTCAAGGTGAAAATATCTGAGCTGTCTCTCTGTGGTTATTGATATTATTTGAAAGCAGGAAAGATCATTGTTCAAGTTTTAAGAATAACCTGCGAGGCTTGTTTTTGATGCAAAATAATCATTGATTTCTGCACTGAACATATTTTTATTTTAGGTGCAAGTTGGATATGGATCTGGTTTTTATACTTTAATGCTTTGACTGGGTGGTTTAAAGTGAATGTGTGAAACAGAATCAACAATTCTGCAAGACAAAAGTTAATACTTGAAACTGAAGCAGTATTTTGTTTGCAGGTGAGAAGTTCTGGATGTTTGATGCTGAGAGGCACATCAGGGGCCCTGAGTCCATCAGAAGTTTGGGTCTGTCTGTATCTGGGATTCAGGCAGCGCTGCGTTGGGGGGCTGACTCCAACTACAACACTTATTTTTTTAAGTCTGGCAGCTACTGGAGGTTCAGCCCTAATGAGAACCGTGTGGAATCGGTATACCCACGCAGCATGCAGGAATGGAACGATATCCCAGAAGACATGGATGCTGCCTTCAGGGACCTCTATGGTATACTAAGATTATTTGTTTTTCTTTTCTCACACTCAGTTTTGAGCATTTATATCACTAACACTGAAAATTCATCTGGTTGTACAGTAGTCCCTTGTTCTCATTTTGAAGATGAGTACTACTAGGATGGGTAGAATCTACAATGTATGATTACAGATGGTTTAAGGCTGTAAACTCCTCATTAGACAACTTACTATCCTATTTAAACCTTTAAAGTTCTTGACAAGAAAAAAAAAGTTCAGAACACAATGCACTTTTAAAAAACATGCAAAATTATGCAGAATAACAAATCTGCTCAGCAAAAATATAAACTGGGTTGTAGCTGCTCTTTTTTTCATTTAAAGCTACCCAGAAAGGAGCTATTTATTCCATTCACACATTTGGAAGGATTGGATGGAACACTCTTTCTGCTTTTCTACACTAAACATAAACATGCCTGTGACCAAATCCTGTGACCTGACATGAGTGATTGAAAATACTCATTTAGTCCCAAAAAATAAGAATTTGCTCCCAGCGAACAATAATTCGTCCAGACAAAGTATTTAGAATAAAGAAAATCCTAAAAGCTGACTTTTTCCCCCCCACACAGGAAGTTGATGCAATAACCAACCGAACTAAGCTGCTTTATCTTACTCTACCACACAATAGAAGTTGTTGCCAGAACCGGAACGCGTTGTCGCTGCCATCTTGATGAGGTCTACCTGCTCAGCAATATTATTGTTTCCAATGAGGAAGGTGTATTTATAACTGAGAAAAACATTGAATCTCTTTTAACATAATCTGACATATGCATTGGCATACTAATTAAAGAATAATTAGTTTAAAAGCAAAACAACTTTGACAATTTCATTTCAGTTATTTGATTTTTAATTTGATCTCTTTTTCTGTGATCCCTGGGAGCGAAAAACAATTGAAAAGAACACCTTCCAACAAAATCATATATGTGTCATTTTAATAAAATGAATGAATAAATGTTAATACAACAAAAAAAATATTTTATTTTTTCAAAACACTAATACGTAAAACACATTGATCGCATTTACAAATCTAAATAGTCAGACATAGTTTTGAGCTAGAAAATATTAAAAGAAATTTGTAACAAAATCAGATATTTTATAATCTACAAAAATAATGTTTTTTTTAGTTTCATTTTAATGAACAAAACAATTTCTACCAGAACTTCACAACTTGTTTGTGTTTTGTTTACTTTACTGTGGTGAGCTTTTGCCAGCCATCTGATCTATTTATGTTGCATTACAAAGACATATTTGGATAAAATAGTTTGACGGGTTTAATTAAATGAGGCAGAGATAAGTTTTCTTTTTCTGTCTCCTTTCATTTTCACCAAAGATGAGAATGTTGTCATGGTTCAGCCTGCTTCCTCCTCCTTCAACCACAAGGAACGTTCACCTGAATTCTGAATTGCTCCTCATACCAGCTCCCATCAGCCACCACTGCAGGAGTCTTACGACCATCGGCTGATTCCCATCTGCTAATCACCTCCACAGTAATTAGCCTGGCATGAAGCTTAGCTCTTTGTGAAAGAATGGTTAGATCTGAGGTAGGGCTGGGTATCCATTAGATTTTCCAGAAACTTTCGATTCACAAGAGCCTGGATCGTTTTGATTCCGATCTTTTTAAATTTAATTTTGAGTTTACACATTTATACACATTTGTTTAGAGATACATTAAAAATCTACTATATGTTCTGAAAATATTTAAATTAATCTGATCCAGGTCACATATTGTATAATGTATCAGTGAAGTAAGGAGATTGTTATTATCATGCAGGCTTACATGGATTCTCTGAAGGAGAAGTTCTAACAAAAATGATCAGATAATTAAGATTGCAAACATTGTTCTGCTTCTCCTGGAGGGAGTTTCAGTTTGGCCACTAGGTGGTGATCGTGCTATAGCATTACACCTTATTCCAGAAGAAGAAGACAGTATTGGCAAAAAAAACACAACCACAAATGATTCCTTTAAAAAAGATTTTCTTAAAATAGTTAGGAAAAATCATGTCCGTGAGCTTATAAAGACGTTAATTTAGTGAACAATGTATGTTTAGGTCGACTGAAGGGTAGCATCAGAGCTGGGTAGAGTATTCAAAAAATTATTCAAGTAAAAAATATTGTTACTTTACCAAAATACTACTCAAGTTCAAGTAGACAATAGGCATCAAAAGAATTACTTGAGTAAGAGTAAAAAAGTTGTTGGATTAAAATCTACTCAAGTACTGAGTAACTAATAAGTAACATCCCATTTCTGTCATAAAAGAATGACTAAAAAACAAAGTTATAATCCAACTTTTAATAAGGCTGGGGAAAAGACATACACACATTTTTTTGCAAAACAAAACATTATGCAACATTTACCTCAACAAGTTTACAATAAACTATGAGAAATAACCTTCCTGATATTATTATTTATTCGTTATTTGAAATGATTCAAATGTAGACGTATGCATTAACTCTGCAGATGTTTTCTCTCTGTTTTACCGCTGCAGCTGGGTTTTTTTTCTTGCTGAAAATGTTCTTGTAGTCTCATATGCTTGCAGGAACTTATCAATTTCCGTCGCCGGAAGTAGCCACAAAACTCGGAAGTTTGTTCCCGTTGCCATGGTGAATCGTGCTGTCTTTGCTCCATTGATCAGGGCTTTTAATGCTGGCGACGCTCGCACCTGATTCTGGTTCCAACAACTTCAAGTTGATTGAACCAAACATTTTCAGCTGTTCTGAAACCGAAAACTCTAAGTTCGGGAATTTTGAGTCCAGTGACTCTAAGTTCAGGTTTCAACTCTAAATTTGTTGAACCTGCTTCTTGAAACGGGCCCCTGAGCTCTTCTTTGTTAGCTCGGAGACTGATTTGAAAACCATCAATTACAATAGTATAGATAAAGTATACAAACTGGTATTTTGGACTATTTTGGCATATACTAAGATTTTTAGGCTTTTTTGGAGTTTAGCTAATATTTCACCTACATGCTATAGCTGTTTCAGGTAATGTAGGCTTTTGTTTGTTTGTTTGTTTGTTCTTAGGCTAAATTGGCATTTAGCTAATATTTTACCTGGCTATCAGTTTCAGTGTTTTCAGCTATCAATTTCAGCATCTTCAGCAGCTAAATTCAGTTTACAGCATCCACACTAGCATTATCACAGCTATATCTAGTTCATAATTATGTTAAAAAGTTAAGCTTTTAAAGTTTTAAAAATGTAGTTTTAGAGTGTTTAGTAAATAATGATCCTGTTTGGCCCTGGAACTAAGGTGTGGTTTGGATTTTGGCCCGCTCGTGCGATTGAGTTTGACACCCGTTATAAAGATAAATAATCTTTGTTAGTTTAAGGTATATATTTGTTTCTTTCAGTTTTTATGCAGCACATTAAGACTATTTTAATAGAGAGTTTCACTTTTTTAACCAATACGTATAAAACAGTGAAAAAAACAAATTCTTTCATGCAAAGCTCCTAAAAGCTTGTATTAACATCAGCCAATTCTAAATGAAAATCATGTTTTTGGTGTTTTTTTTAACACACTTCATTTCAATATTGTGAGGTTATTTATTTATTTATTTATTTTCATTTCCATTTAACAACAAAAACAAAGGATTTTTCTCAAAAGTTAAAACTGTGAAACGAAAGAGAACAGAAAAAAAGGAAAATATTTTTTTCTCTTTAACATACTTAGAAGAAAAAAAAGTGAAAAACATTATTTGAAAAAGTAAACTTTTGGTTAAAGACCCTCCAATTACACATAGTATTGGCCTGTACCCACCTAGATGAATAATATAAAAGATATTGAAAACCCATTTATAAAAACTCAACTAACAATGTGGAATAAAGCAAAAAAAGAATATAAACTAGATGACAAAGTGGTTAGCGCTCTTGCCTCGCAGCAAGAAGGCCCCAGTTCAAATCCTGGCTGGGGGATCACACCAGATCTTCAAACCCAATATTTTAAGAAGATGAGTTTATCTTTCAAAGAACATCACAGTCTTCAATTTGGATTGTCAGCAGAAGAAGCAACAGTCGTATTTAACCTCTTCACACCTGACGTCCATCACATTCTGACTGATATTACCACAGTAGTTCATTCTGCTTCACTGGAGTCTGTGACTGTGTGTCGAGGGTTAACTTAACTATTAGCTCCAGCTTAAAGAAGTTGACATGATTTTCTAAAAAGTAAAAATAGATAATACTCATATTGTAATCACAACATTATGTGATCATATATCAACAATTTGATTTAATATTGTGTAAAACCTTTTTCCTACTGCTTTGCTGGAGAATTGAAGCTGTTAGCCGTTAGCATTGAAGCACTGCAGTCAGACCAGTGGCAGAGGTTGTGGGCGTGAACTAGAACAAACCGGGGGAAAGGCGAGTCAACTCGGTCCCGCCCCTTCACTCCATATTTGGAACGTCTGCGTGAGGCGGAGTTAACTCCAGCCAATATGGCTGCGGCCATGAGCTGAATATTCAGGCTTCATTTTGGGGACTGTGGAAGTCAACGGGTGACGTCAGAGATGATTCGTCTAATTATAGATTATGTCTATGGTCCAGACCATAGACATAGAAAGATAGACGCCGCATCGCTTGTCGCCCCCTATTGGAGCTGACGTCTCAACGCGCCGCCATCTTGATGAGGTCAAAGTGCCCCTGCAGTGCATGTTTTTGTTTCTAATGAGGAATGTTTCTGAGAGTTAAAAAAAAACATGTTTTATGCTTTTAAACATAATATATCATATGATTATGGTATTTTAATGAAGAAAGAATTGATTTAATATGCAAAACAATTTTGATAGTTCATTTTATTTATTTGAATTTTCTCCATCTGAGGGGGTTGAAAAACAATTTTTACTCATCAAACCTACCAAAAAACACAGAAAAAAAAACATGTAATGGCATCTCAGTAAAAATAATGTGTTTCAAATGTTAGGGGGAAATTGGTTCAGCCTTAACAAAGAAAATCAAACACATAATAGACTTTATCCTCACTGTGGCATTAATGCACAATAAACATTTCAACATCTGCTACGTTACAGAATAAAAAAAACTAAATACATTTTGTTTTAGTAAACAAGAAACTTCAAAACTATGAGAACATACATACTTATATACTTAGTTGTGCACAAAATGCCACAACTAAAACCCCTGAAAAAGAACTTGTTTAGACAGTTTCTTGCTTGTTCTGGCACTTTGAAACTCCAGAGTAGTCATTTTTGCCATGTGGTGCAGCCGTACTTTATGAAAAACAGAAACAACATAGGACATTAACATGAAGTGGTGGTTGTCAATCCCAAACTGGGTTTCTGTGATGTGCTCCCCGAGTAAAAAAACATCTTCCAATCCCATCTCAGCTCGAACAAAACGATTGACCATGGACGCACTGACACCTTGCTCTGTAGAATTGCGGCGTATCACACGCTCTGCTGCTCTGACTACCTTCACTGTCCCCTCAGACGGGACCACCAACCCACCATTATTCCTCAGGTGAAGCAGGTGGTAGCTCTGATCAAAGGATGAAGGCACAGCAGCGGTGACCAGACTTGGCCGGCACACTTCACAGGACAGTTTTTTCAGAATTTTTCTGACAACGTATCCAGATATGTAGACCAGGGCATTGTCTACAAGACCGCCAAAGCGGGTGGGTAGGTAGCTGTGGTCACACAGAAATGCAGAGACATTGACAAAAGGGGATGGGAGATCTTCCTCTGACATTAGTGCACAGTGCATGTCGGAAGCTGACAGGGAGACAGTCTCATCTTGTGTGGCCACGTTTCCTGATCTGCTTGGTGAGACACCACAGCGAACCATCATGCGGCGGAAAATGCCCTGGAACTGCCCTGCAGTGGGGTTGTTATTCCAGCCTCCTACACAACAAAGAAACAAAACACATCAAGTTAAAAGCCAGACACATTTACTCACATTATATCATATTCATTATTCCAATTTATTTTTAGACTATATTTTTACTTTACTTCTACTACTCATTTCTGTTTACATGTTATTTTTATTTGTTAATTTTACTGATTTGAGAAAGACAAGTTGCCATCTTTGCATGAACAACAGATAAAAAAAATCTTTGCAGCAGTTATTGATTTTTTTTCTACCTGATGCTCTGACAGAGTTAAAGAAAAGCTCCAAGTGGTCCTGGCTGAAGCGGTATGTGCAGACATAACGCTGAACTTGGAGCAGTTCAGGAATCATTCCCACCAAAGTGTCCACATTGACCACGAAGCCGATGACTGACAGATACCTTCAAAAGAAAATGTTTTGTCAATATGATACTAAAGACTAAAATTCCTCAAAGCACCAAGTAATCTTTTGTCTTCCTTGCCAATACAGGCTAATATAAAAGAAGCAGAATACTTAAAGATTACTTGAAATGGTATACTGTTCACAATATATCATAATAAACTAAGTAGGCACTAATAAAAACATTTACTCTAAAATACTCACTTGGATAAAATGTACTGTTAAAGGTATCCATACTCACTTTTTACAGTAATCAAGTAAGATGTGTAGATGTTTACCCATGTGATTTACTTCACTAAATAACAATGAACGTGCTTTATTCATGTCAATCAGCTTTGTTTTAGTTATTTAATTTTCTACTTGTTGAAGTTATTATACAATATACAGTAAAGGTTGTGTGTTTCATCCCTGGAAGGTTCAAAGGCTTATACTTTGCATTACTATGTTTTTCACTTGGGCATTTCAAATAATAAAAATGTCCCCCATAATTTAGTAATTTTGTTTCTTTGATTAAATCTTACATTATGTTACTTGATTATTCAGTGAGTGTTTAGTATAGACTTTAAAAAAAAAAATGTAAAAATCTTACTGGAAGACATTTTTGCCTTTTTAGTTTGTTATTTTAAAATTCCATTCCAGTGTTCCTCATTCTTGAGAAGAAATGTGGGCACTCCATCCACCTATGGTAATGTATAGCATGTGAGTAATTTTTATAACATGCATAATGAAAATATATATATATATATGTATATTATACACACAAATCAAAGACATCACCGTTATAAAATAGAGTAAAAAACACAACCTTTTGGAGATGCGATGGAAATTGAAGATTGATGGGATTACAGCCTCTCTCAGTCGTATAATCTGCCCAGTCGGTCAAAATCATCCGGTTTAAAATGCTCACTGCAGAGCCTGGAGAATTGGTGACAACAAAATCCTGTCTTCTCATCGCAACTTCCCATCTCCTCCGTAATTCCACCTCACTGGGAAACTCGAAATTATAAAGAGGAAAAATATTAACAATATAGTAAATAATGAGGGAGGAACAGTTTTTGCCGCTAGCATATTTGCTGTTAGCCACATAACGTCGTTTACGATTACACGTTCAGGTGCTTGAAAAACTTGTAAAAAAAAAAACAATGTTAAAAATTACTCGTGAAATGTAATTCCACGTGATCGGCTCTGAATCGAGCGCCGATTATTGCATCCGAAGGCTGCACAAGCAAAATGCATGGTTGCAATCGGTTGCGATTCTCCGTTCAGTGGTTCAGTCTATGTGGTTTTGAATGTAGCCTAGCTTAGGTTGACCCCAGCAATATGGCGGCTCCGCTGGTTCACTCAGGATCACGTGATGCAGCGTCTATCTTTCTATGTCTATGGTCCAGACCATGATCCTTACGCCCACCACTAGGGGAAAAGATAATGGCTTCTGTTTTGGTCTCTATGAGTCTAAGAAAATGAGCCGACATCAACACCTTAACTTCATTAAGACAGTTTGTCCCGTAGCTGAGCGGTTGGGACCTTTATGTATGATGACATACATTTGATAGTTGTCAGCATAAAGGTAGAAATCCAATGTTTCTGAAGCAAAAGAAGCTGTTGAACCGGGGCCTTCTATCTGTGAGGCAAGAGTGCTAACTGTGCTAACCATGCTAACTGTGACAGCACCACTGTGCTGCCATGCAACAGTTACCATGAAAAACACATTTGTTTTTATTTAACAAAAAAATATGAACCAAACAAGCAAGGCTTATATAACTTTGAAGTGCAGGAATGCAAAATCAAGTTGACTTCAACTTTGTATACCTTAACACCCCCACCCCCACCCCCAAAAAAAAAATCTGAAATGAAAAACAAAAACTTGAAATTAAACTTTCATTATTTTTTTGTATTAATTGTAGCATTGAAACTAACTGTGGGGAACATTTAAATATCTCTAATGATTATTGTACATAAACATAATATACACAATAATTAAACCATCACAGTGTTATATTTATTAATAGGCTATATAACACATTTGATTTATTTTGATCTGACATCAGCACAGTCAAGTTTAAGTCTTAAAATCCTCCTAAAGCAGTAAATATGTTGCAGTTGTTTATATATTATTCTCTCATTTAAGAACTTTTCTTCTGAACAGAAACTATTGTTTTTACTACGACTGTCTATTGCGGCGCAGCAATAGACAGACTGTCTCTTCTTTTCCTTCTCATGAAGGTCCTCCTCTAAATGAAGTGTCTACAACTCCTGACTTTTTAAAGCATGTCTTCTCTACCTCACTCACTCACCTGTCTGTCACAAACAGCACTTGTGAAGGTCTAATCCAGTCGGACAAACCATTTTTAAATAGGGGGGTATGTTGATGTTTCCAAAACAAAATATATACATATTGTTACCTTCACATTAAAAATCAAAATAGTTGCAATTATATATTGGTTATTGGTTTACTGGAATTATTTTTTCTGTTTTATCATTTTGTCATCTCAATCTGGGCCCCTAGAATCAACCCCCCCCCTCCCCTCCCCCTTTAGGTGCACAGGAGCTGGTGCCGCTTGTAAATTAAGATTTTGACCCAATTTGGTCAAATTGTACCTTAATATCCTTAAATGGTCACAGCTTCGCCTTTGCTAGCTCTTATTGTGGCATTTTTAAATGAAAATGTCTGCCTCACTTTGATACTGATTACGTTCCTTGTTCTTTGCAGGATATGCTCACTTTGTTCGAGGGCAGCAGTACTGGAAATTCAGCTCCTCCGGCATGAACCTGTTGGAAGGTTACCCTCGCTATATCGGCATCGATTTTTTCAGCTGCAGAAACATATGAGCCAGGAAAAAACTTATTTTGATGTTTTAAAATTTAAACAGACATTTTGGAACAGAGGTTTGGACTGAAGAGGACCTCTTTCAAATCAGTTTATGCTTCACTCTATTGATTTTTGGATTCCATTTTTTTCCTCTCAGGAAATCAGGTAACGTTCTTTCAGACACAGTCGGACCTGTGCAATACGCTCATATTTATTTTGCCTGTTGTTTTATATTTAACATGAGGCTGAGAATGCCAATTGTGTGCTACTTCATTCTTCAAGCTTAAATACCAGACAACTGGTTTACAAACAAGCCCTCAACCAATTGGACTCCCTTTGTGTGTAGCCAACAGAGGGAGGTTTAACCAGCATAAATGATAGGAAATCAAATCACACAAAGTAACACATCAATCGCTTTCTCACTAACAACAAATACAAACAAGTTACTTTTCAGAATAAGAGAAGCATCCACAGGAGGAAGACTTTTCTCTGCAGCACCTATTAGAAAACATGCCATTTTTGTGGTTCTCCAAGTCTACAGATTTTTTTTGTGATAGAAAAATGACAACTGACAGCTCACAGACCGTGCCCCCGCATCCCATTTCTGTATTACTAAAGGTTGATGGAGAAAGAGTGCACTTTTCCATTTAAAAAGTCAGATTTTACACCTCAAGATATTTACAATTAAAACAAAAAAAGATAAATAACACAAGAAGATTTTTTTTTGTTTTTTTGACAGAGTTTATAGGTGGAACTCCTGAACAATCATCCACTTTTAGAACACTGGGAAGGGCAAATGATGTACTATCCCTCTCTGGTTGCCACAGAAGGAATGAGAGGAAGCAAGGAAAAAAATCTGAGGAATAAGAAATTATTTTAGTAATTTGTATTCTTTTTTAAAAATATATTGTTTTATTCTGAGATGAAATGACCTCTACTTTTTAACTTGATAACTCTACTGTTGAGTTTCATGGACATGTAGCTGGAAAAAATAGTTTTAAGAAAAACAGAATTCTGCTTCCATTTACCAGCACTTTTTCATGTTTATAAAACAGAAAAAATATTGTGAAAACATAAAATTAAGCTTTTTTTAATTTTTGCCTCAGAATAAAAAAAAAAAAACTTTTATTGTCCTGTTTCTGATCATCAGTCATAATTTTTCTTCAAAACAGAATTTTTGTTTTGTTCTTGTTTGGACAGTTTCAACCATTACACAACTCTACTTTTTCTTTAGTCTTTCCACTTCAGGGTCTCCACAGTGAATCATTTTCCTCCATCTAAGTCTGTCTTCATCATCCTCTCCTCTAACACCAGCCACCTTCATGTCTTCATTCTCTGCATCCAGAAACCTCCTCTTTGGTCTTCCTCTAGACCTCTTTCCTGCAGCTCTAGACTCAGCATCCTTCTACCAATATCTTCACCGTCTCTCCTCTGAACATGTCCAAACCATCTCAGTCTGGCCTCTCTGACTTTATCTCCAAAACCTCTAACATGTGCTGTCCCTCTGATGGATTCTTCCTGATCCTATCCATCCTGGTCAACTCCCAAAAGAGAACCTCAGCATCTTCATCTCTGCTACCTCCAGCTCTGCTTCCTGTCTTTTCTTCACTGTTTCTAGTCCAACAACATGGCTGCTCTCACCACAGTCTTGTATATCTTTCCTTTCATTTGTGCTGAAACTCTTCTATCACACATCACACCTGACACTTTTCTCCACCCATTCCAACCTGATCTTCCTGATCACATGACCTGTAGTTATCCAATCATCTGGGAGTTCCTCCTGACCCCCCAGATCCTGTTTTAACTGTTTCTTAAAGTCATGCAACAATCCTCTTTTTTCAGCTTCCACCAGTTTGTCCTCTTCTCTGCCTTTGCCCTCTCTTTCTTCATCTTCTTCATCACCAGAGTCATCCTACACACCACCATCCTGTGCTGTCTGGAAACACTCTCACCAACCACTACTTTACAGTCACTGATCTCCTTCAGATTACACCGTCTACACTAGATGTAGTCTATCTGTGTGCTTCTCCTCCACTCTTATAGGTCACCCTATGTTCCTGTCTCTTCTCAAAGAATGGATTCACTAGAGCCATTTCCATCTTTTTTGATAAATCAACCACCATCTGTCCTTCTACATTTTCTCTCTGGATTCCAAACTGTCCATACACTTCCTCATTATCCATCAAACATGTCCGTTGAAATTGCACCAATGACAATCTCTCATTTCCAGGGATGCTCATCATCACTTCATCGAGGTCCAACCAGAACTTCTCCTTCTCTTCCAGCTCACATCCTACCTGTGGGGCATACCCACTAACAACATTGAACATCACACCCTCCATTTCTATCTTCAGACTCATCACTCTATCTGACACTCTTTTTACCTCCACAACACTCCTAACAAACTCCTCCTTTAAGATAACTCCTCCCCCATTTCTCTTCCATCTCCACCATGATAGAACAACTTGAACCTGCTCCTAAGCTTCTAACCTTGCTACCTTTCCACCTGGTCTCCTGGACACACAGTATGCAACCTCGACCAATCCGGTTTGGATATCGTAGGTCTGACTCACAAATTTGATTTGCCAAAGATTTTACGTCTGATGCCCTTCCTGACACAACCCTCTGGATTTATCAGGGCACGATTAAACAGACCAACATTTTCAAGCAATATCTGGCCCCCATCCTGCCCCAACTGCAACCCTATTGAGACACTGTGGAGCATTCTTAAGCCAAATCTCTGAGGGGAAGTCGGTTCACATCCAACAGCAGTTCTGGGAGGATATTCTAACATCCTGCAAAGAAATTAAAGCAGAAACTCCAAAGGTGCTTTCACACCGAATGCAATTTTCGCGACAAATTCACGTGCCCCACCTCTCTCAAGTCACGCGGCGACTTCGCAGCTTGCTGTCTGTATGTTCCTGAGCCTGACGCTGCAGGTGGTCTGAGCTTGAAGGCTGATTGTCTCGTCTTAACCTGAGGGGGTAAAATAAAATTAGGATTTTTTTTTCATATTTCTTAATGTCTGGATGAAGCCAAGCCGGCAAACTGTGCATCCCCCAGCAGCTCTCTGTGTCAGCGGTATGGGAGAACGCTTGAGGGAAACCCCAGGATGCAATGACTCAGAACCAGAGGGAATTAAATGAAAGATTTTTTTCAAAATGATTCCTCCAGCTTGGAGGAATGGCGCTAAAGAGCAGCTGGGCAACTTTGGAGGAGATGCGGTCGAGGTGAAACTGGAGAGTAGTTGGCACAGGCAAGAGAGGCTTTTAGCTGGTCTGGGTGAGAGAACGTTGAGTGGATGCAGGCCGGTTGACGTGAGTAAGTGAGAATGGCTGGTGAAGGAGAGACTGGCACGGCTGCTTGATGTGAGCGAGGCAGGGTTGGCGACGATGACAGAACGGAGGCGATTTTCTGGTGAGGAAGAATGGGAAGTGAAAGGCTGAGGAATACTGCGGAGAACAGGTGGCAAGAATAAGGCCGATTGCCAGACGGACCAGCCTCACACTCTGTCTGCTGACATATGGAGCGAGTGAGCTCCGCCGCGGGAGCAAAAGCTGCCAATCCATCCAGAGTATATCCCGCCTTCGCCCAAAATTAGCTGGATGAGCTCTACAACCCCGCGGCAACTCCTGGACCCCACATGACTGCTCGCTGAACTTCCCCCCCCCCCCCCCCCCCAATGATTTTTGACTTTCACTGGTGACCTTGGCAGACATGAAATCCTGTTCACCTCCATCCACATTTGTCATTAGATGAATGACACATCAATGTAAGGCTTGGGTCTGGACCCTATTACCCCGGGCTTATAGCGCAAGCGTTACGGCTCCGATGCATGCGCCGCAGTCTTTCCATAATTTTAAATTGCGAGCGGGACTTCCACTGCAGGCGTTCACGTCCTGCGTCTATGGACCGGCCTCTGCGGCCCTGCAAATCAGTTTTGTTTGGTTCAAATTTTGACAGACGCCGCAGCTGATCTGCAGCTCTTTTTGTGAAGTTGGGGCTATTCACTTAAACCAGAAACCACGCAAGCGAATGGAAAGTGCATTTTACGTAAAAATTCTGTGTTTACCCATTATGTGTTGACAAGTCACACTCAGACAGAGAAGTGTTCTGAAATGACTGGAGAATGAGGGTTTGGCTTCCTGGATCAACAGAGTCTGTGGCTGGAGCAGCAGCCAGTGGAAGCCATCGGCTGGAGCTAGTCTGCTCCCGCAACGCAACAGAGCCGTGACGCTAGCTGTGTAAGGCCAGGGTTACACAGCTCAAGGGATACGTTCATACGTTCCACATAAATCTGTTCAGTCAAATACTACCATATTTTGCGGACAATAAGTCGCACCGGAGTATAAGTCGCAGGAGCCAAAAAATGTATAATAAAGAATGAAAAAAACAAAAAAACATATATAAGTCGCTCCGGTATATATGTTGCACTTTTATGAGAAAAGCAGGACGGCAGACCTACATCCCACTGTCAAGGTGTTTTAATTATTAATGTTTTGAAAAATTAAAAAAATCCCTTTTTTTTGGTACTAAAATGTAAAATATATTATTTTTTAAATTTTATTAAAATGGCATAACACACATCTGATTTTGGATTTATTTTTTCTTTTTTTGTTTCAGTGGTTTATGGCTCCTCAGCACCACAGAAAAGACAAAACAAAAAAAAAATAATAATAATAATTAAACAGAACTGTCAATCTTGTTTTGCTTGGTTAATTAATTATTCATTTACTATTATACCGTATCGTGTGTTAGATTCTGTTAAAAATCATAAAGGAACATGTTTTTCTAGTTATGAATCCACCTTCCTCATTAGAAACAATAGAGCTGCGGGCACACTCAGACCTCATCAAGATGGCGGCGCACCGAGACGTCAGCTCCTGTAGGGGGCGACAAACCATGCGGCGTATATCAATGTGGGTCTCTCCGACGATCCAGGCAAGGCGCTGGACATCTCATAGAAACCTAATGACAGCCTTAGCGTCATTCTCTCTTTTATTTTTCATACGTTGGCGACAGGAGCAGAGGGGAAGAGGGCGCGGGCTGCTGCCGCCGTTTTTGGCGTTCTAACGCGCCTGTGGAACGGAGTTGACAAAGTGAGTGGCGCTGTGTCCTCTTACATCTTCTGTCGGAAGAAAAAGAAGAAGAAAACATTTGTAGTCAGAATGTAGTCCATTGGGATCGTGAAGTCCAGGTCTTTCACATTCTTTCCCTTTCGTGTCTTTTAACGAAAAGCAAAATATATATATATTATTATGAATATTTTCATCATCAAAAACATTTTAAAAGGTAATTTGTTTATTATTAACAACCCATTACATACTCTGACTGTTTTAGCGGAAGTGACGTAATGCATAAATCGCTTGGGGAGCCCATGTCGGGTAGCGACCGGCAGCGACAGTCTTTCTCATCACGGAACGTTATGGCGCTTAGTAAGACGTTTGGACAAAAACCAGTCAAATTTCAGCTCGAGGAGGATGGAGAGTATTACATGATTGGATCGGAGGTTGGTCTATTTATGTTGATTATGTCTTTGTTTTCGAGGGATTTTTTTTCCTCCTATTCAGCACGATGGTAGTTCCTCAAGCTGGTCAACACATAGCTGTGGTCAAGGCTCGCTCAAGAGAAGAGTTCATGTTCTAAATCCTCTCACTTCGTCCTGTAAGCGTCGTTAAAATAAACCTCGCCGTTGTCTGGGTACATATTTCATGAAACCCGAATCTCCTCGTGAACCTGATTGATTTCCTAATCGTAACTATGCGATCACTAGCACGCTAGCTAACGCAATTTCTCCGTTTGATTCAAACAAAGAAAGTTTCTTATTACGCACATTTTCTCTCTCTGTTCTGTTCTTTGCTCGTCAAAATGACAGTCTTTTTGGTTTTAAACGACAGCTTTATGTCTTGGATATGTTCTAGACAAACCCAAACTAAAGCCACCTGACTGGAACAAGACATTTTCATTCTGGTCTCAACTGTCTTCTGATGCTCACATCGAAACTAGCTCGGCGGTCTGCAACCAGTCTGTCCAGTTTCTTGTTAGAAAACCAGCCGGAACTGCCAAGCCGAACCTCACTGTTAACCCTGGTGCTATCCGGGCATGTTTACATGGAAGTGGAGTCATCTGGACTAGGGCTGGGAATCACTGGGTACCTCACGATACAATGCGATACGCAATACAAGGCTCACGATATCGATAATATCATGATACTGTTATAATTGGTAAAAAAAAAAAAAATAAAAAAATCCTATCTAATAACTAATATTATATAGAAGAACACATTTTTGGGAAAATATATGCTAATTTATATGTTTTTTGCTTAAACACAATCATTGTCTTATTTTGTGCTATTTTCCATTTGGTCAGTCAGCAGTCAACAGGTAAAAACTCTAAAACACACATAATAATAGCAATACATATTTACAAAGCCACGCCTCTGTCCGCCTGCCCCAGGGCAGCTGTGGCTACTGTAGTTGCTTAATGCTTACCATCACCAAGTATGAATGAGATGTGAATGAATAATGGATATTCATTGCAAGCGCTTTGAACGTCTAGAAAAGCGCAGATAAATTTAATCCATTATTATTACTATTACAGGCAGCCCTGCATTTTGAGAACAAAGTGTTCTGATTGGTTCGTAAGGAGCCATGAGATCTTTAATATAGGATGGGGCCACACCATTCAGAGCCTTATAGGTTAACAGGAGGATTTTGAACTTGATCCTGGATTCAACTGGGAGCCAGTGGAGTGAAGCTAACACAGGAGGGATGTGTTCTCTTCTGCTAGTTCCTGTTAACAATCTGGCTGCTGCATTCTGAACAAGTTGAAAACTTTTTAAAGAACTTTTTGGGCAGGCTTTTAGTAAAGAGTTACAGTAATCCAGTCTAGATGTAACAAATGCATGGATGAGTTTTTCAGCATCACTTTTAGATAACATATTTCTGATCCGAGCTATATTGTGAAGGTGAAAAAATGCAGTTTTACAAGCTTGTGATATGTGAGCCTTAAATGATAAATCCTGGTCAAACAAAACCCCAAGTTTCTGACTGTAGAATTGGAGGAAATATTTACACCATCCAAGGAGATTATCTGATCTGAGAGAGCATCTCTCAGGTGTTTAGGGCCCAGTATAATGACCTCAGTTTTTTCTGGGTCTAAGAGACAACTGGAAGTTTTAGAATACATAATAACTGATGTTATTTCTGTTTGGTCCACAGCAGTGAAGCAGTCCAAGCAGTTTGTTTCAAACCTTTGAAATGAAAGGTTTAAAACAAACATCTGGTTGCTTTTCATCAAGGATTTTGCTGCCCTTTTCCAACTCGTGGGGCGGCCCCACAGACGTAATTGTCTTTATCAAATCCATTCCTTTTGGCCGCTCTGGAGACTCGGGAGATGGCGGTGCTTGTTTACGTGGCAAGGCTCTGCAGTCTGAAATGAAGTGTCCAGGTTTATGACAAAAAATAACATCTCGGTGTTCCCCCCCTCTGGTTGGTAGGGAAACTGTTCTCGTCCTGCCTCTCACCGGGATTTGATATAAAAGAATCACGAATAGGAGTTGTAAAACTACTCTTGCGTGTCAGCGCAAACTCATCTGCCAGAACAGAAGCCTGTTGCAAGGTCATTACCTTCTGTTCGTTTAAATACCACAACACGTCCGGGTAGACGGAGAACTGTAAACGGCTCAGCTGGACACCCCTATGCTATTTGAGGAACCAGTGAAAACTCTGAGAGAGAAAAAGGAGAAACAGATACACACGAAAACCCGGAAATCCCACTCGATCCTCCAGTTGTTACGAACCTTACCTTGACAGCTGCATACAGTGGGACAATTCGCAACAAGCACCACCCTCTAAGAAACCCGGGATGAAGAAATAAAGCAGCCGAAAGCTCGGTAAACAGATTTGCAAGTTTATTAGTCAGAGAGAGTGCGGCCGTTTCCTCCTCTTATCAGCCTCCCTCATGTCAAACGGGAAAAGGTGACTGCCCTCCAATCAGCTGATGGGCCCCAGGTGTCCCCCCTCTCAGCTGTTCCAAATCACTGAAAAACAAAAGAAAAGAAAAACAAACAAAAAACCAGGAAAAGCACTAACACTATTGATTCGCGTCCTTCATTATGAAGTCGAGAAAAGTTTTTGACAGAAGCCCCTCCTGCACACAGCTTCAGGTGAACAGACTTTTAGATAACCAACCGTGAAGCAGCTGCTTTAGGGCTTGTCAAAACAAAGAGGATTTACATGACGAGAATTCCATTCAGTGTGAACGGACAATTGGTTTAATTATGCTAGCGTGAGATGTGCACGCGTGGGGGTGGGCATTGAAGCGGTCCGCTGTACACACGTGTCCCGAACTGTGGCCTCTGATCCGTACGGACCACAGATTTTCTGTGATCCATTACACCCCTGGTGTTCAGATTTAGAACGGCAAAGCTGACAGCTGAATGCTGTTTGACACGATTTTACATATGCTCTTATGCATAGTTACTTATGCATAAGGGAGGAACGAATGGCATCACCCATCTCAAAGGACTGCTTCTTCTGTTGCTCCTTTTATTTGAAAACACAAGTGGGAGGTTACAACATTCAAACAGTGAAACAAACTAGAAAAGTTCAGCAGAGGTTTAAAATAACTACGCAGGAAGGAAGGGTGCCGTTTGAGCAGAAAGCATTTCCAAATGTTTTCTGTTCTCCACAATGTTCTACAGTTTTCTATCCTCAGTTCTTCAATATTTTACATTCAAATCTTTACATATTGGTGGAGAGCCCGTATGAAAAAGTTTAGTTTTTTTTTCCGCTGCAGAATCAGCCGATTCGTTGATTACATCCTCCTTTCAGCAGCGCGAGGCTGCGTTTCTTCAGAATAAGATGGAGTTTCGTTAATTGCGTCAACTATTGAAGAGTTACCATAACCAAAAGAATGTAAACACTGGAGCTAAAGCTCCGATGTTAAAGATAATTTATATTTTCAAAAGTTATGTCAACGAACAGAACTTCAGTCTCAGTTTTTCAACGGGATAAAGCTCTCGCTAGTTTTACTTTGAAAACCGGAAGCTTCAGAGACTGATGAAGAAGATGTGTTTAATTCTGGTGACTACTGCGGCTCTTTCGGCTTTGTTTACGTTAGTAAACTTAAAATCCAACATTAATCTGCATTTCAGAGCAAAAATACATTGTTCTCAGATAATATTTTGATTATATTTTACTATTTACTATATTTATAAAGATAGCGAATCAGTGAATTTGGCCGTCGCAAATATTCATACTCGAATTCGGGAGCAGATCGCAAATACCCAAGCACCTGGATACTTGTAACAGCCCTAAAATTCATGTTGTTCACATTTAATACCTTCAGTAAAGACGCACATCGCTGCATTGCCCGTACACATTTTAATCTCTTCCTAGGATACATTTACTTGTTGTTCTACAATATATTTTAGGGGATAATTATAAAATCAGGAACGGTTTGGTTCAGTGAAAGTGTTCAAAGCAGCTATAGAGTAGCATATTTTCAGCTTTCAAAATAAGAGTCAAGTAAAAATAATCATCCCATGGTGAATGTATTTTATAACATTACATAGAAATAGTCACTTTTATATTTTTGGCAACAGTTTTCAATTAATTTGAACATTTTTTTCCCTTTATTTTCCTGCAGATCAGTCACAGTTATGAACAAAAACAAAGAGGAGTGGCGTTAGAACCACGGCTGAGCTAACAGCAGCTCACTGACCGCAGTAGAAAACATTACAACTGTAATTTATTTATTCAACCATTATTAAACCAGAAAAAAATCCCATTGAGATCCATTAATCTCTTATTCAAGGGAGTCCTGGTCAAGAGGCAAAAATACACACACCCAAAACAGGTCATAGAATTAAAATACGCAAAAAATAAATAAATACAATGAAATAAAACATAAAACACAGTAATTATTTAAAAACAGTTACAAATGAGTGATTTTTGTCTCCAGATCCTTCATAACATCAAACTGAGGCAAAGTTGTGAGCTTTGAAAGCTGGTTTGTTTTTTAGAGAAAGTTGTGTCCTGTGTTGAAAAGCCATCTTTCCTTTTTCTGTCCGAACACTCGGGACAGACAGCAAGTACACGCCCTGAGAGCATAAGGTCCATCTGATCTGCACTGCAGAGCCACCCTCAAATATGATGGAAGAAGTCCAAGGAGTCCCTTCTATATAAATTTGTGCCAGTGTGCAATCCTACGAACAGTTAAAGTGGGCCAACCAACTCGAGAATACAATTCACAGTGATGAGTTTTAGCGCCACAATTTGTTATAAAACGTAAAGAGGCATGAAAGACCGAATCCAATGAGCGCAAAGCCTTGACTGGGGCATGTTTGTATAAAACATCCCCATAATCTAAGACAGGAAGAAATGTTGCAAGTTTTTTTTTTTCTGGCATTAAAAGAAAAACAGCTTGTTTCTGAAGTTGAAACTCAGTTTTACGTGAAGCTGTTTCACAAGAGAATTGACATGCGACCTAAAAGACAATGGATCATCAATTAAAATTCCCAAATATTTAAAAGTATTTACAAATTCAATAACTGAGCCATCTGGAGCAAATATAGGGGAGATGTCTGTCTGTTTTTCTTTTAGTTGGAAAATAACATTAGTTTGTTTTATTTGTGTTTAAAGAAAGACTCAATTCATAAAAATGATAACAAACAGCTGTAAATGCTAACTGTAATTTCTTTATTGCTTCAGTGAGTGAACCTGCAAAGGAATATAACTTCCATGTCATTGGCATAAAAATAACTTGCATCAGTTACATTTTGTCCTATATCATTAATATATATTGTAAAAAGGAGAGGACCCAGAACAGACCCTTGTGGCACACCACGAGTAAGTGACAGTACATCAGAAAGCTGGTCCTTCCATTTAACTCTCTGGGTTCTTTCAGAGAGATAATTGGAGATCCAGCCAACCACTTGCTTTGAGAGTCCAATATTTTCTAACTTGTTCTTTAATATCAGATGGTCAACAGAATCAAATGCTTTGGTGAGGGCTATAAAAATAGAGGCACATTTCTGTTTTTATCAGAGGCAGAACAAACATCGTTCACAACTTTCAACGCCGCTGTTATGGTACTATGTTTCTTCCTATATTCTGATTGAAAGTCAGATAAAACAGTATGTACCTGTAGGAATTCCTTTAGTTGCTTGTTGATCAGACTTTCTAGTATTTTAGACAGTATTGACAGCTTCGAAATTGGTCTGTAGTTGTTCAATGCAGTCGGATCACCTCCTTTTAAAACTGGACATACAAAAGCTGATTTCCAGATTTTAGGAATAGTGCAAGTTGACAAGGTTAGATTAAAAATATGTGTGAGTGGTTCTGCAATCTGATGTGCAGCAACTTTCAGAAATTATGGATCTAAGAGATCTAGTCCATGTAACTTTTTAGTGTCAAGGTTTTTTAGCCCCTTGCATATCTCCTCAATACTGAAAGGTTGAAAATAAAAAGAGGGTTGCACAGAAGATGGGGGAACATTCTTTGTGGCAGGATTTATGGGTGGGTCTATGAGTGATCCAGCTGATATGAAGTGTTTGTTAAAACAATTCAACATTTTGTGTCTTTCTCTGAAAAGGATGGATTTGTCAATGACATATGCTGGGAAAAGACTGTCATTTGTAGATAAAGTTTTTATGACTTTCCAAAAATTAGGCTATCTGTTGTTAAGGACAAATAATATTCTGCCTTAGCTTTTTTAATTAATGACAAACATTTGTCTCTTAACATTCTGAAAATAAGCCAGTCATTTTGCCGATCTGATGATCTTGCATTCGCCCAAGCTTTGTTACGTTCTCCAAGAACATTTGAAAGTTCAGGAGAAAACCATGGATTGTCCATTGATTTTTTTTTTTTCCATGCTAATTCAGTGTATGGAATTAAACTAAGTCTATACCAATTTCAATTTACAAGATCAAGAAGAAATCCTATCTCGTTAAAATGTTGAAAATCTCTTTTCACAATGACCCGTGGTTTTTGTTTGATAATTTTCGTACATCTAGTGGCTGCTACAACACAGTGATCACTCGGATCATTGCAAAATACTCCAGTAACACTATATTTGTGAGAGGCATTCATTAAAATAAGGTCAATTAGTGTAGACTTTATAACATGTATAATTTGGATGTGTGGGGGTGGAAATGAGCTGAGTCAAGTTAAATAGATGACAGAGATTTTAACTCATTAGAGCCTGGTGAAACCCAGTCCCAATTTAAATCTCCTACCAAAACAAATTCACTATGATTGAAATCAAGCAAAACTTGTTGTAAAGACTGTAATGAACTTGGAAGAGCAGAAGGTGGTCTATAGCAACCTGCTATGTTTAGATAAGTGTTTGTAGAAATTTATATTTTCAGCGCCAAATATTCCAGCTGTTTATGAAGAGAAGTTGCATTAATAACTTCAGCATGTAAAGATAATTTTACAAACACTGCCACACCCCCTCCTTTGCTGGATGCTCGATCACAATGATACACATTGAAACCATTAATGGCAATTTCTTCATTTGAGACAGATCTTTTAAGCCATGTTTAAGAAAGGACAACAATATCAGCCCCAGTTGATTTAATCCAGGTTTTTACAGTATCTATTTTGGGTAATAGACTGTGCACATAAAGATGAATAATTTTAAGACCAGATTCAGATTTAAAATCAGATTGCAGCTGTATTTCTGGTCCAGGATTTGGCTGCACATTTCCCGATATTAGCAAGAGTATTTGAAACCTTCTATTTGGATTGTTTTGATTTTAAATAAGTGGAGTTTTGCACAGTAAAGAATTCTCATTAATAACAAAATAACTTTTCAATGTGAATAGAGATAAAAAATGACTTATTCTGGAAAAAAGGCTAGGGAATTGTATATGCATACAACTACTGTTTAAGTAAAATGTAGGTTGTTGATTTCCAAGGATTTGAGTTGTTGAAGTGGACTTAAAAATTTTATTGCTAAAAAGCTTCCTAGAGTTTGTGATGACCATACAATGATTATTGTTACAGACAAACGTAAAGAAGAGAAGAATTGTCAAGTACCCTCCAATCATTTTGATTACCAATGCAGGTTGAGGGTAAAAACCAGTAGTGGTGGAGGCTAGCAGAGCAGGCCGAAGTTGGAGGTCAGGCTGGTGGTGGAGACGAGCAGTGAGAGCCGAAGCTGGAGGCCAGACTGGCACAGTCAAGACAGGAATCAAGCTGAGAATGGTAGTTAGCCTCGCAGGCCAACACTGAAGTTAGTGCTGGTATAGCCAAAAGCTAGAACTAGAATGATGGTACCAGCTTAGCAGAGCAGGTCAAGGCAAGGATCCAGGCTGCCTCAGATTGGTAGTAGAAGCTACCAGCACTGCCCAATGCCAGGATTTAGCCTGGTAGTGAAAGCTTGCCTTTTCCGTTTTAGGTGACCGTTTTGAAACTGTTATTCCTTATGTAGCTTTAAAGGTTCTTTTTAATTGTGTTTTTGCAGTTACTTAGACTATAAAATGGGTAAAACACTTAAAAACCCGACTCACTGTCATAAGGGTGTGTGTATGACCATCTTGATATGATAAGTTTGACTTTAATGTCAGACACTGAGGAATTGACACTGACTTTTGATCTGTTTGATAAGAACAGAAATTTAGGAAACTTTTAACTGAAGAAAAGATCTCCTGCAGCTCCACAGGTCATAGACAAAGCTAATGCTAGTGTTAGCATTGGCATCAGCACAGATTAAAAGAATAAAATCACAATTAGCTTCATAATCAAACAAGCAGCATTCACTGAAGTACTTGTAACCTTCATCTAACTCTAACTGGGTTGTCATAGAGAAATAATCTACGACTCGTTTAACTCTATCCATACGAATTATGGGAAACAGCTGATCTGCTGTTCTGACTGCAGACAGGATTACTGACATTTGGACTCTGATTTATGAACGATCTAAGAGGGAAAAATGAATACAACCAGGTAGGACATTTATAAAACAAATTTTGTACACATTTCAGTTAAAATTGGTTAGGTTATCTTTTAATATTTACGCAAAGTTGCTTTAAACAACGTTCAGCTGTCAACTTTGCTGTTCTAAGCCATTGAAACTGGAAGCCACTCTGCACTTGACCGACAACGTGTGACATCAAAACAACACACTGAACCCCACATTGTTCCTGGGGTTTGAGGTTGACACCAGTGTAAGGCAGTGAAGCTGCCATCAGTGTGAAGGTGTGTGTGTGAATGGGACTGTAACTGTATGTAACTTACCATTTTATAGACATGAGAGCTTAACTCTTATGTCTTGTAAATTGCTTTGAGCACTCTCACTTGACAGCGAGAAAACTTTCACTGGTTTGAAACCTAGCTGTCTTTTCTGTGGGGAGTTTGCATGTTGAATGTGTGGATTTTCTACAGACACTTCACGGTCTCCTGACGGTCATGCTCCTCAATAGTGCACTCACAGTTTGATCAAACAGTTACTTAGTCAGCCTGTGATAGTCTCTCTAGAAAAGACTAGAGTCTCCGACTCAAACAAGTAACACCAGTCTATGAAAGTAAATATTTGTATGCTTTATTGTTTAGCTGCATATAAATGTATACATATACTTGGTTAGTTGATGTTTAAAACATCTTTGTAAACTTTTTTTGTTGCTCGGGTAGCAAGTGCTTAGTTCAGGGCTGCCCAATCTTGGTCTTCAAGATTTACTACTGACTGTTTTTCCTTTCCCCCCTGCTGCTGATTCACGTTTGTCCATGTTCTGATTGACTGAAGAGCACTCATCAAAGTACTCCGCAGTGAGAAGTACAGAGAGAGCAGACAGGATAGTAGATTTGAGGACCAGGACTGAGTAGCCCTGACTTAGAGTTTCTAATACGTTTATTTTCTCACAAATTGGTGGCAGATGTTTTACAAGTTTTCTGTGATTTTTGTGTGTTCAGGTGGGAAACTACCTCCGAATGTTTAGAGGCTCACTGTACAAAAGATACCCGTCATTATGGAGAAAACTGGCAACGGTAGAAGAACGCAAGAAAATAGTGGAATCGTCACACGGTTAGTAGAGGGCAACATTTACTATAACGTGAAGCAGAGCTAGGCTTGCCATCCACATCACTTTAAAAATAAAAGGTTGCTAAATCTTGAAATTCAACTTTTTAGGTCTTACTGCTACAGAAATAGTTTACAAGTAAAAGCTGTGGATACAAATGAATATTCTCTTCCTTTTGGCTGTTTATAATTGAAGTCTTTTTCTCTTGGAGATAATTCACCTGCTTGCATGATACATGGGGACTTGAGGAGAATTTTTGTTGCACCTGCTGAACATCACAGCAGATATGTTTTCTGCCTTTAAGACCACGGTTACACTCAACTGGCCACCAGTGTGACGCTGCTGAAGGCCTCCGAGGTTGAGGAGATCTTGGAAGGAAACGATGAGAAGTACAAAGCTGTGTCCATCAGCACAGAGCCCCCCGCCTACCTCAGGTGCTTCAAACACTAATGCAACAAGGAGGCATGCATTTGTGTGTGCATGTAATTTTTTGTGTTGTTTGTGTGCAAAGTCATGAAGATTTGGAGCAAACTTTTTTGGCAGATCAGTGGAATTGTGTAAAGAATGAAGAGCATTTATCTGTCTGTAGGGAGCAGAAAGCCAAGAGGAACAGTCAGTGGGTTCCCACGCTGCCCAACAGCTCTCATCATCTAGACGCAGTTCCTTGCTCCACCACCATCAACCGCAGTCGACTAGGTCGTGATAAGAAGAGGACTTTCCCCTTGTGGTGAGCTGCTGTCCTTCTCCCTTTCTTCACTGTTTCTGTATGAAGTGAAGCACAGAAATTAAACTTGATGATCGACTCACAGTGAGAAAAGCCCTGGTTCAAGTCCCAGTCGGAATCTTTCTGTGTGGAGTTTGCATGTTTTCCCTCTGCATGTGTGGGTGGTCTGCAACAGATTGGAGACCTGTTCAGCGTGTCCTCCACCGTCGCCCAATAATCGCTGGGTTGGCTTTGTGACCTGAAAACGATTCAGTGAACCCAAGGACGGATGAATGATCAAAAACAGTTCTTGCTATTTTTGAAATGTTAGACTTTGGTCTGATCGTGCTCTTCACTTGTGCTGTGCTCATTTTACTAGATCCTTTTAAAAAGATTAGCCTTTTAAGCAGCAGTGCTGTCTGTTGGTCATAGTCAAATTTTTGCCAAATTGAAATAAAACTGTTTAATTCTTCAAAATATAGTCAAAAACATGTATGTGCTGCCCCCTACAAGTTGAAATGAGGTATTACAGTTGAATTTTGTGATTGGTCAAACCATGTAAGTTTCAGAAGTCTGACGTCATGATCTGCAGATCCAGCAATAATAAAACGCTAGCCCCAAGCCCCACCCCTCTGACAAGATTTTCAAATTTCAAATTGGGTGGAGTCAGTCTCCAACTTCCTGGGTTTTTTTTTAGGTTTTTTCTTTTTACCTTTTAAGGAGACATAACTTCCCACAGGAACTGGCTCCTCATATCGTTTTCTCTTCACAACTGGGGTGGATTAAACCATCCAAAAGGCAGGATGTGGCTCGTGGGCCGGATGTTTGACACCCCCGTTTTAAAGTTATGCTGATGAAAAGTCAAATATTTCTATAGATTTTTCCCCTCTAAAAGTCAGGATTGGGATGAAGTATTACTTGGTCTTTTGGAAAATATTTTTAGATTTCAAGTCCCCCTCCAATGAAAATGATGCTTTTAGAGTTTTTATCATGTCTGTGTGTCATTTTTCTTCTGAAAGAGAACAAATGTAATAAGCAATCATTTACTTTTTCCATTATTTTTTCCAGTATTTCTCCGTTTAAATCTCTGTCAACCAAACAGTCTTGGACACACTCTGTTTTTCATCAATCATCTTCTTTCTGCTGCACATGCACCAAACCCTCATCTGGTCCGGCTAGCGTGTCTAGTTCAGGTTCTGGAGAAGAGAAGATGCTACCTTCACATTGACTGCAGTCAAATGAGCCGCCGTTCACATTTCTGTGGTCCAGCTGTCACTGGATTTTTGGTTTGACTTTCATCCAGTACTTACGGTAGCAGTCCTGAGAACGCTGGAAAATCTCCAAAAGACTCCACGGAGCTTCTTAATGTGACCACGGAAATGTGAACGGCGGCTCATTTGACCGCACTTGGAAAGGCTTGTAAATCAATGAAAGAGCATTTGGATGTTAGCTTTCATTATATTACCTAAAACTCCATAAATCTTCACCAAGGTGATGGTGAAGATTTATTTAGGTGAAGATTTATGCTAGCGAGACACAGAGCTATCAGAATCAGACAAGGGGGGATCAGAGGCGAGGCTGCTCGGCCCAGCTTCAAAAGCCACACCTCCTCGGAGGAGATTTGGGAAACGGAGACGTCAGGTCACCATGAAAAATGTTTTTTTTAAGACCTTTAGGTCGTGGGATTTTGGTTAAAAACTTCATAATCACAATTAAAATACTACTAGGATTTTTTTCAACTAAAGAATTGTCAAAAGGAGACCTCTAACAATAGAAGCAAACATGGAGATATTTTTTTGATAGTTTTCAGCCAAAGCAGAGTTTTCTGAAACACACCAGCTTTTTTAGAAACTTTAACTCAAACTGAAAACTTTTTTTTTTTTTATTTAAAATGTGAATTATTAGCCCATTCAAGGATTTTCAGAGATCGAGTGACCCTTAAAACATTCATATTGCAATCCAAGATGTTTTTTTTGTGGATCTTTCAGCTCCACGTCACATGAATATTTTTCCTTAGCAGTGCTACTCACTGTGCTTGCTCTTGTATGGTCAGGCATCATCATCTTTTTCTTGTCTTCTTCATTCTAATCAGCTTTGATGACCACGATCCAGCAGTTATCCATGAAAATGCCATTCAGACTGAAGTTCTGGTTCCAATCCGGCTAGACATGGAAATCGAGGGACAGAAGCTTAGGGATGCTTTTACCTGGAATATGAATGGTAACTTCCCATCATGCCCTCATCTCAGCTTCTGAAAGATGGAGGGTTATTTTGAACAATTTTTGTCCTTCAAATTTTTTTTCAGAAAAGCTCATGACCCCTGAGATGTTTGCTGAAATCCTTTGCGATGACCTGGACCTCAATCCTCTGACCTTTGTCCCTGCCATTGCCTCTGCCATCCGGCAGCAGATCGAGTCGTACCCGACAGACAGTCTCCTGGAAGACCAGACGGACCAGAGGGTGATCATCAAGGTATGCTGGGGGAGCTTCACATAGTATTGAAGATGAACCAGCAGCCCACTCATCCACTGTTCTCCATGTCTCCCAGCTCAATATCCACGTTGGTAACATTTCCCTGGTGGACCAGTTTGAGTGGGACATGTCTGAGAGGGAGAACTCTCCAGAGAAGTTTGCCCTGAAGCTTTGCTCTGAACTGGGTCTGGGAGGAGAATTTGTCACCACCATTGCCTATAGCATCCGAGGTCAGCTGAGCTGGCACCAGAGGACATATGCTTTCAGGTAGGATTTTAAAAAAAGGATTGCAGAGCTTAAAGCTCATTCTTTGATTGACGCTCCATGTTCAGAAGCAACAGCCCTATTGACTGTTAGTGAGGAAAAGAGAAGCAAGAGGGCTCTATGGTTTTAAGTATGGGTGTAACGAATCACGGAAAGTCCGTGGTCCGTACGGATCAGAGGCCACGGTTGGGGACACGTGTGTATCGCGGACCACTCAAAACGCCCACCCCCACACGCGCACACCTCACGCTAGCATAACTTAAACCAATTGTCCGTTCACATCAAATGGAATTCTCGTCAAATTCCTGTAAATCCTCTTTGTTTACAAGCACTAAAGCAGCTGCTTCATGTTTATCTTAAAGTCTGTTCACCTGAAGCTGCGTGTGGGAGGAGCTTCTGCCAAAAACTTTTCTCAACTTCACAATAGAGGACGTGGATGGATAGATATCAGGTTTAGTTTGTTTTAAGAGCTGACTACAAGCATCAGTACACATTTCTATTACTGGGTTCTAAGAATCTCCCAATTAAAAGCAGCAGCTGTCGCGCACAGGAGGAAGCTGCTTCTATGTAAGTGGACTTGCCGGTGCCATTTCTGAACAATTGTACGGCAAGCCAAATATGTCAAAACTCACCAGGAAAAGCGGGCGCGGAAGTGCCACGTTTTACAGATAATCATTATTTTAAACATTTAAATGTTCCCACAGTTAGTTTCAATAAAGCAATTAATATCAAAAAATAATTGTAACAGTTTTATTTATGATTTAATTTTAAGGGATAATCCAGCACTTTAAATGCTTATTGAATTTATGATTTGAAGTGTTTCCAAAAGTTAATTTAGCTTTTATATTGTTTTTTGTCCTTTTACTTTTTTACTGATCTGAAAAATGATCCGAACCGTGACCCTAAAACCATGACACCATCCGAACCGTGAGTTTTGGGATCCGTTACACCCCTAGTTTTAAGGCAGGATGAAGAGTGAGAAGATGATAAATGGTGTATACTCATATAACGCTTTACTACCTCAATAGAAGGTCCAAAGTGCTCTACAGTCACAATTCCATTAACAGGTGATGGTTCTTCATTCTGCTTACCTGTGCATCCACAAACTGTGTAGTTTCTTAAAGGGTTCTGTCAGCTCTCTGAAAGCTTCATGTTTTTATGAAAAGAAGTGACCAAACCACCACAATGTTTATTTTGCAGTGAGAATCCTCTGCCTACAGTGGAGATCGCCATCAGAAACACAGGTGATGCTGACCAGTGGTGCCCCCTGCTGGAGACCCTGACAGATGCAGAAATGGAGAAGAAGATCAGAGACCAGGACAGAAACACGAGGTCAGCTGGAGGTTAAGCTGAATAACAAGGTCATCAGTGTTGAATGATTCAAAAGCTGCTTAAACCAAGTCATTTGTTTCAGTAATTCTGGGCAACATTATTAATTGAAATGATTTGGAAGAACACATTTTCTGATCTTATCAGAAGTTATGATTGAAAGAAAAAAATTAAACATCTGCAGCAGTTATGATGACCAGGTTTACCCCAAAAGGTTGTGATTTGAGTTCACATATCCAGAATTTATTAGACATAATTAAGGTATTTGATCAAAGATTTTTCATCTTATGTGCCAAAGATGAGCAATCAAAGGGTAAGTATTATGACATGAACAAAAAAAACAAACTATTGAGTTCTGACTCATTGACGGTTCTTCGTTTCTATGTTCTGATCAAAAGCAATTCCATTTTAATGGCTTCAGACATGTTGCCTCTTAAGTGTCACACTGTTTGGATATTCAGAGATGATTTTAGAGGGTGTTGTTTTTTGCTAGACTTTTATTTAAAGAACTACTCCATTGAAACAAAAAATGTATTTTTAGCTTGCAGCTTTTTTCTCATTAGAGAGTACACAATATTTAAAGGAAATGTATCAAAACTGGCTGAACAGCTCTAATATCGCTTGCCGTTTATGTTACACTGTAAATGTTAACTTGGGGTTGAGTAAGATAGTGGAGTGGAGAGAGTGTAAACAAAGGGATGATGGGAAATGACGGAAGGCCTTTATTCCACGCTAGGCCAGCATGATATGACAAAAATCTGCCGTTTGTGATATCTGTGTTTTGAATAACGATGACTTGTGACAAATGGACAAATAGCAAAGCAAAAATACAAACACATTTCCATTTCACTTTGACAGTTTTATTTAAATAATTAGCTTTCTGCATGTTTTGCATAGTACCTGTGTTTGGAGAACGTCACCTGTCCTGACACCAAAGTATCTCCACATAATCGATATTAGGGGTGTACCGGATCACAAAACTCACAGTGCAGGTTATGTAAGGGTCGCGGTTGGTTCAGTTTTCTGATCAGTAAAAAGAGAAAATGTAAAACTAACTAAGGCTCCAGTGAGTAGTCAATGACACAAAGAGCTCCACACCAGCGGTTGCTCTTCGTGAAGGACTTTATTTGATCCATTAGTTCCAGCTAGTGTAGCCTTTGTGCAACCAGAGACCACTTATCACAATTTTTACTTCCTGTTGCAGTATGCATACCACACTGGCCTGATACCACAATGATGATAAATTATGGATTTATTGTACAGGCACCCTCCATCCAGGTCCACAATCATAACTTTGAGGTCATTTTTTAATAAACACATGCCGCTCTGCAGAAACTATGTCCTAGAAAATGAAACATGCTTTTGATATGTCCCTAGAAGCAGCAGAATTATAATTAAGAGGGTGGTGAACACTGTTACAACAAAATGATTGGAGTTTGACTTTAAAATCAGTGGTTTCCTGAATTGGTTTAAAAGGTTGTGCCATGTCTTCAGTGTGTTTTTTTTGGCTCTTTTACAATGTTCCACATAACGTCCACTTGCTTGAAGGATGAGAGTGCTTAGAAATGCACCCATCACCTTCACCTTCTAGACTGGTTCACTATCGTTCAAGATGCATCTTGAAGTAAAACAAATTGTGCAGTTTGCTTTAGTTTGTGTTGTGTTGAAGTGTTTCTGTAGTTGACTTATTTTCCATCCACAGGCGAATGAGACGATTGGCTAACACAGCACCAGCATGGTAGGAGATGCAGACCAATGGCTCCCCCACAGGAATGGGCCCGATTGCTGATCTCTTCTTTGACCTCGTAGACAGAGATTCCTCGATTTGTACTGGAAGTCTTCTCTGCTCACCAAGGATCTCAATCAGCTTTTGCTGTTACTATCTTTAATTATTGTTGAACTCCTGTTTGTCAAAGGCTCTGTTAGAAAGCCCCCACCCCGACCTAGAGTGGAAAAGTAATTTCTTTGACCTCTAACTCTATCTGACCACAGAGGGTGAAAATGCCATTCTCTGATAGTATATTATGTTGTATTTGTTGTCCTTTTGTACATTTTAATAATTCTTAGAAAATAAAAAATATGAAGCTATGATTTCTTTGCATATGTATTTCTGTAAGATGAAAATTCCTTCTAATTTAAAAATCTCCAGCAGAGTCAGATTTACTATCCATACTTTTGAATCAAATATATCTTTTTAAAATATTGTTTTAACTGACTTGTCCTGTCCAGAAGCTTGGCACAGAAATGAGAGTTGAGAACATTTTGTTTCGGAACAATCTTTCTGTTACAATAGAGGGTAATTAGCATTATAAACACCAAGTGTATATTTGGGTGAATCAATTTACATATAAGACCACTCTATATTTGTGTTTGTGTGTATTTTTTTCAGATGTTGGACATGGGAGACATGGCTAGAAAGGAAAAAAGGGGTCAGGTAGCTTAAAGTCCCCCTCCAGTGAAAATCCTGTTTTTGGAGTTTTTAACATGTCTCTCATTTTTCTTATAAAAGAGAACAAATATAGGAAGAAATCCTTTCGCTTTTGCATTTCAGAGTATTTCTCCTTTTAAATCTTTGTCAATCAAACTGTCAGAAAATATCTGTTTGAATTCATGAGTAGTTAATACGTCATGATTGCTCCACTGCATACCTCATCTGTCCCAACTACTGTGCCGAGCTCAGGTTCCGGAGAACAGAAGATAATCTTCCCGTGACTGCAGTGAAATGAAATGCCGTTCAGATTTCCATGGTCAAATCAGCTGTCACTGGATTTTTTTGGGTGAGTTTCATAACTTCTTACCAGAACTGAGAGAACGCTGGAAAGACTCCCTGGAGCTTCCTGATATGACCACAAAAATGGGAACAGGCGGCTCATTTCACCAGAGTTGTAAAGGATCTGTGAAAGTTCGGTCTGTGAAGCTCTCAACTTCCTCGTCCGACAACCAGCTCGAAACGAAACTAGACATCTTTGTGGAGCAGCGATGATTATTTATGCTAGCAAGACAGAGCCACCATAATCAGACGGGCGGGGGGTCCAGACAGAGCAGCTCCAAAAGCCACGCACCCACAGAGGATGATGGGATATTTTTCTGTCTGAAGCTTCAGATCAACATGAAAAATAGTTTTTTAAGACAGGTTTTGGTATTTTGGTTAAAAACTCAAAAATCCTAATTTCAACACTACTCAGAAGGTTTTTTTTAATAAAAAAAATTGTCATAGAGTTACAAAAACTCATATAAAGGGGTAGGATTACAAACGGAAAGAGGCAACAAGTGGCTCAAGGTTATACAAGACATTACCAAGAGGGTCTGTTCTCTGACTTTGAACTGCATCATCACTGGACTTATCAAAGCCTCCCCTCTCGTGTTCCAAGAAGAAAGTACCCACTGTTTCGATGTCACAGTCCTATAGACTTCAATAGACAGTTATTTCTCAGTCATTTTATCCATCACATTTATCAGTAGTGCTATGACGCTTTCCCCTTAACGTCTTCTTTCTAATCCAGTTTTTTTTTAAGTGTAACCAAACACCAAATCAACTTTTTTTTTTGCTTTTGATCTCTAAATGTGGCTTTTAAACTGCTGTCTGTTGGTCATTGACAAATTTTAGAAAATTTTAACCCTCATGCTCTTTTATCATATTTTTGTGTTATCCCAAGGGTGGACAGGATTTTATGTCTGCCACAGACACCAGTGAAGATAAAAAATCCTTGGAAAAAACAAAGTTCAGTGCGCTGTCTTGAGAGGGTCCAGATAACCCCGCTTTTAATGTAAACATGCCTAGTGTGATGGACCGTGCAAAGATTGAGCCACAGGAGAAAAAAAGATGTTCAAATAAAGATATTTAATTTTCCAACATACATGTAGCAAATTCCAACTTACAAATGGGCCCAAAAATAAAATGGGGTCAACTGAACAAAAGCTACCTAAGTAAATCAGACAAATGCTCTAAACGGACCCACCCAACAGCAAACACCAACCCTCTAGTGTGTCCTTAAACTGGCTGATCAAACCATGGACACAAGACAAAGAGCAAAACTTGAACACATTAACCAAAGAGACATATTACTGGTAAATTTGCCATTGAACAGAAAGAAAGCTAAACTCAGACCTAAGAAACAATTTTAAGTAATCAAAAGAAACAGCAAAGTTAAAAGAATAAATTCTTTGGTTCTTCCCATCTTTTTCCTTTGGAATCATCCAAGAAGTTGTACTGCTCCTCCCACTGCCACATCTCAATCTGGCCAACAGTAAGTCAGAAAATAATCAAGACAAAAGGAAGATCAGAACAAGATTAAATAAATGTTTGGAAAAAACAAGATAAAGCAAAATATGCGTACATGTAAATATATTTTCAGTAATAAATATACTACAAAATGAAATATCTATGCTAAGAAATAATTGAACTAAACTGTGGAGCAGTGGATCCTGCTATCACCCCTAAGATAGCACAAAAGGTTACATGAACTTGTTTAATATCTAAAAATTATAGTCTAAAAGCGTTTGTGTGTTGCCTCCCACAGGTTGAAACAAGGTATTACAGTTGAATTTTGTGATTGATCAAGTGGTCTAATGACGGCTCCATGACGGCGTTCATGTGCCGTCATGGAGCAGGAAACTAAGCAATATGCACCGCGCTGCAGGCAATATGCACTGCGCCGCGTCTGCCTAGATCATCTCTGTTATGTCTGCAAGGAGATAAGGACCACACCGTGCAGCTCTTCAACACACCTGTTTAATCTCACCCCGCCCCCCGCATCCTATCATCACACTTGCCACACCGTGGTGCAGCTCCTTAAATCACAGTAACTCACTACTAAACAAACCATTAACTGCAACTAACTTAACATATCTCAGAACACTTTCAGACATAACAATCTCAAACACGCTTCTTTTCATCCTTTGTGCTCCAGTATGAAAGCCCCGCCCATCTTAGAATTTGTAAAGTTTGGATATTATTGTGTTAGCTTTAGCATGGTTCATGGGTGTATTGTACTGAAGCCGAAAATAGCCTGCCCCACTTTTTTTTTTAAATTTCCATCGTTGTCTTGTTATAACGATATCCGATATCTTGTTAAAACGAGAAAACAAAGTTTGTTTTCTCGTTATAACGAGTTAATCCAGAGCGAAGAATGAAGCGTCTCCCTCTGCCCTTCTCGCACGCAGATCCTGAGACCTCACCTGTTTGAAAACATTTCACAAAAGGTTTTTTAGTGTACTTTTTTATTTATTAGTGGATCTATGCTCTTTAAATGTCTTGATTCAGTCTCATGCACCAGCCCCTCCATTAATTTCCCCAAAATCCCAGAACAAACATTGACAGATTGACGGAATTCAGGTCTGCCAAGTGTTTCAGCATGCTGCGTTCACTGACCTCTGGACATCGGCAGTGTTACGAACCAAACCTGACAGCCACACACAGCGGGACGAGTTGCAACAAGAAACACCCTCTGAGAAACCTGGGACGAAGAATCAAGTGCCCAGAAGCCCGATTAGCAGATAGTGCGGCTGTCTCCTCCTCTTATCAGCCTCCCTCATCTCAAACGGGAAAAGGTGACAGCCTTCCAATCAGCTGATCGGCCCCAGGTATCCCCCTCTCAGCTGTTCCGAGTCACTGAAAAACAAAAACAAACAAGAAACCAGGAAAAAGCCGTAACACCCCCTCCCATAAAATTATACTACTAAGCCTCCCAAAGCAAAAAGGATCAACGCGCAACCCACATGAACAGAGACTGAAGTCATTCTCGGACAGAGCATCAGCCACTACATTATCTGCTGTTTATGTTTAATATCCATATTGTACTCTTTGAGCCAACAAGGCCCATCGCATGAGCCGCTGGTTGTAGTTGTACATTCGGGCCAGAAACACCAACGGATTGTGGTCTGTATACACAACCAGGGGCATGGAGGAGGAGCCCACGTATACATCAAAGTGTTGTAAGGCCAGCAGAAGGGCAAGATCTCCTTTTCGATTGTAGAGTAGTTCAGCTGATGTCGCTTGAACTTGGTGGAGAAATAGGACACTGGGTGAGAGATACCCTCGCCATCCTCGTGCAATAGTACAGCCCCAGCCCCTGATGCACTCGCATCAACCTCCAACTTGAAAGGTAGGGAAAAGTCAGGAGCAGCCAACACAGGCGCACTGCAGAGGAGTGTCTTTACTGCTTCGAATGCCCGCTGACACCCATCGACCACGGAAACGGGGCTGCTGGGCTACACAGCGAGGTAAGAGGGGCAACAAGCAAAGAAAAGTTAGGACAGAAACACCTATATAACACCTGCCATCCCAAGAAAACACCGTAGCTCACGCCTTGTAGTTGGGACAGGATAATCTAGGATAGCAGAAACCTTAGCGTCAAGTGGACGAACCTGGCCTTGCCCTACCTGTTTCCCCAAGTAGGTCACAGTAGCCCTCCCAAACTCACACTTAGCTAAGTTAAGGGTGAGCTTAGCCACAGCCAGCCGCTGGAAAACGGACTTCAAGGTGGCCAGGTGATCATCCCAACTGTCAGAAAAAACAACATCGTCAGATACAAATACATTGTGGAAACCCAAGTACAAGCTGCATCAGACGCTGAAAGGTGGAGGAGCGTTCCTCATCCGAAAGCCATTACAGTGTTCTGTAGAAAATGGCCAGGTGTTACAAAAGCAGAGATGGTAGAAGCTTTGGCGGTTAATGGGACCTGCCAATAACCCTTCAGAAGGTCAAGTTTAGTTATGGAAGTAGCGGACCCAATACTGTCAATACAATCCTCTATACGAGGCAAAGGAAGAATCTGCTGTCGTAACTGCATTGACCTTCGATAATCCGTCCAAAATGGGACTGCATCAGACTTGGCTACAACCAGCAGGGAGAACTCCAAACTGCAACTCGGTTTCACAAGACTGTTGTCAAGGAGGTATTCAACCTCCCGCTTCATGATGTTTCTTTTCTCTAATGAACAACGATATGCATGCTGTTTGATTGGGGTGGCGAAACCAATATCAATATCGTGTTGTAACACATCTGTACAGGAAGGTACATCCCCGAATAAAGCAGGATATGACTGGATCAAGGCGATTACCCCATCCTGTTGATCAACAGTCAAATAACCCAGCCTAGTCTGTAGATCAACCAAAAACTCAGAGTTCTTCAACCTCCCACTTTGTTGGCAACCGGAAGGAGTTCTTAACCCATCATCAGGAACGGTCTCACAAATTAGCAACGCAACCACCGCTGGAGCTGCTTCTGTCTGTACCGTGTCCTTGGAAAAGAGCGGCTTAAGCATGTTAATATGACACAGTCTGGTTTTTCTTCTTCGGTCAGGGGTAGCAAATGACATAATAGTGGCAGAAACCCTATCCTTCACTACATAAGGCCCCAAAAAGCGGCTGTAAGGCAGACCTAGGAGTGGTAGCAAAACCAGAACCTCATCCCCAGATCTAAATGACGCTCTTTTGCTTTTCTGGTCAAAGCGTTGCTTCATAGCACACTGAGAAGAGGAGAGGGTTTCCCTAGCTTGGGCCGTTGCCCGATGCAGACGTTCCCTACATTTGGAAACAAAGTCCAAGATGTTATTCTTAGCTGGGGTCTCTGACAAAAACTGGTCTTTTAACACTTTCATTGGGCCACGCACATTGTGACCAAAAATCAGTTCAGCCGGACTGAATCCGAGAGATTCCTGTTTGGCGTCACAAACAGCAAAGAGAACAAAAGGCACTCCCTCGCCTCAGTTATTTCCTGTCTCATGGCAATATTTAGCAAGCATCGATTTTAGTGTTTGATGCCAGCGCTCCAGGGCTCCTTGTGACTCAGGGTGATAAGCACTGGAAACTGAATGAGAAATACCAAAGACTGCAAAAACTGTTTTGAATTGTTTAGAGAGGAAATTAGTTCCTCTATCAGTTTGCACAACCTTTGGAAGACCGAAGGTGGTAAAAAACTTCAATAACGCCTTAGAAATAGTCTATGCCGTGATTCTTCTCAACGGGACCGCTTCAGGGAAACAAGTGGACACACACACATCATCGTCAACAGAAAAACATTTCCAGATCTTGTCCTACGAAGGGGCCCAACACAATCAACAATAACATGTTCAAAAGGTTCACCAACAGCGGGAACGGGGAGCAAGGGCGCAGGGGGAACCACCTGATTTGGCTTTCCCACTATTTGGCAGGTGGGGCAAGTTTTACAGAAGCGCACAATGTCTGTTTTCATTCCCAGCCAAAAGAAATGCTTTAAGATTCGGTTATAGGTTTTAGTTATTCCTAGATGGCCCGACCAAAGGCTCTCATGAGCCAACGTGAGCACATGATGACGATACACCTATGGGACCACTATTCGATGAACTTTATCCCATTCACTACTGGAATCGTCCATAAGTGTGTGTGTAACCGGCGCCCATTCACGCATTAACAACCCACGATTGAGGTAATAATGGTGATTCAATGATTTCTCAGGGGAAGCCACTGCAGCAAAACATTTAGCTAAAGATGCATCATCCTTTTGGGCACTACTAAGGGCTTCCCTTGTAGTTGGCATGGTTACTTCAGGAACTGGAAATGGTTGAAACTCCTCCAGAGACGTCATACCATCATGAGGCTCACTGGCAGGGAGTAATTCATCTTCCCCCAAAACGGAAACAAAATGTGAATCAGACAAATCATCGTTGCGGGTTTTCTTTTGTTGAGCCTGAGCTTTGGTGAGAGCACTGACGGAAAATACACTTGGATGAGTTTGTGCCACATCATCTGACCTTAAGGGGATACCGACAACTTCAGGGAAAGGATAAACCTTGCCCCCTGCAACATCGTTATCTAAGATGAACTGCATCCCTTCCACAGGAAAACGAAAACAAACCACTACAGGGAAAAACCCCGAAAGGAGTTCTGTCTCCACAAATATGCGATGTAAAGGAGCAGGCATAAAACCCATCCCAATACCTGGGATGTCCTGTCAGGGACACAAAACCCTTTGAAATGAAAGGTTTAAAACAAACATCTGGTTGCTTTTCATCAAGGATTTTGCTGCCCTTTTCCAACTTTTGGGGCGGCCCCACAGACGTAATTGTCTTTATCAAATCGATTCCTTTTGGCCGCTCTGGAGACTCGGGAGATGGCGGTGCTTGTTTACGTGGCAAGGCTCTGCAGTCTGAAATGAAGTGTCCAGGTTTATGACAAAAAAAACATCTCGGTGCTCCCCCCCTCTGGTTAGTAGGGAAACTGTTCTCGTCCTGCCTCTCACCGGGATTTGATATAAAAGAATCACGAATAGGAGTTGTAAAACTACTCTTGCGTGTCAGTGCAAACTCATCTGCCAGAACAGAAGCCTGTTGCAAGGTCATTACCTTCTGTTCGTTTAAATACCACAACACGTCCGGGTAGACAGTTTTTAAACTCCTCCAAAAGCATATGCTCCAGCAATGAAGCAAAATCACATGTTTTGCTAGCTTTACACCATCTCATCAAACAGAAGGACCTTCTCCATAGCAAAGTCAGCGTAGGTTCCAGCAGGTTTCTTCTTAAGGCTCCTAAACCGCTGCCTATAGGCCTCAGGTACGAGTTCATAAGCCCGGAGGATAACTTCCTTCAATTTTTCATAATCCAGACTGTCACTCACAGACAGCGACGAACAGGCCTCCTGTGCCTTGCCAAACAACCTACACTGCACCAAAATCGCCCATACGCTTCATGGCCAATTCAATGCGGAAGCAATGTGCTCAAACGCGTTAAAATATGAATCTACCTCAAACTCACGAAACACTGGTACGAGTTGAACATTCTTACTCACGTCAAACCCAGTCCCGGTAGAATTCTTAGCGTCAGGCATCTGATAAACTGGCGATGGAGAACGTGTTTCCGCCTGCAACTCCAGCTGGCGTAGTTTGAACGCACTTTCAGCCTCCAGCCGCTTCAGTTCCAGCTCTCTCCTGAGCTGGAACTCACGCTCTCTCTCCCGTTCCTCTGCATGCAGACGTGCCAGCTTCAACTTCACCTTAGCGTCGATTTTGAACGAGACGCACCGCCCACTCCGACGCTTCACCCTCTGCTGCACCAGTAGACCGCTCAGAAGGCAAAACGTCCAAACTGACCAGCCCTGCCGAAACAACGTCACGTAACTCGCTCTTCTTCAGACTTTTGTGGATGTAAATCCCATGATAAGTGGCAATTTCACAGAGATCTGACTTTCGACTACCTCCAAACCGGGACAATGTCGGGTCATTAATAAAGGCAGCTATGTCAACTGATGCCATCACTAAAATAAATGAGCATAAACCACGAACTTCCCCGAAACCTGCCTACCACCTCTAACCTATCTATCGTCAGGGCCTGCCGGGCTCGAGGATCTTTAAAGGCTGAAATGCAACGGCATCCCAAAGGAGCCACTGCACGCCTCCCCCCAACGGAGAAAATTGATTCTCCACCCAGAGTTCGTCCCAAAAACCAAAAAGGAAAAATAACAAACGGATGTCCAAAGGAAGAACCGTAAACAGCTCAGCTGGACATCCCTATGCTAGCCGAGGAAGCCGTGAAAACTCTACAGAGAGAAAAAATAAGAAAAATGACAACAGAAACACACGAGAACCCGAAAATCCCACTCGAGCCTCCAATTGTTACGAACCTAACCCTGACAGCCACACACAGCGGGACGAGTTGCAACAAGAACCACCCTCTGAGAAACCTGGGACGAAGAATCAAGCAACCAGAAGCCCAATTAGCAGATGTGCAAGTTTATTCGTCAGAGAGAGTGCGGCCGTTTCCTCCTCTTATCAGCCTCCCTCATCTCAAAGGGGAAAAGGTGACAGCCTTCCAATCAGCTGATGGGCCCCAGGTGTCCCCCTCTCAGCTGTTCCGAATCACTGAAAAACAAAAACAAACAAGAAACCAGGAAAAAGCCGTACCAGGCAGCAAAACAAAGCAGGTCATCAGAGAAAACGTCGAATCCTAGAACTGATGCTTATAAAATGGATGGATTAAATGGCGTATACTTGTATAGCGCTTTCTACCCTCCTTCGAGGGCCCAAAGCGCTTCACAGTCACAGTCCCATTCACCCATTCACACACACATTCACACACTGGTGGTGGCTCCGCTGCCGAACACTGGCGCCAACCTCCCACCAGAGGCAATTTAGGGTTCAGTGTCTTGCCCAAGGACACTTCGACACATGGGCGGGCAGGGAATCGAACCCACTGGAGGATTAGAAAATCAATGAACCATTAAATGAATGAAACATTTAAGTAAGAATTAATTGAAACTGTCTCTCTAAGTCACACAACAAAACATTTTTTTCTGTCTTAGGATTTTTCATGATATGTTTGCTTAAAGGGCATGAATCTGATTCTCAAATTTGACTTTGTTAGGCAAACATTGCAGAAAAGGCTCCTGATGATGGCCGCGTGACGCGTGTGCATGGCTGAACCATTCAAGATCTGTGTTTTTCAGACGTCAACAAACACAGACAAAGGTAGGTTATGAGTTTAAAGTAACACGCAATAATCTTTCATCAACACCCCCCCCCCCAACCTTTTCAAAGAAAATACATGAATGAATAAAGAAACATTTCTTTATGAGCTTAGACTCCTCTACCCGGATGTCAAATGTCTGCAGTGGTTGCAGATGACTTCACCATGACTGTTCTGGAGAACACAGCAAAGTCTTGAGAAATAGATCCTTCCACTGTGGATGCACAGATTTGCCTGACAGCACTTGGTAAAATAACAACTATCTTGATACTTAAGTGACTATTTAATGTCACATAGTGTAAAATGACAGTAGGAGGAGATAGAGCTGGAACATTGAAGACATGACTGCCATTCTAAGCTGGAATTTCCTTTTAGACAAAGAGTTTTATAAAAATACTCGCCTGACGGTGTTAATTATCACTAATAGGGTCTTTTTTTAAATATAATTAGAGAAAAATATCTGTCTTCTGGATAAAACAACGTAAGAACATGAATGAAAAAGAAATAAAAGGTCTGGTCACTCTGATGTTTCATCTGCAGGTTTGGTAAACCTGTAGAAGAGGAAGAGATTCTGTCGCTCTTTCCTGAGGATGATGTGATAGAAAGTAAATCCCGTTCTTTGCCAGGTTGAGGGATGAATAATTCTTTGTTTTCTCACCAGGTATAATTGGATCTTTTCCCTGTTATTCAGATCCTAATCAGCATCCTGACAAACCAGGGAGAGACGAGACTGCAGGTAGAGACTCTGCTGGCTCGGGGCAGCATTTTGGAATTCATTAACTCTGTTGTTTTTCTGTTTTTAAGAGCTGAGTGTTTGGTTTGACTTGCTTGTTATAACTGTTGAGTTGTTCATTTACCTTGTTTGATTCAGTTTACATTGATTTAGACTTTACATACAAATAAAGTTTATTTAAAATTTGTGCTCGTCTCAAGTTCTTCATGTTGTATGATGGAGTCATGAGGAAAACTTGATCTATAAAAGTAAGCTGCTTCTGTAGCAGGACACTTCTTTAATTTGATTTAATGAATCTTGATGTCATGAGCACTTAACAGATGTTCCAGAGGAGATGGCAAAGCGCTGGGAAGAACCTCCTGAAACTTTTTTCCCCAACACATCCAAGGACGACCATGATCGAGTCTCGCCAAGTTCTGTCCAGGACGTGAAGAACCGTCCCTGTCACAAACAGGCAGACAGCTGGTTCCAAGTGCAGCAGGTTTCATTAGTAGAACTAAAAGTCCACAAAACTAAGAAGGGTCAGACAGGCAGGAGTCATACACGAGCTGGGGATAATCCGAGGAGAGGCAGGAGAGAAGTCAGAGTCCAGGCGAGGATCGGGGCAGGGGGCAGGCAATCAGAGGAAGCAGGGTCAGGCACAGAAGGTCAGGCACAGAAGGTCAGGCACAGAAGGTCAGGCACAGAAGGTCAGGCACAGAAGGTCAGGCACAGAAGGTCAGGCACAGAAGGTCAGTCCAGGAACAAACGCTCGGTGTTGTTGGCAGGGTGGCACAAAAACAATACTTCACAGGGAATGACAGTTTGGAGCCAGACTATATACTGGGGAGGTGATGAGATGATGGGAAACAGCTGTGATTGAGGAGCCCAGGTGAAAGCAGGTGGTGAGGTCAAAACTCGGGTGAGCGCTCCCTCTGGTGGCCGGAGTGGGTAGTAGCAGGTGCATCCATGACAGTCCCATTATCTTCTAGTGCTGCATTGTTTGAAATGAACAACATATGCACATGAGTTTATTACAGTTTCATTTGCAGCTGGACTACTCATTATATATTTTTTCAAAAGAATAAAATTAATTACAGTCAACAGCTTTTTTTTCAATGTTTAATTAATATTGAGATAAATCAACAGCCAGCTCAGGATTTTAGGCTATAGTTTGAATGTTTTTGCTTTTATGAATACAAATATTCAGGGCATACAGAGCAACAAACTAAACAAAAAGTAATCCATTAGATCGAGTTTAAAGAGCAACATTTGAATATCTTGTACTGAATGTATTCTCCCCTTGATATAAATAATGGTACAATCCGTGCTCTCTTCAGACGTCTGTCTATGATGCTGATTTACAATTAATGTAGCATTACATTGCTTATCCATGACACTTAGCTTAAATAGCAATGCCTTAGGGGGAAAAATGTGATTTTTGTAAACTAAAAATGACATCAGCAGCAATGAAAATCTCAACAGAACACTGAGATTGTCAAACAATGCCTTAATAAAAAAATATAAATATATTTTAAAATAAAAGAATAACTAAAACTGAAAATAACATACACTTCAAGAAAAACATCTAATAGGTATCACTCTTTCTTTGAGATCGCTTACTCTGGATAAAATACAAATTCCCCTTTAGATACGATCACAACTTCCTGAAAAGCTCTGCTATAATTTAGTTCTATGTTTAGTTTCTCATACACAAAGAGTGCTGAAAAGAATTCACATCTTTAAGGTTTTTTTTTTTTAATTGAACTGAAATTTTATTTGAAATCTTTAAGATACATTGATTCTCAAAAGAAAATATACGATACATTAATAATCTTATCAAATGGTTTAAAATAAAAATGTACTGCATATATATATGAAAGTATAAGAACAATGTGATTTAAGTTGACACCTGATTTGATGGCTGTAAACACTGTTTGATTTTTCATTTCTTGTTTTTTTTACAGTTTAAGCCACGTTCTGTCGTGTTCAGTTGTGCAAATTAAAAAAAAAAAAAAAGACGATGATCACTTCTGGTTTCCGGTTTGACATCATGACAACTTCCGCTTCGGGTCAAGTCGCCATGTTCCGTCCGACTGCCATGTTCCGTCTGGACGCCATGACATCATGCAGCGAAGTACTCTTGGGGTTTTTCAGACCACAAGCAGAGCAATACAAACATTTGAGCTTTATTTAAAAAAAGAATTAAGTTCTGTTCCACATGTTGTGTCTTACTGGAATGGATTTGTTAATATTTTGGATTGGAAAAAGATTTTGACAATTCTTATTAAGTATCTAATAACAAATAAGGTCAGAGACGTTTCTTTTAAGATTTTACACAAATGTTTTCTTGCTAATCACTACATGACCAAATTTAAAAGAGACATTGATACCAATCGTTCATTATGTGGAGGCCACCCAGAGACTGTCCACCATCTGTTCACACTCAAGGACTTTTTGGAGGGACTTCAGCAGATATGTTATTGATCATTTTGAACAGAACTTTTCCTTAAAATGGTAAAATGTTTTATTTTGTTTCTTTAGAAAGCAGTTAAAAGAAGATCTTTATTTTGTAATAATTTATTAATCATAATGGCAAAATTCTATATTCACAAGTGTAAATACAGTAACTAGAAAACCTGCTTTTGTACATTTTTTAAACAAAAAGGGACTAAAAACAATTAATATTTGTACAACTTATGGCTTAATTGATTGTCAATAACATCCCCTGGCTTTGTTCAAGTGTGTTCATATTGTTCTTTGTTGTATACTGTTTGTATACTTTTCTGATCATTAAAAAAAAAAAAAAAAAAAAAGGTGTATCGGGTAGCGACAACTACGTCTATATAATATTAAACATATAATATTGTTATATTGTTGTTATATTATATATAATATTATTGCCTAATATTGTTGTTGGGGTTGACTCACAAACAAACAAAAAAGTTAATTGCAATCAATATTTAAAATTTCACCATTGTTCGCTCTGTAATGTGTGCAGATAAAGTATGTCGAGGCTTTAAAGAAAAGTTCAAAGATCAGAATTGTCTTTTGTTAAATAACATTACATTTCAGTTATGTTACAATATCTGACACAAGATGACACTTTCAATGATGTAATTATGATAAATAAAGAAAATTACTGTTGTGCTTTGAAACAAATTATTTTTCCAAAGAAATGTTTGTCTTGTAGAAATGGCTGGTAGACTTTTGATGTTACAAAAAAAAAAAAAAAAAAAAAGATAATAATAATAATAAAAATAATAACCCCAACATTTACTTTCCTTCATATTCTATTGGGTTGTCTAAAAAATGCAGTTGGTGTTTGTTTTTTAAATACATAAATTTCATTTTGAAAAGAGAAGCCTATATGATATAATGCTTTATTTGAAATTCCTTCATAATAAAAAGTTATAAAACTCTTGAATTGTTTGTTGGTTTATTTTTATTGAAACCTTAATTTAAGTTAAAGAATTTTATTGTATTGGTATTTTCGGCTTGGTATGATGTTTTTATTAAAAAAAATATATATATTGTTGTCGTTTTTGTTCTGCTTAGACTTTGCTCAATGCTGATGCTGAAAGATGCTGTACTGCCTCCTATTTTGTTTTTTAATGTTAAGGTTAAATTTTGTCAATTAGAAAACAGATACAAGAGGTCTTGGTATATTTAAGAGACATTGGTAATTACAGGTTTGCATGGTTTCGGTGGAAGGACCTGTAGATGGCGGTATTACAGCAACTGCACATCGATGAAACACATTTACACACCACAGAAGAAGAAAATAGTCGGTCACCCGGAAGCTCGCCAGCAGAGGACAGTTTTCTAGTCGAGTTGTTTTTCTATGTGGTGGAGGGTTTGTCAAGATGTTTTCCAAACATGGACGATGGGAAACTCTCGAGGCTCTAAAAAACTCTCCAAAGGGAAACATTTCATTTGACCCGCACTGGTTGGACAGGGGCGAGGTGAGTTTACCGATGAATAAAGTACCCGTGAAGGGAATGATTCAGATTTACATTCTGCTTTGGTTCAAGCTTAAAATGAGAACTTTGCCTTAATCATTTATAGTAGTAATAGTGAGGTTTAAGGACTGTTTTCTTCGTCTTAAATAAATCCTTATGAGACTTATGGCGCCACAATGTTCGGACTTCCGTGAAAGGCTGCTTTGAAAGTCTGTTTTTGTGGATGAAATGCAACATATTACCCCAAATGTTTAAAATGCCGTTATCTATACTGAACATAGATTACGGCATTTTTGTCCAGGTCCACCTGTGTATGAAATCAGACGGACTGCCGCCTAATTAAACATATCAGTTCTTCTCAAAATATTTCCAGATTGACTTAAACTATGAACTTATGCTGTTCTCACAATGTAATGTAAATAAATCTAAAAACGGGACGGTCCCTCCCTGTGAAGAAGTGAATTCCAAAGTGCTTCTATGAATCTTTTGTTAGCAAGTCCGGTCGAGAAGTCTCTTCTCAGTCCTGATCCTGATCCTGATAGACCTCAAGACTCAGAGCTGACTGTCCAACACTCAGACATTTCCAAACAGCTGAACCTGCTGAAGGTTTAGACTGTCAGAAGAACTGCACCGTGATTAGTGCGACCGGGCAATAGAACGCCAGAATATTCCTTGATAAACTAAAGGGCACAGAAGATAAACGTTATTCCTTCTCGCATAAGGAATGATAGTTTTTTTCCTTTCCACTTTTCAAGCTCTAATCAAGACGGTTGACGTGCTTTCCTCTTCAGATCAGTCGCACACTGACTGGATGAAGGATTATGCAGGATTTCACTCTGGAAGTTTCCACTTTGCAAATCTGAGGAATTTTGCTGTGCTTTAAAACTTAAAGGAATTCAGTTTTTTTAAAATAAAAATGTAGTGAGTGCAGGAGCTAAAAAAAAGTCTCCACACAAACTTTTAATGTAAAATAACCTTCTCTGAGTTTTCTTTATTTTTTATTCTATGATGTTCTTGATTTAGTTTTTTTCCCTTCACTAACCCTTCCTCCAGAATTTCCTTATTCCCTGGTGTTGTGACCGTATACTGTTTGTGTTCAGAACAAGGAATCCTTTACTTTTTTATTTTTGCAGGACATTTTGGCAGGCTGTAGAGAGACCCTGAGCTTGTCCCCACAGTCTGGCACCATTTTGGAGCGCCTCGGCTCATTTTCCCCCCAGAAGTCCTTCCTGGTTTCCAAAGACTGCTGCTTAGATCTTTCAGAAACTCCATCCTCATTATCATCATTGACTGTTGATGTCAATGCCAAGAACTCCAGATGTTCAGTTGCTTCTTTTGAAAAAAGCCTGCAAAACCCTGTAAGACGTCTTTAACGCAAACATTTCACCATGAGCTTCAATAATGATGTGACAATCAGCTTTCTTTTTACTTAGCTGCAGACTTGTGACGTTGAAGTGAAGCATGAAAGTCCTGGTCCAGATTCCGGACAAGATTCTAGCCCTGTGTCTTCACTCGCTATCTCATTGCTGTCTCCCAAAGCCATGGAGATGGCAGGTCGGATTCTCAGGTTTCAGGAGGAGCAGCGGGAAAAGGCCAAGGTAAGAATTTCTGGGCCAAAAAGTTCATTTAAGAGCAAAATCTCAGCTTTATTGTAGGCCTGCATGATATGACAAAAATCTGCTGCATGCGGTATCTGTGTTTGGAAATACGATGGTATGACTTGTGACAAATGGACAAATAGCAAAGCAAAAATACAAACACATTTCCATTTCACTTTGACAGTTTTATTTAAATAATTAGCTTTCTGCATGTTTTGCATAGTACCTGTGTTTGGAGAACGTCACCTGTCCTGACACCAAAGTATCTCCACATAATCGATATTAGGGGTGTACCGGATCACAAAACTCACAGTGCAGGTTATGTAAGGGTCGCGGTTGGGATCAGTTTTCTGATCAGTAAAAAGAGAAAATGTAAAACTAACTAATTAAAGCTAAAAATTTATTTTTGAAAAAGTTTACAACATGCATTTTAATAAACTTAAAAAAAAACATCAAAAATGTGCTCATTGAGGCACATTTATAAAAACACAGCAGAGCTATTGTGATGGAAAAGAAGATCATTCATTCAAACAGAGTCTGTCCAAGACTGTTTGATTGACAGAGATTTAAAGGAGAAATACTCGGAAATGCAAAAACTAAATGATTTCTTATTACATTTGTTCTTTTTTAGAAGAAAAATGACACACAGACATGAGAAAAACTCTAAAGATGGAATTTTCATCAAAGGCGAACTTTAAGGGTACAAAAGGATATTATGTTTTGACCTTAGAAATCAGATATTCAAACTTGGTATGAGTTGGAGGATGGTGTCTTAATTCATCATGTAACATGAAAACATGTTTTTATTGTTGTCTAAATATCAATTGCACCGCTTTAAATGTTATGTGTAAAACACCAAGTACATTTTTTTCAAATCTATATTCATTGATTATTTTGACACATTAACTAAACAAACAGACGAGAAGAAAAAAAAAAAGATTGTCCACTGTATACAAAGATAAAATTAAAATGCATCAAGAATAAAGAGAATCCGTATTAAGCAGGATTTACATTTGGAACTAAAACACATATGCTCTTTTAATAGTTGTGGCGATATCCAATCCAATATTTTTAAGAAAGGTTCACATTTCTTTGTAAAAAAGATCCTCTTTGTGGTGCAGTCGATAAGTCAGATAGTAAAGAAAGATGGAGTTCATCATTAATATCTGCCATTGGGATTTTGAAGGAATATCCTCAGAGACCCAGTTCAAAGAAGACACTCTCTAGCCCAGAAAGTCAGCATTCTATAAAGCTGTCTATAGTCACGTTTCCATTAACTCTGAAATTTTCACAAATTGGAATTTCAATAATAAATTCTCTTAATGGAAACCATTAAGAAAATTAATTAATTTGAAAAAACTATTATTTTTTTAAAACAAGTTTTCACGCTTAGAGGAGGTGGTATCTGGGCGTATCGAAATAGACATTCTTTGCAAAAGTGTAATGGAAACACTTTTTTCAAAATAAAAGCGCTCCTTGGTATGAAGTGTCTGTCCTGAGCGCAGCACAGCGGGCGCATCGAGAGGTCCCACAGCGTCTCAGCTCTTTAGAAATTGTGGGTCATACAGAATCGCGCAGCTCCTCCTCCTCCTTTCCTCATAGTTTCACCTGCAGCCCACTTTTGCATCTTGGAGCCTTAAGTCTCATGAGTGTGAGAGCCGGGACAGAAACTTGAATGGATCTCGTCGCGTTATCATACAGATAAAAAAAAAGACCCAGATACATACTTGTTAGAACTCCTTTTTTTTAAAAACCGCTGAACAGGCTTCTCACGCTTTTGAGTCGAGTTGCGCTGCACGCGCGCCCCAGACAGTGCTGTGACATCACCCAAATGCTCCCTAATAGTGAATCAAATAAAAAAAAAACAACAACTTGTTCTCATTCATTGTCGTGGTTTAATGACTTATTGCGCGAGTTGGTTTGTGCTTTATCGCAAAATCATCACCATCATTTAATGGAAACGGTGTCATTTCCAAACTGAGTTTTTTCGAAATTTTAAAGGATCCATTAATAAATAATGACAACATTCATGGAATTCCAAACTGAGGCCACCGGGCCCTGGAGAAATGCCTGATTTATGCTCTTTCATTGCAATCTAGGGCACCGAAAAGGGTGTGGGGGGGTAAAGGTGGGTGACTCTTGAGGGGGGCCCACAAAGCCCCCTAATGCAAATTTTCTGCTGTGTTAGGGGCCCTATAAAAAAAAAATATATATTTCATGGGGCCCAAAATCTCTAGCAGTACCCCTGATTGCAATAAGTAGTTCTTTTTTTTAGATATAGGAGTATCAAGGCTTGTTTTCTGATCTCCTGACAGATAAGGAAACTTGAAAGAGGAGAAGAAAATCTCCATGTTTTTAGATGAATTCATCGATTGTTCAGATGCATATAGATTCTCATAGAAGCTCCTAAAAGTATTATTAATACTCAAATCATCAAACACCTGTTTGCCCTGGGAATCCATAACAAATCGGATAGTTTGGGAATCTGACTATTTCTTTGTCAAACATGCCAAATATTTCCCAGTTTTATCTCCATGTTCGTTCAGTTTCTGTTTAGCAAGCCTAATTTGATTTTCTGCTCTACCTGTCATAAGGCACATCAAAGTGCAGATATTTCCTTGAGCTGAGGTTCAGATACCTGTTTAACATACTCCCTCTCAACACACTTTCCTTTAGTTTTGAGGATCCTCTAGAGCAGGGGTGGGCAAACTACGGCCCGGGGGCCACATGCGGCCCCTTAAGCTACTTAATGTGGCCCTCCAAATTAAAATACATTGAATCAAAAATCCTAATTATTGTATTTTCATTGTATTTCTGGTTTCTTCCCATGAATGATGTTGTTTCTCTGACGTTCGTGTGTGTTCCTTTCTGAGTCAGATGGTGATCTTTCGGATTATTCCTACACCACATAAATGCAGCATTTCTTTGAGTTCACATTTTCCTCTGAAGAACATCAACCCATTGGATCACCCAAAAGAGAACAAAAATCAAAATTTAGAAATTAAAATTCCAAATTTTCTGTTTTTAAATTAATATATGTGAATTTGAATCCAAATTAAAGCATGTTTTTCTCTAAATTCCATTATTATTTTTTAGTTTATGAGGTTGATTACCCAATCTCTCCTTCCATCTGCTCCTTGTCCGGACCTTATGCCAAATTTTAGAACCCTTTGTGGCCCACGAGTCAAAACAATTGCCCACCCCTGGTCTAGAGGTTTCCCATAATGGTGATGAGTCATTTATAGAAGTGACGTTGGCAGAGAAAAACAACTCAAACTAATTTATTTATTTATTGGTTTATTTCTCAGGGACTGTGCACATTAAAAGCATAACAGCAATGTGGCAGATTTAGCATAGAGGCTATTTTTCATCTGTAGTCTCTTGACAGATGTTTTAAATGTTAAATTAAATCAACAATAAAAAGCACCATAAAACTATACTAAAAATACAGAGGTAAAACAATCTCTAAGATAAGATAAGAAGTTTTGGTCCGTCAATGTAGAAGGGTTAACTCTCCAGTGTGTGCTTTGAAACACCAAGTGTTTACCATCGACCATTTAAATGAGCTGGACAAAGCAAGTGTGAACATCACCCACAGGAAATGCATTACCTCCAGCCCTCGCTAAATCCGGACAGAGCCTTCTCCGTCACTTCCTGGTATTCCTGCCGCCATATTGCAGACGATTGCCATTGATTACACAGTCTATGGAGCTTACTGATGATCGTTCATGATGTAAATGTTAGTCCACCGCTGCGTTGCCTTGCTGGAGACTTCAGCTAAAGTGGTTAGCCATTAGCATGGAGGAACCATGGGCCGGCGTGGACCAAAACAAAAGAGGAAAAACAACTTAACCTGGTCCTGCTTCTTTTTCCCATATTTGGAAAGTTCTAGTTAGATGGAGTTAATTCCAGCCAATATGGCTGAAAGTTTAGATTTCAAGTAGGGGAGTGTTGAAGCCAATGGGTGACGTCAGAGGTGATCCGTCCATTTATTTACATACATGGTTTGGTTGAATATTTCTGCGTGACATTCTCTTTTCAGTAATGAAACCTAACAAAACAGCACACAGGAGATGTCTCACTAAAGATCTCCTGCAGTCCAATCAAGAGTCTTCACAACACAGGACCTCACACCAAACACAAACACAGCTGTGGCTCAAAACAATGCCAGGCGTCCAGCTCTGATTAAAATGACAAAAGAGCAACAAAAACGGAATGATTTCATTTCGTATTGCTGAAAATCACAAATCTTATTTATGTTTTAAGATTTTTTTATCTTGTTATGCAGAATTTTGACAGGATATATTTTTATGGAGAGCAAAAGCTTTTGGGATATTTAAAATCTAAGTTTATTTTACAATATGAAATGACACACGAGTAAAGATATCTGCATATGTTTATTTCTAACTGTTATAATTTTGTCAGGATATATTTTTGTGGAGAGAAAAATGATATTCTGAACTGCATCTGGCTGAAAACCTTATGGCTCCAAGATTGCTCGCAATTTTTGTTGTACTGCTAATGTTAGCTTGGGGTTGTGAGTGGCTGTAAGCTAGTTGGAGGAAAGGAAAAATGGGAAATTAGTTGAGGCTTACTTCCACGCCAACAGTCCCACCACAACTTGGAGGCAAGTTTGAGATGAATTCTTTTTTTTTTTTTTCTTTTTTTTTTTTTAACTTGTCCTGTCCAACAGCTGAGGAAGCAGATACGGGCTGAGAGCCTCTAGTGTTGGACAGACTTACAGATTTTAATGTCCTAACAGGGGTTTATACTTAATAAACCCCTGTTGTATTTCATGCTAAACTTTATTTTAATTATGTTGTATCTTTTTCTTTTTTTGTTGGACCGGACGGAAACAAAAAGGGGGGGAGGGGTGTAAAAGAGTGGGGTTAAGAGAACAAAGAAGGTAACAGAGAGTAGTAACATCCTATAACAACCAGGTCTAAATAACAATCTGGAATGGGCGGGGCCTGTCTACACACACACTCAGTTACACACATACCTTTTGGCTAAAATAATCTTTACCTTTAAAGTTGTCAAAAATGTACACAATACCACTGCAGCTCACACACGATCATAGAAGCTGACACAAATAAAGCCTTTCATTCCATCACACATTCTGGTGTGAGCTGACACCTGTGCTCAGGTGAGTGTTTATGTTTTGCTGATGTGAATGTTGATGGAATGTATAGAAGGAGAGAGAGCCCAGCCATCCCCACGCCAAGGCCCCCCACCGGGGAGGCAGCAGCGGCACGGGCCCCCCAACACCCGCCAAGGAGCCATGGAGAGAACCAGTCAGCCGCAGAGTCCCGCCAGACACCAAGACCAGGGCACGCGGGACCGCCGCAGAGGCCCCCACGCCCGAGAGCCGGAAGGCACGGGAGCACAGAGAGCGCGGACCCCCGCCCAGCCAGAGCAGCAATCCCCCACCACGCCCAGAAGGCCAACACAAGGCCCCACACCCGGAGAGCCCCCCAACCCCAGAGGAGCAGCCCACCACCACCCAGCAGCGCCGAGCATCCCCCCGCCCCACCCCAATTTGAGATGAATTCTTGTTGCTCTGCAGAAAATATGTCTTTAAAAATTGCATTTTAAAATTTTTTTCTAAAAACTTCCTAACCATAATTAAAAGACCACTGGAAGTAGTTTTACAATAGATGATTGGAGTGGGGCTTTAAAAGTTTTGAATGTTAGTTTTAGTGTGTCAATTAAATGTTGGTCCTGTTCTGCCTGCAACCTGTTGTGTGTTTTGGATTTTAACCCCCAATTTGACAACCCTGATTTAGGCAGTTTGGTTGAAATCACGACATAAATATTTTTTCTGCTCTCAGATGCTTTTAATCTGTCACCTCAGATCTCACTCAGACAACGGCAGGAGGTGCAGGAAAGGCTGGTGGAGGAGGTGTCCAATGTAGAATCTGAGCATCTGAAGCGCTTCGAGGAGCTAACAGAGCTGAAGCAGAGACAAGAGTTCCAGAGTATGAGGGACATGATGGACAGAGAGTATGAGGAAATGACATTATTAGATTGACTTATACCAGCATACTGAATACTTTAATACAAACACATTTTTGTACATTTTCTTCTCTGCAGAACTAAAGAGAGCATGGGCCGTCAAGAAAAACTGAAGGAAGAGCAGCGCCACAGAATCAAGGTATGGCCATCAAAGCAGAAATGCAACATGTGTATATGAGATGGCTGCAAGCAGCTTCTTATAGAGCTTCTTATAGGTAGATGTGACAGTAGTTAGTTGTCTCACGTATCTTTGTAATATTAGACAGGCTCGTTTTACATTTACTCCACCCCTTTTTACAAACCAGCTGAATTCTTGTTAGGGTCACTGGATCGCTGTAGCCCATCTCAACTACTGTTGGGCAAGGGTGGGGTGTACCCTGAGCAGGTCACCAGGCTTACACAGGTCCTCCTAATGAGCCAGTGTGGGAGAAAAATGACTTTTTTCCCCTTGATATGCTCTGTTACGTCGCTCTTCCAGGAAAAGGGTGAATATAAGTAACAGAAAGAAATTGAAGGAAAAAACGTGGAGTTAAGTTGGCCATACAGCTGTTTTATTAGGGCAGTGTTTCTCAAATGGTGGTGCGATGGCAGGGGGGGGCAGGACAACCCGAAGATCATGCAATTTATGTTAGTTACTAAACAGTTGATCGGAGGACCGTCAGTTGTGATTTCCACACACAGAGAGGAGAAATACTTCATTCAACCTAAAGATTTACAATGGAAAAATGTTAAACAGAGATGAAAAGAAACAGAGAGAAAGAGAGAGACGGAAAGCTGAGCGCTGAACACATGGGCGTGGGGGGGGGCTTACATGTGAACCAGCGCAGGAAATCATTCTATCTATATATGTGCAGAATCTTCTCTAAAACAGAACAGATCATTAAGGAACCAGATTACATCCTCAAAGCTGAGACACTTTTGTCTTTCTTAATGTTATTTTGAATAAGTCTCTATTTGTTGGTTTTGTACACTTTTGTATTTTGGATTGTAGTTGCAGAGTTTATTGTTTTTCAAATATGTTTAAAAGGAAAAAAAAAAGCTTAAAATATAAAGAGCTAAAAACTTAATAATTAATAACTGATAACTAATCATTTTTCATTTATTCTGTACATTCTATCTGGAAGGGATAAATAACAGCATATATATATTATACACTTTATATGAATAAAACATGTTTACATTAGTTATGGATTTTGTGCATAATCCTACATAGTAGTTGATAATAAATTAAATAAAACAAAAAAACAACTTAAAAGACACTTGGTCGCTGAAAGAGCCGCTATTTTCAGTGAACCAATGCAGAAGAACTGAATCTCTGAGAAGATCCAGAATCCCATCACTACTGTGGAGGGAAACAAAGGAAAGATTGTTGTTTTTACTTTGTCTGAAAGTTAGGAAGTATTCAAAAAAACTGAAAGAAAAGACCGAAAAATCAATAAAACAGATTATTTAGAAGTATTTTTTTTAAATATTCTTTAATGATAATAAAGGTACAATACTTTGGAGAGATATACGTTTAACTTGAGCAAATTAACTAATGATAACAATGATATTTGCAGCAGAAAGTTATAGGAGGGGCGCGAAAGGGTGAGTTCTTCATGGGGGGGGTGTGAGAGAAAATAATTGAGAAGCACTGTATTAAAGTAACATGAAATGTCGCATCATAAAAAACAAGTTAACTAATACGCAGGACACCTGTCACTTAATATTCTATTAAATGAACAGAAATTCTCAGGCTTTACAGCAAAAACTACCGTATATCTTCCATCTGTGGTCAGTCCCCAGTAAACACAAAGTCTAACAGGTTCTCTTTACTGATTTATGCAGGTTTCTAATAGTGGCTTGGCTCTTTTAACCCTCATGCTTTCTTATGGGGTCCAGATGACCCCACCCTTACATTGATGTGTGATCCCTCCCGTCACAAATGGACAGGATTTCATGTCTGCCACAGACACCAGGGAAGATAAAAATCATTGGGGAAAAAAAAGTTCAGCTTGCTGTCTTGTGGGTCCAGATGACCCCAGCTTTACTGTAAACATGTCTACATGTTGGCTCCATGAAGATCTGAGGTGACATCCGGATCAGAACCATACGGCTGGACAGAACCCAGATTGATGGAGGTTTTATGGAGCAGCGGTAGTGAGACACAGAGCTATCATAATCAGACAGGGGGGTCAGGGACGTTACTGCTAAGCTCAGCTCCCAAAGCCACGCCCCCTCAGAAGAGATTTTAGAAAAAGAGGCTTCAGATCAACATGAAAAATATATTTAATAAGACATTTAGGTTGTGGGATTTTGGTTAAAAACTAGGGATGTCCCGATCAGGTTCTTTAGGCCTGATCGGATTGGTGCCAGCAGTTGTGTAGTGGCTTGATCTCACAAATGCACCCAAAACAAACCTTTGTGTAAATGTCTTTAATTTATTGGCCTTCTCACACCTCTGAAAATCTCCCTTATATGGAGACAAAGCTGCAATGTTAACTTATCTTAGCCTATTTCGGCCTTTTTTCCTTACATATTTCAGAAATTAATCAATCAGTCTATTGTGCATAAAAAAAGGTTTTTGTAACTTTGATGGATTCTGAAAAAGGCCAGCAAAAAACTTTTTAAAACTTGGTCTGACAAGAGTTTTAGTTATTTTAATTTTATTTAATTCATTTTTGTGTCTGTAGCTAAGTCAACTAAAACTGTTTAGTGCCAGTACAGTAAAGAGGTATTTTGCACATTTACGGTCTCAAACATTGGAACCCTAAGTCATCCCCCTCCTGTTGCATCGACTACCGCCCAATGGCTCTCACTCCCATCCTCATGAAGTGTTTGGAGCGACGAGTCATGCAGCACATCGTCTGCTCTCCCTGAGACTCTGGCCCCTACACCAGTTTGCATATCGGTCCAACCGCTCAACTATGAGGGTAAATATGTGTCTAAACATCCAAGCGTAAATAATACACGCACGAGCGAGAATCACACACACACAAGTTTAATTCACACACACATGTAAAACTGAATGTGAAGTTGCAGGTAAAAGAGGAACAATCGCATCACCGTGTTTAAACTAAATAGCTTTGATGTTTATAAAGTGTGCATGAATGGCTGCAATTAATACTCATATGAGGGTTGAATATGTGATATTCGCTTCAGATCTGGTCAAAGTTATAAAGTTTATTAATCTGCAATTTTAGATTCACCTGTAGGGGGACACCTGCGTAAAGAGAAATTATCACTTTAATTATTAGTTGTTATTCTAATTAATAAAGTAATACTCAAATTTATCAGTCTCTTATCCAAAAGGAAACGTGAGTGTCTTTACCTTTGAAGGGACGTTTTGTGAACCATGGAATTATGAGACAGAACAACGACTTCTTATACACGTTCATTTATTGCATAAAATGGATTAACAAGAAGGATTATTGAGTGTGAAAGCACAGCATTGATTATACTTTGCAGAGATGAAAAGAAGAAAGAAAGAACTTTTCTAAAACTATTCAAAATGCATACGTGAAGAGATCAATAAATGAAATATAAAACAAATTAAAATTATGTGATGGGCTGAGGTGTATGACTGCAATGTCTGATGTGTCTGATTAATGCAAAATTAATGTTTTATAAAATCGAGATAAATGTGCTTCTGGTGATTGAACACATACTTACTTAGTTGAATTCATAAATCAAAGAAAATGTTTCTCTGACCACAACAGTAAAACGCTGGAGCAAGTCTTCTCACATGCGGTCTGGTTCTGGTTCCAAAGAGCACAGGAAGGCTCTCTTTAGTTTCAGCTTTGAGAGACTGCCTTTCCCGAGAAGTCAGCCAGGTGTTGAAGTTAGAATCTGTCCCAAAGGAAGATTCAGGTTGTTGTCCAGGGTTTTTTTTTAGTCTCAAGTGGTCAAGTCACGCTTGGTTCCAAAAATTAGCGACTAAATTAAAAGTTTTCAAAGCTGGCCGGGCTACAAAAACTTAGTAATTATTTTGTCACTTATAAAATTAGAAAGAAAATGAAAAAGTTAAAATTGCATAAAACGTAAAAGGTTGACGGTTCGGTTTGTTTAATCTTAAAGATGGAAAATCTCACAGAAGTTTTCATCTCGAAGTTTTAAAATCTTACAAGTTATTCTTTTGTTCTGAGCTGTCCTTTGTTCTGAGTTTCCCTCCAAAATCTTTTCTGCTTGAAGCTATCTCCTTGTTTTCTGAGAGGTCTTCCTCATTCACTTCAGAACTCCATCTCTTGACTGACTTACAGTTTGAACGTGCGAGGGACAAAGGCCTGAAACTGACCAATCAGAAACGAGTTGGGCCGGTCTTACGCCTCATCTAATTAACATACTCCAATAGGCTTGTTAATTCCTATCTGGGGGTGGGTCCTAATTGTGGGGGTGTTTTGTGGGCGTGTGCGTGTGTATCAGAGAAAAGCCCTTATAAGCAACATCTCTTACCACATTAAAGAAATAAAGAACATTTAATTCCTTTTTTAATCAACTGTCTCATAAGTAGAAACCCTTTATGCTGGAAAGAAACAAATAATAATAAGCATCAACATTTGGAAGTAATCACAGATAGAAAGAATTAACAAAATCCAAAAGAAAACGAAGGATAAATAAAATAAGACCTCTGGTTCGTTCTTATTTACTGCCAGATCCTTCTTATAAAAGATGCACAACTTTAGTTAACTTTTACCAGTAAAGATGTTGAAGTGAAAAACATTTCGATACAGAGAACACAGAATACACATAAAACGTCTGGGGAGTCTATGGGGGGTTAAAAGGTTTTTGGTAAATCAGTCTGGTGATGTCTCCGGCCTGTTTTTCAAAGGATCTGTAGAACGTCATGTCAACACATGAGAACATTTTCTTGTGGCTTCAAAAGAACTTTATTCAATGGAATGCACTTCTTTGGACGTCCTGTAAATCAAAATGGCTGGTTAGGCTCCAGAGTGGCTGGTTGTCATGGTAACCTGGGATTACCAACGTCCTCCTTTGCGGGGAAGTTAAGTGTTTCGGGGTCTGTTGCCATCCAGTCTGAGAGGTGTTACGGGAGTGAAGACCAATGCCTGTTGAAAGGGGGGGGGAGGTGATAAAAATTCCTTTGTTAGTTAAGGTTCTGGGATCCATGGTTTCATGCTACAAAAGGATGGGCGAATAATCATTTTATGTGGCTGGTTTTCCAAATCTGTTGTAGGTAAGAGTATATTTACTACAGAAAAGCAACGAAAAGTAGTATTTTGAAGAGACAGCCAGCTTGGTGCCCATTGCTGAAAGACAAATACCCCCCTTATCCCCGTCCTCTGATTGGTGATCTCCGAGAGAGCTCCTCCTGCCTCACCCCTCCTCCCTGCAAATTAGTTTTGTCACATATCTCTCGCATGGGGCTGTGTCAAAAGTCAAAAACACTCTGAGACTCACAAAGCATTTGTGTGAAACTCTTCTACAGAAGAAAACTGAAGATACAAGTAAAGATTTTTTCAACACAGTTTTACAAGTTGTGTTTTTCCTCACAACCTCAAGTTAAATCTTGTGTTTTGTGATATTTATTCACATGTAACATTTTTACACACAAGTTAAGGTTTATTGTCAAGCAAGTTTCACATATATTCCACAAGTACACATTTCTCTCACATGTTCCTCTTTTTCCTGCAACTTCACATTCAGTTTTACGTGTGTGTGTGAATTAAACTTGTGTGAGTGTGATTCTTTCTCGTGTGTGTATTATTTACGCTTGGATGTTTGGAGAGATATTTACCCTCATACTCAACTGACGACGCCGTCTCTACATCCCTCAACCATCTGGAAACTAAGGACTCATGTGTCAGAATGCTGTTCATCGACTTCAGCTCAGCATTCAACACCATCATCCCCCACCTCATCCATAAGCTGGACCATCTGGGACTCAACACTCCCTGTGTAACTGGCTGCTGGACTTTCTGACAGGGAGACCACAGGCAGTTCGAGTCTGCAACAACACCTCCAGCACCATCACAATAAACACGGGGGTTCCCCAAGGATGTGTGCTGAGCTCCCTCCTCTTCACCCTCCTGCCTCATGACTGCGCTCTCATCATCTAGCTCCAACTTCTTCATCAAGTTTCCAGATGACACGACAGTGGTGGGTCTCATTAATAACAACAATGAACCCCCTACAGGAGTGAAGTGTGCAGGCTGGCTTTGTGGTGCAGGGAGAACAATCTCCATCTGAATGTGGAGAAGACAAAGGAGATGATTGTGGACTTCAGATCACCGCATCACTGGCCAAAAAAGCCCGACAACGTCTGTACTTCCTCCGCAAATTGAAGAGGGCTTGAGCTCCTCCCCCCATCATGCAGACCTTCTACAGTGGAGCCATCCAGAGCTTCCTGACCAGCTGTATTGCTGTGTAGTACGGAGCCTGCACTGCGTCCTGCAAGAAGTCTCTGCACCGCATTGTGAAAACAGCTGAGAACATCATTGGTGTCCCTCTCACTGGCCTCTCAGACATTTATCACTCCCACCTCATCCTCAAAGCCATCAGGATCACAGGAGACCCCTCCCAGAGTCACTTCAGCCCGCTACCATCAGGGAGGAGACTGAAAAGTCTCCGGGCCAGAACCAGCAGGCTCAGGGAGTTTCAACAGGGAGTTCTCAACTCCTTCTCAGCACTTCCCGCTCTGCCCCCACTCCCTGCTGCTATAAACTAGCTGAATACCAAAGTTTAAATTTTCACTACATAACTTATTATCCATAGCCATTTTTGCACTATTTTTACTTCATTTCAACCTTACCTTGTTTATTTTATATTTAATTGTCTATTGTAATTTTTGTATATTATGTTTAAATTATATTATGTAAAATGGTATGGTCGAGCCGCGGTGGGATTATATAAGTTCACTTCCTTCCACCCCCTTTCAAGCGATCCACTTGTGATTGATTATGTGATGTTATTTCATGTATTATAACCTGATTGCTTGAAATAAATCATTTCATTCATTCATTCATTCATTCATTCATTCATTCGTGTTACTACTGGTTTTAATATTTTTATTATTATTGTTCTTGTTGTAATTAGCATTACTGTTTGCACTGAGGGATGAGAGGAAAGAACCTTCATTTGTGCTGTTTGTCTTGTGTATTCAGCATATTTGACAATAAATACTAACTTGACTTGACTAAAGTGGCTTTTTAGATTTTTCTTTTTCCTCATTTTTTCAAGATGTTCATATTTTTTTTTCAGGTTTTGGTTCAGCATGTTTACATAAATGATGACAGCACGAGTTTGAGGCTCAGACATGATGCTGTTAAGATAAATAAAAGACACACTGAGTGTAACTTTACCTATTGTTTGTGAACATCCAAGTTTTTGTAAAAATGTACTTTTTATTTGGCAGATCTTGAATCTTCGGTTGAGGGAGCTGGAGATGCAGCGCCTTCGTGAGGCTGAGCATGAAAAGCAGAAGCAGGCAGAGGGCAGGGAGAAATTGCGAAACCTCAACACTATCCAGGAAGAGATCCTGCAGCTCAACCAGCTGCTGGAGCCGTCCACACAGACCATCACTGACCTCCCCCCCAGCAGCCTCAGCTCTTACAGCAGCCGTGGGAACCAACTGTGCTCCCACGTGTCAGAGGTGGTGAGGAAGACGGCGCAGGTGAGTTTCACTGCTGTATATGGGAAAATGACTGTGTTCAGCAAAGTGGGACATGTTAGTGATGCATTGAAATATTCCAATTTTACGGAAAAAACAAATATTTTATATTGATCCGTTTAACTCCATATTAACTAATTGCAAGTAAAGCTGAGTGAAAGTAAAGTATAAATGTAACTTTTTTTGCATTGACTCATCTGAAATTAACATGCTTTGTGTAAACCATGAAAAGAAATACATCTAAAGAAAGTACCTTGAAAACTATGTATTTCTAGATCCAATCACGTGATTGGAAATGGGAGAATGTTTCTAAATGATGGTCATCATCCAAGCAGTGATTCTTCTTCTTTGCTTCCTTTTTTAATGCTTCATTTTGATTTTTGAAAATTACTTTTGTTTTTTTAACATTTATTTTTTTTATTAATTGTTTTAATAACAATTACTAGATAGAGCGTGCAACAGCATAACTTACAAGCTCCGGAGTGGCATTCACTCCCCTGACACCTTAAAGCGATAATCTTCAAACATTTGTATTAAAGTAGTATGTCAGGAGGAAATAAACGGAAAGGTAGAGGAAAAAAACAAGAACACGCGGCAGAAAAAAAGTCATCATTGAAAGACGGGGAAGAATTTAACAGGCTAACGGAACAAGCAGCCTAACGGCTATTCAAGCTAAAATCATCGCAGAATTGAAAGAAGTTCAAGCAGACGTGAAAAGGGAATTTACTGACAAGATGGGGCTTCTAAAAACAGAAATAAGGAGAAATTGGGACAGGAGCTTAAGGACATCGTTACAGACCTTAGGAATCACAAATAGGGTAGAAGAAGCGGCGCAGAGAGTGGCTGAAATGGAGTTCAGCACCGACGTTAAAGAAATCCTGGTCCACTCTCTCAAGTTACAAGAAAACCTACAAGCACGCCTGTCTGATCTGGAGGCTCGCTCACGCAGGAACAGCATCCGAATTCACGGGGTCCCGGAAGGAGCGGAGGGGAACAACACTCAAGACTTTATAGAAAACTTTATTAAGTCCCAATTGTCCCTTAACGATATCACCCTCAGCATTCAGCGATGTCACCGCTCACTCGGCCCCAATCTGCCCCCCAGCGCTAACCCCAGGTCAATCGTGAAGGGGAGGGTGCTACGTACGGCATGGGAAAAGAAGGACATTCGACTGGGAGAACGGCATGTATTCTTCGACCAGGATTACCCCAGCGATATTCTCGCCAAACGGAAAGAATATAACAACATAAGAAAGATGCTGAAAGAAATGGGGCTCCGTTTTCAAACCATTTACCCTGCCAGACTTCGAGTGTTTTATGAGAATGGTCCAAAAATTTACAACAGCCTGCAAGAGGCGTGGAGGACCTAAAGAAAAGGGGAGTCACTGAAGCGGGCTCAGAGGAATCCGCGATCCGCACCAGCGAGCCAGGAACGAAGGAAGCCCCGGCAGACAAGAGGAGCGCCGCGCTGCGTTGGAACACCGAAACGCAAAAGAAAAACCTCTATAGACCACAAGGAAATAACCCTGTTTAATATTCATAGACCACCAGCTTATAAAAAACATCTGATAAAGAAAATCTCTGACTTAATTGCAACAGAAGCATCAGGTATTCTTATTTGCGGAAGAGACTGGAACTTTTGTCTAAATTCTCATTTAGACACCACAAGCAAGGTTAAAAAGCAAAACCAATCAGAGACACAAGTTAAAAAAATGCTCACAGAATGGGGATTGATAGATGTGTGGAGATATTTGCACCCACATGATAGAAATTATACTTTCTTTTCGCATCAGACATATTCAAGAGTAGACTATTTTTTTACGAAACACAGACAGACATAGAATTGAGTATTGTGACATAGGTATTAGAGATATTTCGGATCATGCTGGGGCGTATTTAACACTCTGATAACGATTGTAAAGAGACATTGTGGAGACTTAACATTAGTCTTTTGAATGATGAAAAATTCTATAAATATGTAGAAAAAGAATATAAAGAATTTTTGGGCTATAATGATAAGGGTGACATTTCCCCCTGTGTATTGTGGGACACAGCAAAGGCTGTTCTGCGAGGAAAAGTAATAAACTGGTCTGTGTGTAAAAAAAAAAAAAAAGGAAACGAGATGGCAATATGAACAACCTTATTACCAGACTAAAATCATTAGAAAGACAACACATGAATAACAATAACCCCAATATATTACAACACATTAAAGAAACGCAGCAGGAATTTAAAAAATGCAAGAATATCAGATTGAAAAGAGGTTAAAGTTTATCAAACAAACCTAATGAAAATGAAAATGCCCCGAAATCTAAAAAAAACTTCTTGCCTGGAAAATAAGTAAAGTCGCTTTGGGCCTTCAAGGAAGGAAAAGCGCTATAGAAGGATATGCTATTTAATTTTACCACAATGGTCAGCTGGAGTGTAGAGGCTGACAATTTTTCGGGATTCTCGCAGGTCACGGGATTCCCGCAGGATGGGAGTCGTTTCTTCTGACGGGAGCGGGCGGTAGCGGGAGCTCACCAAAAGCGGATAACTCAAGAAACTTGAGTGAAACTTTTGGGTCCGAAGGTGCTGGATAATTTCACAGGAGGAGAGAGGAGAGGAGGAGCACGCCGGCCCAAATACCTCTGGCTGCAGTGCAGATGGGGCGTTCCTCAACATTACATTTGTTTCTCCGTGCTCACAGCGAGTCAGAAGTGTTTTTGATCAATGGATCAGGGGTGCGGGAGTTGTGTATATTCGCGAAAGTCTCCTTTCTGGGAGCATGTTCTTTTATTTATATTCTTTAATCTTTCTTTAGCCATCTCTCTTTTTTCTCTTCAAACCATGTTTGCGCTGCACGTGTACGTGCTGAGCCGAATATGAGAGACAGACAGCGCCAGTGAAACAGCAATGGTTGAATACTTTTGAAATTAATAAAGAGAGATTCTGGAGGACATGCAGATTATGGATTGATCGGCTAATGCTGTTTTTTTCTTTAATTTATAACTTTTCTCTGCAGAATGTAATTTTTCTTTTTTTTTTATAATTTTCCCATCGCCACAGCCAATCAGCTTCCTCCATCTGTCTTCTGCATACTCTCCTCTAACACCAGCTACCTTCATCACTGCATCCATGAACCTCTCTCTGGTCTTAGACCTCTTTCCTGCAGCTCTAGACTAAGCATCCTTCTACCAATATCTTCACTGTCTCTCCTCTGAACATGTCCAAACCATCTCAGTCTGACTTTATCTCCAAAACCTCTAACATGTGCTGTCCCTCTGCTGGATTCATTCCTGATCCTATCCATCCTGGTCACTCCCAAAGAGAACCTCAGCATCTTCATCTCTGCTACCTCCAGCTCTGCTTCCTGTCCTTTCTTCACTGTTTCTAGTCCAACAACATGGCTGCTCTCACCACAGTCTTGTACATCTTTCCTTTCATTTGTGCTGAGACTCTTCTATCACACATCACACCTGACACTTTTCTCCACCCATTCCAACCTGCTTGCACTCGCCTCTTCACTTCTTTTCCACACTCTCCGTGACTCTGTACTGTTGACCCTAAATTCTTAAACTCCTCCCCCTTCTTTATCTCTTCTCCCTGTAACCTCACTCTTCCACTTGAGTTCCTCTCATTCACACACATGTACTCTGTCTTACTGCAGCTAACCTTCATTCCTCTCCTTTCCAAGGCAAACCTCCACCTCTCTCCTCCTCCACCTCTCTAGCTCCTCCTCCACCTCTCTAGCTCCTCCTCCACCTCTCTAGCTCCTCCTCCACCTGTTCTATAAACCACAATATCGTCTACAAACATCATAGTCCATTTAGATTCCTGCCTAATTGGGAAATAAAACAACATTTTTGTACAACTCAAAGAGTTAACTGTTCTTTTAGTCATCTATGCACATCAGTAGGATGAAATACAGACACAATACATCCAAGTAGCATACACTTACGGTTCTCTGTAGTTTTCGAAGGATTCCAGGATTCCAGGATTAAAAGGATTTATAATGTCAGACCAGTGGACAAATAAATATCACTGACAGAGATTGGAACTCAGGTCCCGGAGAAAAATATAAATAAATGAACAAACAAATAAACTAAACATATAGACCACAATAGTCACACAGAGTTCAGCAGCCTGACAGCTTCAGGGTTGAAGCTGTTTCTGAGCCTGGTGGTTCTGGATCTAATGGTCTAGTCTTCTACAGGTTGTTTTATTAGGTTTAGTAGAATGAATTTGGAAAATATAGCTCATGGTTTTGGTGTGCCGACCCACCAGCCACCCCCATGAAAGGTTTCTGAAGGCACCACTGCATCTGTGGACTGTGAGAGAAACCAGAGAGCCTACTGCCAAGTTAACCCATGCATGGATGGGAGATAATGAACTCCATGCTGGAAGGTCATCGGAGGACTCGAACCGATGACCTGGAGGTTGACTAACCACTGCACTACAGTAATTGAAAATATAGAAATGTGGACTCAGCTACTGCTCTTAAACATGCTGGGAGCAGATACAATTAAATGTAATGGTTTACATTATGACTAAATAAAAACAAAAACTTCAAGGAGCGGGACAGGAGCGTGGTCAGTTTTGAATGGGAGTGGGAGTCAGGTTACCGGGAGCGGGACGGGACAGGATTATTTTTTAAACTTTGGTCCGGGAGTGGGACGGGACAAGATCATTCTATGTGGGAGCAGGACGGGACAGGAGTGAAAATCCACTCCTGTGTCATCCTCTACTGGAAGGTAGATCTGCTCATGAATACTATGAGATATCAAATATTTCTGTGCAGGGAGAGTTTCCCAGTGCTGAGGATATGATGGCAGCAGATCAAGCTCTCCATGACATGAGGGACCTTATCCACCTGATGCAGCAGGAGGTATCCAAGGCTCAAGAAAGGAAGAAAAAGAAGCAGGAGCAGGAAAAGGAGCAGTGGAAGCAGCAGCAGCTTCAGGCCCAGCAGGAGGTCCAGAAGAAAGCTCAGCAGTTAACTATTGAAAAAGCCCAAAAAAAAGGTAAGAAATTCCCATAAATTGAGAAGCAATAATCAACATTTTTAAGTTAGTGTTGTTAAAAAAGTTCAGACAACTCAGGGCCTGTCTTGTTATCTCTTTGGAACAATTAGTCTCCTTCTCTGTTGAGGTTTTAGTGGGTGGAGTTATAGCAAACAAAAACAGCAATATCTACTTTTGCTTCAGCTTCCTTGTCTTTTTATGGCTGGTTTCATTTTTTTCTGGCTTCTACTCTTCTGAAATCTTCAGAACAGTTAAAAAAGAATTAAAAGTTCTTGACTGTAAAATACGCTTTGTATCTGAGCAATAAAAAATGTAGCCACGAGGGGGCCCAAGCCAGGGTCTCATTGTGCCGGTCCCAAGCCCGGATAAATCCAGAGGGTTGTGTCAGGAAGGGCATCCCACGTAAAATCTTTGCCAAATCAAATATGCAAATTAGACCTAAGATATCCATACCAGATCTGTCGAGGCCCAGGTTAACAACGACCGCCATCGGTGCTGTTCACCGACAGGGTGCCGGTGGAAATTGGACTACTGTTGGTGGAAGAAGGAGAGGAGGAAGGAGGGTTCATAGGAAGAGAGAGAAGAGGAAAGTCACTAGTGTTGGACTGAGAGTTGGAACTTTGAATGTTGGAACTATGACAGGAAAAGGTAGAGAGTTAGTTGACATGATGCAGAGGAGAAAGGTAGACATACTGTGTGTCCAGGAGACCAGGTGGAAAGGTAGCAAGGCTAGAAGCTTAGGAGCAGGTTCAAGATGTTCTATCATGGTGGAGATGGAAGAGAAATGGAGGAGGAGTTATCTTAAAGGAGGAGTTTGTTAGGAGTGATGTGGAGGTAAAAAGAGTGTCAGATAGAGTGATGAGTCTGAAGATAGAAATGGAGGGTGTGATGTTTAATGTTGTTAGTGGGTATGCCCCACAGGTAGGATGTGAGCTGGAAGAGAAGGAGAAGTTCTGGTTGGACCTCGATGAAGTGATGATGAGCATCCCTGGAAATGAGAGAGTTGTCATTGGTGCAGATTTCAATGGACATGTTGGTGATGAGGAGGTGATGGACAGGTTTGGTATCCAGGAGAGGAATGTAGAAGGACAGATGGTGGTTGATTTATCAAAAAAGATGGAAATGGCTCTAGTGAATCCATTCTTTGAGAAGAGACAGGAACATAGGGTGACCTATAAGAGTGGAGGGAGAAGCACACAGATAGACTACATCTAGTGTAGACGGTGTAATCTGAAGGAGATCAGTGACTGTAAAGTAGTGGTTGGTGAGAGTGTTTCCAGACAGCACAGGATGTTGGTGTGTTGGATGACTCTGGTGATGAAGAAGATGAAGAAAGAGAGGGCAAAGGCAGAGAAGAGGACAAACTGGTGGAAGCTGAAAAAAGAGGATTGTTGCATGACTTTTAAGAAACAGTTAAAACAGGATCTGGGGGGTCAGGAGGAACTCTCATATGATTGGATAACTACAGGTCATGTGATCAGGGAGACAGGTAGGAGTGTACTTGGTGTGTCATCAGGAAAGAAAGTTGATGCAGAGACTTGGTGGTGGAATGAGGAGGTGCAGGAGTGTATACAGAGTAAGAGACTAGCTAAGAAGAAGTGGGACACTGAGAGGACTGAGGAGAGTAGACAGGAGTACAGGGAGATGCAGCGTAAGGTGAAAGTAGAGGGGTCAAAGGTCAAACAAGGGGCTTATGATGACTTGCATGCTAGGTTGGGTAGTAAAGAGGGAGAGACTGACCTGTACAGATTAGCAAGACAGAGAGACGGAGATGGGAAGGACATGCAGCAGGTTAGGGTGATCAAGGATAGAGATGGTAATGTGTTGACAGGTGTCAGTGGTGTCATGGAAAGATGGAAAGAATACTTTGAAGAGTTGATGAATGAAGAGAATGAGAGAGAAGAAAGAATAGAAGAGGTGACTGTTGTGGAGCAGGAAGTAACAAAGATTAGTAAAGGTCATCCCTCCATCAGAGGGACAGCACATGTTAGAGGTTTTGGAGATAAAGTCAGAGAGGCCAGACTGAGATGGTTTGGACATGTTCAGAGGAGAGACAGTGAAGATATTGGTAGAAGGATGCTGAGTCTAGAGCTGCAGGAAAGAGGTCTAGAGGAAGACCAAAGAGGAGGTTTCTGGATGCAGAGAATGAAGACATGAAGGTGGCTGGTGTTAGAGTAGAGGATGTTGAAGACAGGATTAGATGGAGGAAGATGATTCACTGTGGAGACCCTGAAGTGGAAAGACGAAAGGAAAAGAAGAAGATCTGAGCAATAAAAGATTTTCCATTAATAAACTGTTTTATAAAGTAAATACCAACAGCAGTTTTAATGTTCATTTTTCTTTCCATAGGGCTGCAGAACAGCGCTGACAGCGTCACTATCTCGTGGTTTAAAGAACTGCAGGATTCAGCCGTTCGGTGCACTCAGGCTATTGAGCCACTATCCTCCTCAAAAGACTCCCAAGTGGGTTTGAGCAACATTTCCCATTCTGCTGTCAAAATTGAATCAGGTTCTGCTGCCTGAGAAATTCAAGACTCAATATAGTGAAGGCCTTTATGCAGATTCACGCACAAAGGAGACAGACTTAAATCTTTTGGATTTTTTGACATATTTTTAAATTTTATTTCTCTGCTTTCAGACAAAGAAACTGAAGCTGGAGCTTCAGAAAGCAGCAACCATCCCTGTCAGCCAAATATCTAGCAACTCCGGCAGGAAGCTCAAAGAAATCTTCAACAAGATCAACAGCTTGCTTTTGGGTCAGTCAGTAGTGTCTGGGGGTAGGACGATCTCCAGCTCTCAGCACCCACTGGCCCTGAACTTCATTAGCTACAAACTTGCTGAGAAATTTGTGGTGAGTTCAAGATTTGCAATGCCACACAAAAAATGTATAAGAATAAAGCGTTAGCAAGGGAGGACAATGATTTTAAACTTGTTTTTTGACTCTTAACTTAAAGGAAGCATCTGGTTTTTGCTTTTTTCTCATTTGTAAATATTTTGGTCACAGAGGGTTGCTGTTTTTCCTTAGCACTTTGCCTGTAAAGACGGATTCTCAAAAACAAACACATTTCTGATTCTCCCCCATCAGAAACAGGGTGAGGAAGAGGTTGCATCGCACCACGAAGCAGCTTTCCCTATTGCTGTGGTGGCCTCTGGAATCTGGGAGCTGCACCCTCATGTGGGAGACCTCATACTGGCTCACTTGCATAAGAAGTGCCCCTACGCAGTCCCACATTACCCCCCAATGAAGGATGGCACTCCTGTGGAGGAATACCAGAGGTAGTGGGAGGGGAGCCAAAGACCTGTGGTGGCTCTGTTTAAGTGGGCTGGTCACTAAATCGTGTCTCTCTGCAGGATTCTCGGTTACCGTGTGGATGACAACGGCGTGGAGGGTCAAGACAGCTTCCTGAAGAGAATGTCCGGGATGATCCGGCTCTATGCGGCCATAATCCAGCTCCGATGGCCCTTTGGCTCCAAACATGGGGTAGGAAGAGCTTCTTTTTTTGCATATTTTGCTCATACAGTGCATCTGCAAAGTATTCACTGAACCCTACCATTTATTATGTCACAGCCTTATTTCACAATGGATTAAATCTGTTTTCTTCCTGAAAAATTATTTGAAAAATACCCATTATGACGATGTGAAAGAAGTTTTCTTGAAATTATTTCAAATGTATAAATGATAAATGACATGTCCATAAGTTTACACAGCCTGTGCTTAATACTTATTTGCTGAACCTTTGCTTGCTGTTTGTTCTTACCTTAGTTGCTTGATACTCCTGTCTTTGGACAGTTTTGCCCGTTCCTCTTTGCAGAATCGCTCTATCGCTCTAGAAATGTTTCTGGACCTTTCCTCAACCTTCTGCCTCCAGACAATCCTGTCTGGCGGTCTACAGACTATTGCTTTGTTTTCATTCTTGGTTTGTGCTTTGACATGCTCTGTCATCCTGGACCTCGTGTAGATCGGGTCAGACCTTTCCAAATCCTGTCCAATCCACTGAATTTACCACAGGTTGGCTTCAATGAAGCAGCTGAAACATCTCAAGGTTCATCAGTGAAACAGAAGAAAACCTCAGCTCCCTTTGGAGATTGTGAATACTTATGTACAGATAATTTTCAGGTTTTCATTTTTAATACATTTGCAACAATTTCAAGAGAACTTTTCTCACATTGTCAATGTGTTTTTTTTTATTTTCAGGAAGAAAACCGATTTAACCGATTTTAAAATTAGGCTGTGACATAAAACGTGGTAGAAGTGAGGCGCTGTGAGTACTTTCTGTATGCACTGTATATTGGTTGTGTTTAACGGGTCTTTGTGTAGGGTCGGTCCACTCCTCACGGCCTGGAACATGGCTGGCGGTGGCTGGCTCAGATGCTGAACATGGAGCCTCTGGCAGACATCACAGCAACACTACTGTTTGACTTCTTGGAGGTAAATCTGCAGCAGATCAGACAATCACTAACTATTTCTGTTTGTTAACTTTGAATCATATAGAAGGCCAAGGAGTTCAAAAGGAAAATATTGTACATTTTGGCACTGAGACTATTCAAAACCATCCTGGGGGAACAGTTTGATGAAGCAGGGGACTCTGTTTATGTAAAAGTCAAAGTCTCAAAAATAAATTGCCATACAATTAAAATGCAACTGACCTGATGGAAGTAGCTATGAATCAAATGTATGACTAAATGACAGAAATAAGTCAGAAGGAAACCATTCAAACTTTAAATGATTGGATTTCATATGTATACATCTCCTGCAGGTTTGTGGTCATGCAATGATGATCCAGTACAAGAGTCAGTTCTGGAAAGTCCTCCTGCTCCTCAAAGAAGAGTATTTCCCCAGGTACAAACTTACTCTTTAAGTTAGCAGCTGGAAAAAAGCACCTGCCAACCTCTGTGTGGTTTTTCAGAATTGAAGCAGTGACCAGCAGTGGAGAACGGGGGTCGATCATCAGACTCAAACAGTTTTTGGAGGTATGATTGCCCCTTCCTAGATCTAACTGGAATCATCTTCAGAACTTCCTTGACTTACCTCCATTCAGAGTTCTTCACTCACACAAAGCTTTGCCTCCTGAATGACACTTGGATTTGAGCATTACTGCATTAGTATTGAAGATTATTGGATGTTTTGAAGGTGACTGATCTTATCCAGCTGGAGGTCTCAGTGAGAACAGTGACATAACAATATATGTATTTATCATTTTCATTTTCAACCAAGAACAATAAAAAATCCAAACAAACGAATAAACAAACAATCCCAGATGTAACAAAAGATGTTTCGAGTTTAAAAAATGGCTTCTGATGAAGCTAAAAGCTTATCAAGCTCAAGCTGCTTCGTTCTTATTCAGCTCATTTTAAATATATAATTATCTCTATTTATAGAGTAATATTAACACAAAACAAAATCAATTTGTAAAAACAAGCAACGGGAAAATAACTATTTTAAACATTTATTTATACACAAACACACATATGAACTTGTAACATTCAAAATATTGTATTAGTTTTTTCATGTTTATTAATTTTATCACCCTTAATGTGTTTTTTTTAATTTACATATGGTTTGACAATTTTTGATGTCTTCAGTTATTCCAAAACCGCACCCTCTTGTGGCGATACAGTAAAGTTTCACGTTTGTTCTCACAGGTGGTTCGACGTAAATATTTGTTCCTCTCAGAGTGTACTCATTCTCTCTCAAGTTTTTGGATACTTTCTGGAAATTGTTTCTTTTTAACTTTGAACATGAATTAAATTATTTTGAAAAATCAATTCAACAAATGTCAATAGTTTTAAGTTTAATAAAAAGTGGATTTTTTTTTTGTTTTGCATAAGGTGACTGGGTGATTATTTTTATAGGTTTTTTTATGAGCTTCTCAAAATACTGCTCTCTGTTATGCCAATAAATGCTTAGCCAAGTTAGATCCAGTCCTCTAACTCCATACATGTGCAGTTTATTTATTGATAAGTCGTAATCAACAGTATTTTTTAAATTAAAAAAAAATCCCACTGCATATTGTTTTTTTCAATTACAGATGTTATATTTTCTAAATTAATTTGTAAGGGCAAGTGAAAAAATCATTTTTTTCAAAAGCCACTTTTGATGGTCATGCAAAATATTGTGTTTATTACTTCTGAAGTGGCCGCAAATTATATTGGTATTCTAATACAAACTCCTGCTCAGATTTTATCTTTGACAATTAGTTCAGTCGCTCCACTGAAAATAATCTTTAAAATACTAAAGTCAAAAACACCATGGACAAATTAGGCTACTTTAAATCTAAAAATAATTTGTAGAAGATCAGAGAGCAAGTTAAAAAAAACAAATGTAACCGTCAACTATAACTTTTTTTAAGGTGGACTAAAAACTTACAACCAGGCAAGGACACTATTTTTCAAAGCTCATCACAGGCAATAAACACAACCTCCAGTTTCTTTTTAAGACAATTGTTTTTCTATTAAACTAAGATTTTAATAAACCAATCATGCCTCACTCACAAACTGCATGTGAGGACTTTGCGAACCACTTCAGGAGTAAAGTCAGTACTATTAGATCTAGCCTTCAAACGGTACATAGCACTAATGTTAGCAGGTCAGTGGCATCGTCTTTACGTGAGGAAACTCTGGAGACTTTTGTTCTGGTTAATGCAAAGATGCTTGGTCGAGTTTTTTTTTCCAAGCAAAGACTACAACCTGCCTTTTAGACCCCATTCCCACTTCTCTTTTAAAAACCTGTTGCAGATTCTTCGAGCTTTTAAACTGCTCTCTTCAGATGGGCGTCATCCCCACTGCCTGTAAGACGGCGGTGGTGAGGCGCCTTCTGAAGAAGAGTCACTTGGATAATTACAGACTGGCATCCAGCTTACCATTTTTAGGTAAAATTATTTAAAAAAAAAACTGTTTTACTCAATTAAGTCAGTGAATTTGGACACTGTTTTTAAGCTTTGCTAAGACAAAAACTTGTGATGATCCAATTTTGAGCACTTTTTATATGTCTGAAAGAAGAGTACAATTCAAATATGTCTGATTTGAAAAAGTAAAATCACACCAATAAATTGTAAGATGAGTAAACGAAATCTTTTTTTTTTCCTTTCCCCTCTATCTCTCTCTCAGACATCACTGCAGAGGAGACAGATCAGTCCACCCAAAGGTCAATTGACCTCCACCTTCTGGATGTCCTCTGAATAAAGACGGAAGTAGCTGCTGGGTTGAATAGTCGTCTGTGGCCAGAAGCAGCTGCTCTTGAAAAGAAGCTGAGGATCCAAGTTCTGCTTTAGCTTCTGTCCACCATGGATAGATGAGGTCATCATTTTTTATTTTCTTTGTGTTTCTGAATTGTTCGAAACAAACGAGTGGACTTAACGCTCAATAAGACATTTGATTGTGTTGTATAGCCTTTTTGTCAAAACATGTCTCCTTCTCCGAGTTTGTGTCAAACAGCTGAACCATCAACATCTCATCCAACTAGAACGATTGGCTGACACTATTTTAAATAAGTCCTGATATCTGAAATGCAGCAAGAGCTCAATGCCTCTTGATAAGAGCAGTGTCTGCTTCTTCTTGCCTAAATCTTTAAACAGACACCAATGTAGAGAATCACTGCACATAGCTGGAGGCGGAGCTTCTTGGAAGAAGGTGTGAACAAATATTCATAGAGCCATTAAATGACTTCCTGTTTCCATAGTGCGGGCAGCAGGAATCAAAATAAGAAAAAAGTTTGGTCTAACAGTCGCTAGGTCCACTGAGGTGCAGATCAGTCAGAACGTGGCTGGAAGTCAGACCTGCTGATATACTTTTTTTTTCTTTTTTTACACCTTACACAAAGGGACTTGGGCTGTAACTGTTGACTGAACCATAATGTACAACTCAGATTCAAACTTGATTTGGTTAAATGATGAAATGTCATACTCACTTGGAGTAGTAAAGTTAATTAACTTGGCCATACCTCAGGTGTTTGGAGTCTGCTCCTTTCTGTAACATAAGCCTGATTGTAGTAAAAGTATTTGTGGGAAAACAGGTAAGATTTCTTTTCCATTATGTAAAGGGAAAACAAATGAGGCACATCATGTACAAAGAGCAGCTTCCTGCTGATTTGTGTTTTTTTTTTTATTTAATCTTACAACCATGTAAAACAATTTTAGGCAGGGTACATTAAACAGACCACCCATATCTTATTGCATGTCTATATAATTTTTTGTGAGGAGTTAATTACAGTTAATCTGCAGATAATTGACTTTATACACAGAAGCTTACATTTGGCAGTTCTTGATTTGGATGAATCCCAGCCACAGGGGTCTCTTCACTGCAGACCTACAGTATTGTCTCACTGAAACAACCATCTGAGATAAATACAGCAAAATCTCTTCTTCAATCAAATGTTAAATGTCCAGATGAGGGAGAAAAAGTTGTAACACTGGTTACTTCTTATAATCCGTATTGAGGCCTAAACATGACTGCTGAAACATTTTCCTGTTTTTAAATAATCCACTGCAACAAAGGGCGATATTTTTATATTAAGCCATCTTTAATTTGAATTTGGACAAAACAGATCTTCCTAAACTAAATGTGATATGAATGCACCTCCTACACAGCACACGCAGGATGCAGCTCTGACAAATGCAAAGTCAATTCCAGACTGGTCTTGGATTTGTCTGCATAGAACGTCAGTGTGTCGCAGGCAGCAGAGGTTTGTCACCGGCTGTCTCTGATCAAAGCAGCTGCTCAATTCACTCCTTTCTGGAGCCTCTTGGTTTGAAGGCATATTAAGTACGGCCCTCGTGGTTGAGAGCTGCTCTCTCCATGCGTCTGTACCAGTTCTTGACTTTGGTGTTGTCCATCATGTCCTGGAACGCCTGCAGGCCCTCCATTACCCTCAAGACCCCAAACACGGCCTTTGGAAAAATGAATGATTAAATCAGCCTGAAAACAATAGATCTGAATCAAGATTCTGGTTCTGCTGAAACAACAGGGGGAGGTGCCCTCACCAGGTCAGCCAGGTTGGGTTGATTTCCACCCATGAACTTTCTGTCCCTGCCAATGGCAGCCACCCACTCGTTGACAGCTTTATACAGATCCTGCCTGACATCTTCCTGTAAGTTGTGCCTGTTGGATGACAGAAATCCACACTTTATATTCAAACCACACATAGCTATCAGGAACTTGAAAGTCACTCACCGAGTTTTCAGCCTTTTGGAGATGATGTACATGGCTGCAGCTCCCACATACTTGGCAAAAAAGCCCTCCACTATCCCAAAGTTGCCTTCACGAACAATGTAGTCAAAGGAGGCCAGGGCCTCACCGGTAGTTCTATACACGTTAGGCGAAATGAGATGCACCAACCAATCATCAGCCCACTGACGCCACTTCATCTCCTCTCTGAAAACAGAAAACCACAGCTGACCCGTTCATCTGTGACAAGAAAGGAGACATGCATCTGCTTGAAAAGTTTACAAATTGATCCCAACTAAAGACTTTACAAATCGATAAAACCTTAATTCTGCTGGATGCTAGCGTAAAGCATATCAGTGTCACATGATACAAGGATTGAGGAATTTTGCAAATAACTGATGCTCTTCTGAAGAGACATTTCTGAACACAATGTTATACCTGAACTGTATATTTTAAGAAGGGCTGCACAGTGGCAGAGCAGTTACAACTTTTGCCTCACAGTGAGAGAACGCTGTGGCTCAAATGTAAAGTTGGCATGTTGTCCTCGTGCAACAGGGCCTCAGACTTCCTCCCACAGACCAATCACATGCAACATAGGTCACTTAGTGACACTTAAGTGTCCCTCGCTCTGCATGAGTGTTTTCATTTTTCAGGTATATTTTATAGCGTACTGCCATATCTTGATAAGCAATATAAAAATAAAAGCAAAACCAAATGTAGAAAAATGCTTTGTTCCACTCTTCTCATGTTATTTTCACAGAACCCAAAAAAGAGCAAGCACATCGATTTGTTTATTGATGTATACGTGTTGAAAATCAAGTTCTGAAAAGGGAATTGTTATTGTCAGTAATAAAAATAATAAAAATAACAGACAAAATATTTAAAGGGCCTACACCATGATAAAACATGGCTTAATACTAAAATATTTATTCCCCAATATAAACAACCCCAAATCTGTATTTTGATCCATTCCTGTATTTCTGAGTATTCTTCTAAAACCTGCCGCTTCCAACCCACGAAAACTTAGGCATGTTTGAGATGAACCAGTGCCTCGCCTGTATCATCGGCAAGACCAGGCGCCTGCAGGCGGGGAGGAAGGAAAAAGCTGAGCTGAAGCGAGACTGAACCAGAGGATGGACTGAAAGACGCTCCAGGAAAATGATCCTCATGAAAGTGAAGAGAATTTTTTAAACACAGAATGATCATGCTTCAAAAACAGCAGAAACGCTCACAGCCAGTGATAATCAGAACATTCTATAATGTTCTGATCAATAAATAATCGTCATTCTGTCTGTGACTGAATAAAAGCCTGTCTCTTATATATGCATGTCTCTTCTTAACACCAGGCTGGCCGCCACATTTTTGCAATAAACAGCAGATATAAGGTGCGTGCATGCATCTTTGCAAAAGTTCAGAAGTTGTTTGCTTTTGTGGGTGAAACGCAGACACATTACCAAGTCCGGCTCAAGGATGCCATGAAATGTACCTACAGAGGCGGGAGCTCAGAGATCAAGTAGTCTTACTTCTGGATAAGAAAAGAGTTCACGCAAATAACTATTCCATAAAGGATGTATTCTTTAGTCTGACAAAGGTAACAGTATAACATATTTGGATAAAGTTTACTCTGAGAGGCTTGAGTTTAACATGACATAGGCCCTTTAAAATTTCAATCAAAAGAACATTGATAAGTACCATGAGGGTGCAAAAACAAAAAGACAATGATAAAATCTGATAATTATGGCAACAAGAACAACCTATTCTTACTTCTGCATTCCTTTTTGGGGGTAAACGGCAGCAGTCTCAGCCTCGCTCAGCATCAGCCAGTACTTGTTGTTGTACTCTGTCACCTCCCTCCCGCTGTCATTTACAGATTTCATTTCCGGGTAGCAGCGAATGATGTCGGTTAGGCTTTTATCCCTAAGACAAAAACACTTGTGCTTTGATGTGTTCTTATGCTTGTGTTTGAAGCATTTAACAGAAAAGTTTATAGAAAAATCATTACTTTCTCATAAAATAATGCATTTTGTCTGTAGCATACGTTTATGTACATTAAAACAATCCTTCATTTACTTGTGAACTGCTCCAACTTTTTTCCAATGAATTAATAATGATGATGATTTGTTTAGACTTACTTGCTAATGAACAAGGTCTTGAGGGAGCTGATGATAACAGACGAGTCATTTAGCTGCTGCAGATAAAAAAAAAGGTTTGAGAACTTTTTTAGAATTCTAGAAGACAAATCGGAATAAATTTGTTTGAATCAGATTTGAATCAAATTTCTTTTAGTCCACCCATGTGACCTAAACTTTTATATCTGGCATGACAGTAAGGCACAAAAAAGAAACTGGGGGACAATTGTGTAAAATGGTCAGCTTAAAGATACAGATCATTACATTACCAGCTCTCCATTCACCATCAGGATGGGGACCTTCCTGTAGTTAGACCACTTGATCTCCTGCCTCATTACAGGGTTCACCTCCACAATCTCATACGGTGCACCATGATAGTCCAAAAAAGCTCGCACTTTGCTGCAAAACGGGCACGTCTTGTACTGGTACAAAATCAGCTTCAGAGCACCTTCTGAATCCTGCAAAGAGGCAGATACAGAGAAATACATGTCTCTTCGAGTTAAATCGAAGACTTTAATATGAACAAAATAAAACAAATTTCTCTGACTAATTCCTATGTAAGCAAATGTCACTCATATTTCAAAATAAAAGCCAATACTGGAAATGCTTTTACATTTTCAAAATATAGCAGCGTCAGTTGACTTGAAAATAAAATGACAACTCAAGCCTCCAAATGGCTTTTTCTTTTGCTCATTCTTTGACTTCTTCAAAATGATAAAGAAGATGTTTGATATTTCATCTTTAAAAAGTGCTTACTCTTCTTCTAACATAAGATTGCCATTGGTTAAACCAAATCCTAGCACTCTCCAGCCAACCCAGTGCAGCAGTGGACTATTTACATCATAGATATATTTCGGTGAGTACTTTTACACATATATGTAAAGCGGAGCAAGTGACATTTTGACAATAATAAAAACCTATTTTCCTTATACTTATTTAGTAAGAACTGAACGGCCCCTTTCAACAACTTTGAATATCTTATTTCTGACAGCGTGCGCCGTCTACAAAGTAGATGCAGACAATGCACGCCCTCTTGCTGTGAAGCTCTTGCCTCACAGCAAGAAGGCCCCGGTTCAAATCCTGGTTGGGGGATCTAAAACAGAAACCTCATCTGGGGATCTTTCTGTGTGGAGTTTGCATGTTCTCTCCGTGCATGTGTGGGATTTCACCAGGGACTCCGGCTTCCTACCACCTTCAAAAACATGATTCATGGGTTCACTGGTTACTCTAAATTGCCCTTAGGTGTGAATGGGTGTGATTGAGGCCCTGCAGCAGACTGATGACCTGTCCAGGTGTTTCCTTCATTCACCCATCAGTAGCCGGGTTAGGCTCCGGTACCCTTGCGACCCCAAAAGGGACAAAGCGGCTAAGAAGAATAATGAATGAAAATAAAAAAATGTGAGCAGTACAATAGTAACCTGTCTAAACACAGCGCTGAAATACATCACATTCTAGCAGGGAGGTGCGCATCGTCTGAACTGTCCAAGTGACACGTCAAGCAGCATTACTGAGGTGAGTATGCTAGCGGTACACGTGGAGCATGTGACTGAAGCGTTGATTATCATAAAAATAACTGCAGGAAAATATAATAAAAGGAGGAGAAAGTAAGTATGGATACAAGGGCTGCCACAAACGATTATTTTAGTCGACTAATCACAGATTAATTTTTCTGATTAGTCGACTAATCTGGCCACATGTTAGCTGGATGTAAAGCATACATCTAATCATTAGCTTTAAAGTGATTACAAATAAAGACAATTAAGAGGATTTTTAAATAAAAATTTTAATAAATTGTGCAGCCTCTGTCCTTCATTTGGTTCTGGCATTAAAACAAGACCCAAATCAAATGAGGTCGGCATCTAAAACAACAAACTATTTTTTCACAACAGATAATTTCAAAAAAGTGCATTTTTTGGTGCTGAACGCTCACTACTTTAACTTTCATACACTGACTCCATATAAAATAAAGTAACGACTAATTGACTATTAAAGTAGCTTCGACTACTTTAATAGTCCCTGATGGACAGCCCAAAACCAGCACTGTAAAAACAACAAAAATCATAATTTTAAAAGTTTGAATATTAATATTGTTCCTCATTACTAATAAATTATCCAAGTTAAAATGTAAAATTATTTGAAATGCAGCATTGTGGATTTTTATTTCCACATTTTTTGTTCTTTGACGAGAGAAGACAATTTGATGTACTCTGCATTTTGGTTCTTATTGGAGAGCTTTGTTTATTTATTACCTTAAAATCTATGTAATTATTATAAAGACATAAGACATTTTAATGTTGGATAGGGGATTCAATGAACATGTTGTGTTTTAGCATATTGTGGAGCACCTTTGGTAAAAGTGTTACCTGATCTGCAGACATGTTTGTCATGGTACTGCTTAACTGTAGAAGCTCCGTGAGCCAACTCACCTTTTTGTCCTCCTCGGCCATGAGCTGCTGGACGGACACCTTCATCGTCTGGTACCAGCCCAGACCTCCGCCAAGCAGCAAGGCGCAGCCGAAAAGCCGGCCTCCTCCTGAACGAACCGACAACAGCCTGGACCGCAACCCCGTCCCACGGGAGCAGTACGCCCTCCGAAGGCCATTGCCGAGCAGGTAGGAGACGGAGTCGGCGCGATGGACGACCGACGTCCGTAGAAACGACGAGCTGATCCTACGGAATCCTCTAGTACAGACGGCAGCCATGACAGGTTTATGTAAAGACCCACAATGCAATGCGAGAACGTAAGGCGGTTTATTTTCTGTCTTTATATTTTCTTTTTGACATAATTCAAAATACGATGAACACTTTCTAGTGTATATCTTCAAATATAAAGTAAATTACACCCAAAGTTTAACAAGATCTTCTTACTATGTAGTCTTCAGTGTGTAGAGTATTAGAGATGTTACACTCTTTGTGTCCAACAGGTGTAGCTGTAGCTCTTGACTGCATATAAGAACTGTCTATGGTTGTTGCAGACTTGACTGGAAGCTGGACTCCGTGCACGTCGTATTTTACATGGTGTCAGAGGAAAACCAGTGAAAAAAGGGCTGGGGGGATTGCTGTCCTGGGGCCGGTATGGAGAGAAAATAGACTCACTCTGATTTGTGCGTGCGTAATTCTTGATTTGTAACTCATATAACACGTTTTGTGTCAAAGTAAAAAAAATTACAAAAATTAAAAAAATACAAAATACAATTTACACATGCACAAATTAAGATTACAACAGCTTGAAACTAATTACACACACAAATCTTTTAAAAATACGCACGAATCACCTCTTACGCACGCACACAGCCTAAGTTACGCACAAATTTACCTGAGACTGTTTTCACGCTGTTTACACTCCTCACAAATTCGTCTGTGAGTGATGCGTTCAAACTGCGATTGTGAATAACATCCGGTTAAACTTGACTTTTTCCCACTTTCTTAAAAATATATTCCCAGTAGTTGATAGTTGGTCTGATTCCCCCCCCCACCACCACCACCACCACCACGCCCTGCGCTGATACGGGGCGGAAGACAACGGCGGAATAACGCGGCGATTGAGATCTGTCCATGTGATCTCGTGATCTCAGCCGGCCCGGTGGGCTGATGAAGCCCCTCTGCCCTGTGGATGCTTAGAAGGGCCTCGTGGTGCAATCGCCGCGTTCCGGTCTCCCTGCGCGGCTCCGCGGGAGGATCAGACCAGAGCCCCCCCACTTTCAGCTGCCGTTTATAAAGTAAATGCACAGAGTTCTGGTCGGCAAACGCGGCGATTACAGGAAGTAACTCTCACTGTCCACTTGGGTCTGTGAGAGTTTAGAAGGCTCTGGCATCGCTTCCTCTCCCCGCCGTCACGCCGTGGTTGGTGACCAGCCCTTGGGACGGAGCCTCATGTTGGAGGCGCTGTCAGAGGGGCCGGTGCAGCTCGAAGCCTCTTTTCTGGAAATATTCTTATTTTTAACACGTATTTAGACTTTTTTTATATTATTTATTGGGAATATATTTTTTAAGAAAGTGGGGAAAAGTCAAGTTTAACCAGATATTATTCACAATCGCAGTTTAAAACGGCTGACAAGAAAACTATGGTGAACGAGCATTCTAGTAGTACTTGAACGCATCTCTCACGGACGAATTTGTGAGGCGTGTAAACAGCGTGAAAACAGTCTCACGGTAAATTCGTACGTAACTTAGGCTGTGTGCGTGCGTAAGAGGTGATTCGTGCGTATTTTTAAAAGACTTTTGTGTGTAATTAGTTTCAAGCTGTTGTCATCTTAATTTGTGCATGTGTAAATTGTATTTTGTATTTTTTTTTTTGTAATTTTTTTTACTTTGGCATAAAACGTGTTATATGAGTTACAAATCAAGAATTACGCACGCACAAATCTAAAGTTACGCACGAATCAAGAATTATGGACGCACAAATCAAAAATACACACGCACAAATCAGAGTGAGTCTATTTTCTCTCTCCATAGGCCTGCACTCTGTGTGTTCCCGTGCCTTCCGGCTCTTGGGCGTGGGGGGCCTCTGTGGCGGTCCCGCGTGGGGATGGCCGGGCTCTCTCTCCCTCTATATATTCCATCATCATCCACATCAGCAAAACATAAACACTCACCTGAACACAGGTGTCAGCTCACCTCGCACTAACAGAATGTGTGACAGAATGAAAGGCTTTATTTGAATTGAATTGAACTTTATTCATATCCCAAGGGATACATTTATCTGTCATGGCACCCATATATCTAAAACATTTTTGCAAACACACATATTCCTATGTACATAAAAATATATATGAGTAATACACACCTATCTACAATAACTATATACTATACAATACTATACAACACAATACTATACAATACAATACAATACTATACAAAAACTATATACACATATTAACCTATTTAAAAATTCAAACATTTAAACAACAGTGTTGTGCAGTCTGATGGCTGTGCAGAGGAATGATCTACGGTAACTCTCGTTTCTACACTGGGGGTGTCTCAGTCTGCTGCTGAAGGAGCTTTTCAGCCCCATCAGTCTGATGCAGAGGGTGAGAGCTGTTGTCCATGATGGATCTGAGTTTGGACAACATCCTCCTCCTCAGAGTCCAGCGAGCAGCCCAGGACAGAGCTGGCCCTCCTCACCAGCTTGTTGATTTTCTTCCTGTCCCGGTCAGAGCAGCTCGCCTCCCAGCAGCCAACAGCGTAGAAAACAGCCGAGGCCACCACCCAGTCATAGAACATCCTCAGCAGATGTCTGCACACCCCAAAGGACCGCAGTCTCCTCAGGAGGTGGAGTCGACTTTGACCTTCCTTGTAAAGGTCATCGATGTTGTGGGACCAGTCCAGTTTGTTGTTCAGGTGAACACCCAGGTACTTGAAACTGTCAACAGTGACTATTTCATCTCCCTGGATGTTCACCGGTGTGTGGGTCACCGTCCTTCTACGGAAGTCGATCACCATTTCCTTGGTCTTGCTGGTGTTCAGACACAGGTGGTTGTTCTCACACCAGCTCACAAAGTCCACGATGACCGACCTATACTCTGCATCATCTCCCTCAGACACACAGCCCACAATAGCTGAATCATCAGAGTATTTCTGCAGATGACAGCTGTTGGTCTTGTAGGTGAAGTCTGAGTAGAGGGTGAAGAAGAACGGTGACAGTACTGTTCCCTGAGGAGCTCCAGTACTGCAGACTACCACCTCAGAGACACAGTCGTGCAGACGCACGTTGTTCAGGTAGTCCATGGACCATCCCACCAGTCGCTCATCCACTCCTGATCGCTCCAACTTCCCTCGTAGCAGTCCAGGCTGGATGGTGTTGAAGGCGCTGGAGAAGTCAAAAAGCATCATTCTCACAGCGCTCCCAGCAGTCTCCAGGTGAGTCAAGGCCCGGTGCTGCAGGTAGATGATGGCGTCTTCCACCCCGATTCTTGGCCTATAGGCGAACTGCAGCGGGTCGATTGTGGTGCTCACCACAGAGCGGAGACGCTTGAGGACGAGTCTCTCCATGGTTTTCATGAGGTGGGAGGTGAGGGCGACCGGCCTGTAGTGGTTCGGCTCCTTCGGGTGCGATGTCTTCGGAACTGGAACCACACAGGAGGTCTTCCACAGGAGAGGGACCTTCTCCAGGCTCAAGCTCAGGTTGAAGATGTACCGGAGTACATCACAGAGCTGACCCGCACAGCTCCTGAGCAGTCTGGGGCTGATGTCGTCTGGTCCTACAGCTTTCCTGGTCTTCAGTCGCTCCAGTTCCCTCCTCACCTGGTCCGATGTAAAGGAGAGGGGGGAAGTGGAGGTCAAAGGGGGGCTGATGATGTGGTCAGTTGGAGTGGGGCAAAGACAGGGAAAAGGGAGCTGTGAAGATGACCAGGGCAAGGTGGAGGTAGATGGTGGATGGAAGACATGTGAAGAGGTGGGAGGAGATATCGATGCAGAGGGGGAGGGGTTAGAGTCAAACCTGTTAAAAAACAGGTTTAACTGATTGGCCCACCGCTGGTCTCCATCAGGTCTCACTCTGGTGTTACTCTGTCCAGATCCTGACATGTTCTTCAGTCCTCTCCACACCTCCCGTGTGTTGTTCTCTTCCAGCCGCTCCTCCAGCTTCTTCCTGTAGCTGTCCTTGGCCTGCCTGATCTTACGCTGGAGTTCATGTTGAACGTTCCTCTGCTCCTCTCTGTCCCCTGAAACAAAAGCCCTCTTCTTCTGGTTCAGCAGGGCTTTAAGCTCAGGGGTCACCCACGGCTTGTTGTTGCTGAAGCACCGAACCCTTCAAGTTGGCACAGTGTTCTCCTGACAGAATTGAATCTAGTCTGTAATGCAGTGGGTCAGACCGTCGATGTCATCTCCATGAGAGCTGCAGAGTGTCTCCCAGTCTGTGGTCTGGAAACAGTTCTGCAGACTCTCCATAGCTTCATCCGTCCACACTTTCACAGACTTCATCTGTGCCAGCTGTCTTCTCACCACGGGGATGTAATTTGGGAGCAGACGCACGAGGTTCTGATCAGAACGTCCAAGCGGGGGGAGGGGAGTGGAGGTGTATGCATCTTTGACATTGGCATACATTGAATCCAACGTCTTCTTCTCCCTGGTCAGGCAATTCACGTACTGAATAAGTGAGGGGAGAGTGGCAGATAAGGAGGCGTGGTTAAAGTCCCCGGTGATGAGCAGGAGGGACTGCGGGTGTTCATGAAGTCACCAAGCAAAACATTATGAGAGATAGACAGATAATGGTTCAAAATCACAGAGCATAAAGATGAAAAATCAAGTAAACTGCACCAGATGCAGCTACAAGCATGAGCCAAGAAAATGTCCTGCCCATGGAGAAGTGTGCAAAGCCTGCCACAGAAAAAATCATTATGCAAAATGTGTAGATCAGGAAGACAACCAGATAACCACAAAGTACAACAGATAAACAAGGCTGAGGCAGCTGATCAAGAATTCATTATTGGCTCCATACAAGCAGAAAACCATGAACAGCCAGTCTCACAGATTAATGCTGTGGAAGCAAAGAAAGAAAAATGGCTTGAAAGTATAATTATCAACAAGAAAGTTTTGAAAACCAGGCTGGATACAGGAGCTGCGCAGGCGCCATCGTCATGCATTAAGTCACGGCAGCAGAACGCTGCTGTTTCAATGGAGGACAGGCAGAATTCAACTACAAAAATCAGGCTAGCTCCTTCATTTCTCAACCAATTTTGAAAAAATTTGGCTCGAATTAGTTCAGAATATGATTGATCTTGTGGTATATTTAAATATTTATTATCTATTAAGATAAAGCTGTAAATAGAGCAAGAATTGTGCCTTTACTGCTACAGAAAAGGCATTGATGTCAAATGAACAGCTTCTTAATACTCGTGATTTTTTATTTTTTCCTCTGTGCTAAAATCTATAAAACAGAGCTTATAAATGCTTGTCATCCAAGACCAGAAATGAGGGAAAATGATGAAGTTTAATAGCATGAATGACTGATAAAGTTTAGTAGAGTCCTTTCCCTATTAAAAACATCTCAAAGTGCTAACATAATAATAATAATAATCATAAAAATAACAGCCTTTATCACATTTTCAAATGAAACTAAAACTTGTATTATTTTTAGATTACATACATGGTAAATAAATCTCAATTGCTTCAGGATTTACCTTCAAATAGATGATTTCATTGTACTTTGAGAAAAAGGCTCCAGCTAGCATCTTTAACTGATACAAAAACATTTTTTAAACTTGGATACATCTGCCAACCTGTTCAGATTCCAAACACAGTGATAATAGCAGTAAATGGTGTGGCAGGTTAAAGTTTACAGCCACAGCTCCTTCCCTAACATCGTCTCTCTGCTGTGTTTATGTCACTGAGCAAAAAGCTAGCGTTAGTGCTGGATCTTCTAGCCGGGCTTTCTCTGGTCTGTGTGACCAAGAAAGAAGCTCAACTGACAGTACGGATTAAGAACACTATGTGCAAACTCGCTTTCACTTCTTACAAAGACAAAACAAAAAAAGTGCGACAATAAGATTTAGGCTCTTAAAGTAGCTGTAATGTTATACTTGTGGGTGCCGGGACCAATGATTGAGGAGTCTCTTGTAGCTCTTTCCAATAGCTTTATTAACTGACAACATTAGCTTAGTACGTCCCGGTCCGTTCCTCTAAAGTGTCCCCCTCTCTGTTCACATCCACATCCGTTCCTACGCAACTGCCATCACTACAGGAGCTACCTACGAGTTAGCAAAGCAATGCAGCAACATGCATCTTGACTGCACATTTTATGTGTTTCGAACATGAATTTCCATCAGTTTTTTTGCAGGTTGAACGTAAATACGAGCGATTAACATCCACCAAGTTTTAAAACATGAAACATTAATAAAAACATACATTAAAGAACCAAACTAGCATGCTACTCGTGAGTTGCTAGCATCCACTTTAGCCCAAAGTTCACGGTTCCCAGCCTAATTTCTCTCTACTAAAATGTGATTCCTGTCATGTGATGATTCCCCTCCACCGGATTATTTTGTTGTCAAGGTTTTTGATGTTGATTGCAAAACAAACAAAATCAAAACAAAATCCTTTTGTACTTCTTTTCACACTTTTTTCGGACCTCCACCATTCATTACTCGAAGTGCTAGCTGAGATGCCAAATGCCAGATTTTTTCAGTTTTGGATGCAAATCATGGATTTTGGCAAATCGAGCTAGATGAAGGAAGCTCTCACCTGTGCACATTCAACACACTATTTGGAAGATACCGATTTAACAGACTTCCATTTGGTATTTCCTCAGCACCATAGCCACTTAGCCAGACACCTAGAGGGGCTGGAGGATGTCAATGTAATAGATGACATCCTAGTGCGATGGAGCTAGAATATGCGTAGGAGTGTTCATCTCGTTTATAGACCAGCTATGTTCGGCTGCGCATAATCAGAGGGGGGTTGATGTAAAAGCCGGTTCTGACGGCGTCACTTTTTACTCTACTTCGGTTCTGTGAATTAGTGACTTCGCTGAGAATTGGGACTCGGTTGATCATTAGATTGTACTATTAACATTTTCAACACTATCATAGAGAGTAAGAATTTGAACTATTCACTTGTTGTTGGCTGGAGTTAATATTGTGCTAGCTCCATCACATCACCGTGTTTAAACTAAATAGTTTTGATGTTTACAAAAGGATGGGCGAATAATCATTTTACGTGGCTGGTTTTCCAAATCTGTTGTAGGTAAGAGTATATTTACTACAGAAAAGCAACGAAAAGTAGTATTTTGAAGAGACTTAGCCCAGCTTGGAGCCACTGCTGAAAGAAAAATACCCCCCTTAACCCCCGTCCTCTGATTGGCTGATCTCCGATGAGAGCTCCCCCTGCCTGACCCCTCCTCCCTGCAAATTAGTTTTGTCCTTTTGTCACACATCTCTCGCATGGGACTGTGTCAAAAGTCAAAAACACTCTGAGACTCACAAAGCATTTGTGTGAAACTCTTCTACAGAAGAAAACTGAAGCTACAAGTAAAGATTTTTTCAACACAGTTTTACAAGTTGTGTTTTTCCTCACAACCTCAAGTTAAATCTTGTGTGTGTGGGATTTTTTTTCACATGTAACGTTTTTACACCCAAGTTAAGGTTATTGTCAAGCAAATTATCACATTTTATTCCACAACTACACATTTCTCTCACATGTTCCTCTTTTTCCTGCAACTTCACATTCAGTTTTACGTGTGTGTGTGAATTAAACTTGTGTGAGTGTGATTCTTGCTCGTGTGTGTATTATTTACGCTTGGATGTTTTGACACATAATTACCTTCATATTAATTCTGTCTCTCACACATAGCCAGCCCAACTGACGATGCATTGTAGTTATGGTTGTTGTAAAAGGACAGTTTAAAACAAGTTGAGATGCTTTGTTTTGAAGTATTCGTAGTTTATTTAGATTTCTGTTGTGTTCGACCAGATAGTGGCAGAGTAGTCAAGGTGTGAAAGAACTAAGGACTCAACCATTATCTTTTTGATATGCCACACTTCTTCCCATTTTACCCAATATTTGCTTTGTTTGATTGTTTCATGTCATCTCACTGTTCAAAATAACCCCAAGGTTAGCCTCAGTTACTTGTTCGATTGGGCTCCCATTCACAGACAGATTAAGAACAGGTGAATCTTTCAATAAATAAATTGATCCCAACATCATACATTTGTTTTTTCTGCATTTTTTGACCAACCTATTTACATGAAACTAATTCTTAACTGCTCTCAACTCATCATTAAGATCTTGACTCAGATGATGTGCATTGGTGCCAGACATATAGATTTTAGAATCATGAATGAATGAAATGAAATGAATGAATGAAATAGTTTATTTCAAGCAATCAGGTTATAATACATGGAATAACTTCACATAATCAATCACAAATAGATCACTTGAAAGGGGGTGGAAGGAAGCGAATTTATATAATCCCACCCCGACTCGACCATTTTCTCTGCATGAATTATCAATATCAGGTTCAGGACTTAATATCACATATTAATATAGTTTCAGGTTATAAAAGATCATTAATATCAATGATGTAATAGAATTTCAAAAACATCCATAGACAAATCATTTATATTAATCATCAACAATAATCTAAACATTCTCATTAAGAAAAAATTCAAAAAGTATCAAGTAGTAATCAACTTCATTTGTTACCGCAGGAAAAGATATCAAAATACTCTCATTAAAAAAGACAATTTGAGCAGATTGCATTTATCAAAGAGTTAAAATGAAAGCACAGCTGTTGCTTAGCATCCTGCATCAGAGCTGGGGTTAGTTTAGCTCCGATGTTAGCTAATGCGGTTTTCAGCTCTGCCAAATCGGATTCGAAGTTTTTCTTCGGTGCCATGTTCAACTCTCCTCGTTGTGTGCTGATGTTAGCAGCAGCCGGTCGATTAAAGTCGCTTCAGGGGAACCTTTAAAACTTGAAAGCCAAAGAGCTGTGGAGAGCTGGAGACACACGTCTGCTTGCCGTGACCCGGAACCGGAAAACCCGGAAAAATCATCAGCATAAAGTGCAATAGTGGCATGTTTCAAAACAAAAGGTAAATCATTCGTAAAAATTGAAAATAAAAGTGGTCCCAAGCAGCTGTTCTGTGGTACCCCACAACATAACTTTTGCTTCTCTGAGTAACTTTCATTTAACAGAACAGTGAATGATCTATTATCAAGATAACTTCTAATCCATTCAGTGGCAGAAGTTTCAAACCCATAACTATTCAGTTTATCAATCAGTAACTCATGATCCAGTAAATCAAAAGTTGCACTTAAATCTAAGAATTCAGTCCCAACCATTCTTTTTTCTTCTATTTCATGCAACCAATCATCTGTCATTTGTGCTAGAGCTGTTGTTGGGGAATGTCCTTTCTTATAACCATGTTGATAGATGGAATTCAACCTATTTTCATTGAAATAAAAATTAATTTGATCATAAACAATTTTTTCCATTATTTTGATAAGAATTGGCAAAATACTAATAAGTTGACTATTCTTACCAGAGAAAGGTTCTTTGCTGTTTTTTAACAAAGGCACTATTTTGGCTGTTTTCCAGGCGACAGAACAAATAAATTTTTCTAAACTTAAATTAATCAGGTGACGTACTGGTAATGTAATCACATTAAACACTTGTTTCAACAAGTACGCATCAATTTCATCTGTGCCTGCTGGTTTTATTTTAATTGATTTTAAGATGTCCTCAACAGCAGTTAAACTTACTTTTCCAAATTTAAATTTACACAGCTTATTACCTATAAATTTATCTTTAATTATTTGACAGGATGATTGAGTTGTTTGTTTGGAAATAATGTTTTCCCTTAACGTTTGAATTTTCATTTTAAATGGTTGAATGTGGCCCATGAACCAAAAATTTGTTTCACACCCCTGGTCTATAGGCTAACTGCAAAAATACGAAGGTGACTACTTCTTTTTTAGAACGTACTTCTAAAAAAAAAAAAAAAAAAAGGAACTGTGAATTTACCTGATTTTTATCAGTACATAAAAAAAAAGTGTATATTCCCATGTATTTTTGGAAAAACATGCGGCCAGTGCTAAACTTTTTACATAGTCGCACAGACCCAGAGAAAAGGGGTTAAGGTTAGGATTATGGTTACGGTCATGGTTAAACAAGCAAATATTTCCTGAGGTCGGCTGTCTCTGCAGCAGGGGATGGTCAAATGTGGAGAACACATTTACACATTTAGGAGCGGGACAGTTAATGGGACTTTAAGTTTAAGTTGAATTTTAAATACATGCGGCCAACAAAAAAGATCCAGCCTTGCCCTGGACACATAGAATAGGTGCGGGCAATGCAGCAATGAGATCTTGGCTGGACGGATTACATGTGGCCAATATGAATTTTCATCACTTTCTATGCTGTTCGCAAGTAAATACGTGGGAATAACACCAGCATAAAAACATTGTACTAATAAAAAGTCTAAACGTTTATCAATGAAATTATTACTGCAGCACTAATTGAAAAAACATTTTATTCACCTCTGGCAGTTCTTTGTTTTTTCCCCTTTATTTTAGTTTTTCATATCACTGCCTTCTTCTAATTATTGTTACTTTCCATTTTCAACTGTGGTTAGTAATAATTCTATCCTCAATATTTAATTGTATTTATTTAACCTTTACTTATCCAGGCAGGACAGAATTAAGAACGACATTTTTATTTTCAACTGGCCTGGCAAAAGGCAAGCCCTTTGTGAATACTTTTTTTAGTTGTACTACAGTATATTATTTGCGTTAATTTGTTTTTCTGAAATATTTCTGTTTTTTAGTTTCAGGGGTTCATTAAAACAAAAGGAATATCGAAAACTTCAAAGGGAACAAGTTGCATTCAAGAGCGCTACTTTCGCCTCGGCAACGCGTTGCGTTTGATACGTTCAGGATCCTCGTGATTTCTGTTGCTCATCATCGGCGTCGTCTCCTCTCCGCCAGCAGTAGCATCCATTAAGGGTCACTGTTCTCTCGCTTCGGCTCTTTTGACTCTGATTTACGTTTTTACACAAGTATGCAGTTGACGAGAAACCGTGAAGGTCTTCCTGGGAGTACGGACGCCAAGGTCCCCATTTTCCTCCTGTCCTTTCCAGCGTGACTTGAAGGGAGCGGATCGGCAATGCATGAGCGTACCAGGAGACAATCGTCAATGTTCTGGCTGAAGCTAGCAAGCTAAGGTTAGCCGGCCCGATCTCGGTGGGTGTTTCCCTTCCCTCACAGCTCACCGACAGAGACTGAACCCCCCCTCAAGGCCTTCTCCATAGCCGCGAAGACATGCCGGAGCTGTCCGGGACGTTTCTTCCAGGCATGAAGCCTCTTGGCTGCGTCGTAACCTCCCGGCTGTGAACAGCATCCGCCTTTATTTTTGTTTTCTCCATGAAGATGCTGATGGAGGAGCGTGTCTGAGCAGGACTAGCTAGCTGGACGCTCACTCCGAAAGGGCCATGATACTGAGAGAATGATAATGCTGGAAAAACAGGTAAACTGCTAAAACATCATGACTCATTGATCTCGGGATTTTCTTTCCCCCACAGACTCCTTACATACACAAGAAATGACAATAAAGCAGATACAGTCAATAAACATGCAAAAAAAAATATATATATATATATTTATTTTAATTTATTAAAAATGATCAGAACTGTTTTGGAGAAAAGTTATCAAGTATTGTTAACAGGGAAATCACAAATATTCAGTTAAAATAGATTATAATCCATCCACATTCGAGGTTTTTTTTTTTTTTTTTTTTTTTTACTGTCACTCTTATTTTTTCAATTGAGTTTAAGGTCTAATTAACTGGCGAATAATCGTAGGAAAAATAGCTCTTCAGATCAAGGGGTGTTTTTACAAACTATCTACAGTATTATGGACGTTTAAGATCAAGTCAATCTTTATTTATATAGTACTTTTTATATTAAAAAATAACACAAAGTGCTTTACAACAAAAGCAAAACAGCATACATACTATAAAACAGTTAAAAATTAATTTTAGAATAAAGCCTCCTGCTCCAAACCAGCCCACAATACCCCCACCCCTTTTTTACGAACTGATAGAAATAAGACAATAGGAAAATAGGCTGAGCACGTACATTTGTTGTTGGAAACTAATAGTTGGGACCTCCCTCTCGTTGAAAAGCTGCAAATCCAGCCAAACGCCTGGAAAAGCTTGACACTGGGGCTTGATTTAATGGCATCTTAAGGCTGAATGCTAAACTAGAAGCTAAATAAATAGAACAAAATTACATAAAACAGCAATTAATATGCTCTTTTCATGTGACGTCAGACAAAATGGCGACGCCCACTCTACTGTGTAAAGATACTTCTGGTTTATGGCTATAGACCGCCAAAGCAGTAAAAACTGAACACTGTCTACCATAATGAATTGTTTCAGAAAATTGTACGATATTATTTTAGAGGTGCCGGCAAGCACATGGCTGTGTCTGGTGTACCAGATCTCTCAGTTTCTCTTGTTGCTGTGTACTTTACTTGTGCAGCGATGGCAGCACCTGAGGACCATTTTAAATGTTATTTGTGTCTGTTTGTGTCCCAGTTTGAGCATTAACCTGAAAGGGGGAAAGAAAATACAGAGGGATCTTTTTTTTTATCGCCTTGAGGAAAATAAGAAAACATCATTACCCTATGAAGCTAGAGCAATTGCGCGTGTTACAGCAGCACCGGCGGCGGCTCTCTGTCTGCTGGGCAGCTAACCGCCAGTGGACAAGCATAGTGAGCAGATGCTACCCACTTGGCACTCCCAAATCCGAATCCCTGATTGGTCGTTTTGCCTTGCTGCTGTGATTATGCGTGAAAATGTTAAGCTCAATGAGTGCCCGGTTTGTACATAGAGCTTGCGACGCGACTTAAAAACTTGCGTAGCAATGCGTTCCAAACGCGAACGCTGGGAACTCTGGTGTGCGCGCGTTTGCATTGACTTTTCATGGAAAATGTCCGCTTGAATGCGCGCAGACCCGGCTGTTGTGTAAGCACCGACAAGCTGGCCACCTGTCCAGGGAGTGTCCCACCTTTGCCCAAAAGTAACTGAGACAGTCTCCAGAAACCTGGCGGCCCTAGCAGGTAACGAAAATGGATGGAAATTCTGAATGAAAATCCACGTATCAAAGAGCCATTTTGAATCTCTTTTTCTACCCTTATACCTAGTCACTGAAAGCTTCACGTATCCAAATCTGAGTCTCTTGGTGAAAGCGCTGCGTCAACCTTGCAGTCCTGCGGTTGACGCCCAAATCGTGCCACATCAGATTGCGTCTTTACACTGGCTTAACATTTAAATTTGATGCCTCCGTCATGCCGGCCACATCCGGTGTGAATGCACCAATTAGATTGTTCACAAATCAAAATATAAATGTCAGTAATCCTGCTTGCAGAACACTGCACAGCTGCTTCCGATGACAAATTCCTATGGACAAAATGAAACAAGTCGTGGATTATTTCTCTCTTACAAACCAGTAAAGACAAAGGTTATACATATTTCGTTGAATGCTGCTTGTTTGATCATGAAGGCAGGGTCTGAAATTCACTTGTTAAGTGGGGGGATTCCCCCTTTACTTGCTTCTCACAGTGGGGATATTCTACACTTTGAGGAGGACATTATTTGTGAACTTGGCTATGGATCTTATGTTGCCCAACTCATGCCTAAGAATAAAACATACTTTTAATTTGATGTGTTAGTCTCCCTTCTGTACTGTCATAGATATGCATGGTTGTTTCTTGAGTTCAAGCTCTTTCCCTGTTTTGTCCCTAACAACACAGGGTTAAAGGAGAAAAATATTTGTCAACATGTCTTGGAAGAAGTTCTACCACTTTGGAAATACAATTTCCAATACTACATTTACAACTACATTTGATGCTAACTCTTTTGATTACCCCTTCCACTAGTAGTGGTGACTTTAGGATTTTTTTTCTCTGGAGTTGGTAATTCATTTTAAGTAAAATTACATTTGCAAAAAAGTAACAGGAGGATTAATACCAGATTTAAATGTATTGTCTTGTCAACAGATTACATTATTTTAACTGTGTCAACTGCTAAAGTCCAAAGAACGAGAAAAAGATGTTGAAGTGTGGTTGGGAAACTAACATTATTTTATTTAACAGGAGCTGTTGAGCATTCATAGGAGTACTTGCTTCAATCGCCTATCCCTTGCCACGCGTCAAGTTTACTGCTTGAACGTAAAAAACTGTTTTACACCTCTTTTCCTAACAATATATGATACTTTAGGTCGAAACCTGTCCAAAATTGTGTTCATAAGCTTGTGGGAGGAGCTACTACCAAAGGTTTTCAGTCTGATTGCTACATGGAGCAGTACCTGTGTATATCTCATTAATAATGAATGAATGAATGAATGAAATGGTTTATTTCAAGCAATCAGGTTATAATACATGAAATAACATCACATAATAAATCACAAATAGATCGCTTGAAAGGGGGTGGAAGGAAGCGAACTTATATAATCCCACCCCGACTCGACCATACCATTTTCTCTACATGAATAATCAATATCCGGTTCAGGACTTAAAATCAAATATCAATATAGTTTCAGGTGATAAAAGATCAATAATATCAGCGATGTAATAGAATTTCAAAAACATCCATAGACAAATCATTTATATTAATCATCAACAGTAATCTAAACATTCTCATTAAAGATTCAAAAAATATCAGTAGTAATCAACTTCATTTGTTACTGCAGGAAAATATATCAAAATATTCTTATTAAAAAAGACAATTTGAGCAGATTGCATTTATCAAAGAACGATTATTATTATGAAAAAGTGCTAAGTAAAAAAAAAATCATGATTTATTAATGGAAAATTTCAAAATATTCTCTTTAAAAGACAGTTTGAGCAGATTGTATTCAGACCAGAGCTACATCTTTGTTTAGGAACTGGTTTAAGGCCACGTAAACCATCTTCGTTGTTTTGACTGAGAGACTGTGAAGGTCTTCTTTCAAGGGAATTGTGCTCGAGTTCTTCAGAATTGGGTCAGAGTTCGTATTCAACGGTTCCGACGGTTTCATGAGTCCACAATTCACATTTTGCTTGAAATAGAGGTTCAAACATGCGTAATCCCACAGTTCTCAAAGTCTTTCATGGATCTTATTTCCAGAGGCTTCGTCAGGTCCGGTGGTCCGAGTGGCTTGACAAAGATTCTGGCGTTCATAATCCAAGTAGACTGGATCTGTCGTTTGGATCGTAAGATCCTTGCGTGCTTTGCCAGATCAGCGTTATATTTGCATAAATGCTCGTTAAGGTACACTTTAGTGTCCTTAAGTTGTTTACGTTGTTTCATCAAGGCAATCTTATGCTTTCGATTCACGAACCTGATCAGGATCGCTGGTTTATCCGTGGTCTTTCTCCGGGGAAGCGGATGGCAGACTTCGATCGTTTCCAGGTCCAAGGAGATTCCTTTAGACGCTAAAAACATTTTAATCTGATCCTCCACGGTCGCATCAGCAGCTCCGTTAGCATCCATGCTAGCGCCGGTAGCACCAGGCCGCGCCCTGGGCTGTAGTTGGAGTCCCGTGAGAATCACATTATTCATCCGTGCTTGTTGGTCCAAGTCATGCATCCTTCTTTCCATCAGATCTTGGCGATTGTCCCGTTGTTCGTTGCGTGCCTTTTCTTGGCGGAATTCTTCCACAAGATGCAGCAGCGGCGTTAGTTTAGCCTCCAGCTGGAGCACAGCTGTTAGCTTAGCTTCCTGTAGCAAAGCAGGAGCTAGCTGGGATTGGATAAGGGATAATGCGGTCTTCAGCTCAGCCAGATCGGCTTCAATTTTATTCTTCGGTGCCATGATCAGCTCTCCTCGTTGTGGTAGCTGTGTTGCAGCAGCCCGGTGATTAAAGTCGCTTGCAGACGACTTTAAAAGACTTGAAAAGTTAGAAAGTTACGGAGAGCTGAAGGCACACGTCTGCTCGTTGTGACCCGGAACCGGAAAAAATAATGAGATATCTAATCATGATATGTGTCATCCATGCTAATGGCTTGGAAGACACATATCATGATTAGACCAGTGAAGTGCGGGGAAGGTTTTGGCTGATGAGACAGTGACTCTTTTAGAGCCAGATTTGGAAACAGACGAGGGGTTACGGGTCATTCTAGAACTGGAGAACATTTTATTTACCATTTGTCATATTTCAAACTATCCACAAACAAAATCCTAAAGAATGTCGTTTTTGACTAAATGGACATGTCTTGAGACCAAATCTACAGAAACTAGAGGTAAGAATGCTTGAACATAATTTTCAGTCCAGAGTATCCCCCAAAATACAATTTTTCTATGTTCCCCTCCTAAAAGGGCTGGGCGATATGTCAATGTAATCGATTAATTAGAATTTTGAGTTTTAGACGATTTATTTTTCTGAAAAAGAACCTTGTTCCTCCCAAAAAAAAGGCACGTGCCACGAGATACTCCGACCCCACCCAGCACCCCTTTCTGCGAATCGTCTCTGTTTGTGTAAGCGGTTAGCTTTGGCTGATGCAGCAGCAACAGGACATTCAGCTATTTTCAAATGGATCCAGACAGACCTGGAGAATAAAGCTGCTGGTTTACAGCAGCAACAGAACGTTTAATAAAAGTGTTGATTTGAGAACAGTGCTGTTGTTATACACCAACGCTAGCATGCTACGATATTAGCCGCTAATGCTATCGAGCTGTTCCCATGTGTTGTCTATAAATGTAAACAGATCGGTTCAAAGTCGGTCGTTTTCGTAGAGCGGACTTGAATTCATAGGACATTTATAGAACTGTAGTTTATAGAAGTAATAACAGACAAAAATTCACTTTGTGCTAACTTTATTGGTAGTCTTTTTGTAGCATTGCAGAGCTGCATCTTTACTGTCAGTGATAACATGGAAAATATTCAAAACATTTTTTTTTAACCCTTCCTCTCTCTTAGGGCAGATGACTCCAACCATATATTGATGTGTGATTGCTACCATGACAAATGTGGACAAAGGTGGACAGGATTTTATGTCTGCCATGGACATTAGTGAAACTCAAAAATCAATGAAAAAAAAAAATTCAGCGCACTGTCTTGTGGCGTCCAGATGACCCCACTTTTAATGTAAACAAGTCAAGGTGAGCGGAAGGGTTAAACTCTTCTGAGTAATGCAAATCTGAATCATCTGGAGAAAGATTTAAGAAAAGAGCATTTTCTGTCAATCTGCCCTCCTTTGCCAAATGTCTTCATGTTTTTTTCTGCATGTTTTGAGTTTACAGTTCACACATATGTTCATACTGTTTATTAATTAATTTTATGCTATTTTGTTTTCTTTAAAAAAATTATAGAAAATACTAAATGTCCTCATCAGGTTTAGACCAACCATGGGGCCGCGGCCCAATCTCGGTCCGCGAACCTGAGGGCCGCGGGACCTGAATGTAGCCTTCTACCACTTGGTGGCAGTAAGCGTCACGCCGGGTTCACGCTGGACCCAGAAGCACCACGAAGCCGAGTGCGCGCGGCTTCCGCCCCGCTCTGTGGTCTACAGACCAAACACGCACAGGTCCACAGGCGCTTCAGCGGGAGCTTTTGTTGTTTTTGCCATCATGCGTGAGAAGTTAATAACCTAAAGATATTACCGCGTGTTTCTGCTAAGAGGAACTCCTCTCTGCTGCTGTTTCGCACCCAAAATCCAGCCCCACCCACCCGCTCCGGAGTCTGCTCACTATGTTGATCTGTGTGTGTCTGTGTGCTCGCGCACGCGTGTGCGTGTTGTGGTTATACGTTTGTTTACCTGTCTGCCGTCTGTTTAGATACAAAAACATGATCACATTTGTCAATCGCTTTGTTTTATTGTAAAAAAAAATGGTTATATTTTAAAAAGGCTGGTGTTATTCACACGTATTTATATGCGAGCAGCATAGAAAATGATAGAAATTCATATTGAACACATGTAATACATGCAGCCAAGATCTCATTGCTGCATTGTTGCACATATTCTAAGTGTGTCCAAGGCTGGATGTTTTTGTTGGACGCACGTATTTAAAATTCAACTTAAAGTTAAAGTCCCATTAACTGTCCCGCTCCTAAATGTGTAAATGTGTTCTCCACATTTGACCCATCCCCTGGTGGAGCCGTGAGCTGCAGAGACAGCCGACCTCAGGAACGTAACCATAATCCTAACCTTAACCCCTTTCCTCTGGGTCTGAGCGACAAAAAACAAAGTTTAGCACTGGACGCACGGTTTTCCAAAATTGCGTGCGAATACACACTTTATTTTAAAAATAAACCGTATTTTCTCTTGTAACTTTATGTAACTTCCTGCCAGAATTGATGCAGAACACTCGCGCTCAAAATAGAGCAGATGCTGAAACGATCCGCTGCACGGTGCGAGTCCTCCGCGGTGTGAACGCCGCCATAGGTTAACATGGGCGCCGAATAGACGGGCTCTGTTCTGCATCCAGTGTGAACCCGGCATCAGTAACGTGTTGTGGCATGAGCCAATAGTATGCGGCTATCGGCCCCTCATCATATTTTCTTTATATCGGGGCTCTTTGCCTCAGTTCGTGTTTAGTTTTTTTTAAACAGACTGTTGTGACTGTTGTTGTTAATTTGTCACAGATTTGGAGAGAAATATCTAGTACGAAATTAAAACTTTTAATTTGTCAAGTTCATCAGCAGGTTATAAGGTAATCTTTTAATTAGCATTTTATTTAATTTGATCTCATTTTATGTCATTTACAGTTTGTTTCATTTGAAACTATTTGAAGTGTTCTTGTTTTACTATGACACAATTTTATTTATCAAAAGGCCTTATAAATATTTTTGGAATTCTAATTTGTGTTGAACATGATAACTGTGGTTTACCTGTTCAGAATGAAAATAAATGTCTGAGATGATCACGTTGTATCATTTTCCCCACAAGATTTTACTTTGATAAACCATAAAATGACTCGATTTAATTATCAAATACAAATCAAACAAGATGTAGATCAATTTACATTAACATGTTTATATTTGAATGGGCCTTGAATCACTTTGTACCGGGAAAATTGGGCCCCGATGTCAAAAAGGTTGGGAACCTCTGGTTTAGACAACAGGTGACTGACTGACAGTTCTCCTCTTAGAGTGTAAAAGAGTCTTTTTAACTTTGCTAAAGAGAAGAAAAAACTCATTTGTGATAGAAAATAAAACTCTTCATAGAAATATATTCATAGAAAACCAGGGCGCAAAGACTGATTGGAGATTTAAGAAGTTACTTAGGAGAAAGGGTTTTTTTTGTCTGAGGTCGTTTTTATAATGTGACTTCCTTTCTGTTTGCATTCAACATAATATTTTTTTAAATGAACACAGATGTAAATTTCTTAGTAAAATAATGTAATAATTTGTCCAATAAAACAATAAATTTTTTATTGAGTCAAAAACTAGATTTTGGTCACTGGTTGTGACTTTAAACTTGGAGCATCAAACCACAAACAGCAACATCAGTTTGAAGGCTTTTACTACAGAAAGTGCTCTGCCGAATGATTATTTTATTTCTCTTTATCCACCTTATTCCTAGGCCCCATGAGCCTTTGCATGAATTATGGGTGATACTTCCTGTAGACGGTGGAACTAGCATTTATTTACATTACAACTGTAGAGCTGACAGTGCAGTTCCTCTTGTTTTGGATCTATAACTACATATAAATGTGGGAACACCAGCTGTCATGTCTTAAAAGAGGAGACGTAACAATTCTGGTGCTGTTAAAATTAAAGGATGACCTTAAAAAATGTCCAAACATAACATATAGTAGCATTTTTAGCTACTTTCTCAGTTCAGTTGCTGCAGATGTTGAAGCTCTGAACAATCTTAAAGCTCCGAGACATATCAATACCTTCATAGATGATTATTTCTGCTGGAGTTAGCACACAGTGCTGATCTATTGTAACCTTATGGCTTCACGTGTTTGTGTTTACATGCTGCCAGAGCCAATGAGGGTTGCATCACGCGGTGTAGCTTTAGCTCGTTTCATGTCAGCTGCGGTTTAAACATCGTTAATTTTTGAATAGTTAATACTAGGAGATGCAGCAATTACTCAGAAATATCTTCCTGCTCTTGTGACACTGCTGTCAGGTCTCTGCAGTACCCGGAGTCTCTGGAGGAACCCAACCAGAATGTTGGATACAGATTTTCCTCCGTGGTACTTTATCCACAAAATGACACCAACATACATATAAAGTCTTATGTGGATTCTTAAGATTTACATTTTTCATCCACATCCTTCTGACTTCATCCTCGTCCAATAGACGGTAAAATCTGTCAGAGGAGGACAGCTGCACTCCCTCTTCGTCAGCGGTCCATGTTCCACACAACGCTCCTTAAGACACATTTAATTTAGTTTCGGTGTTAGAACAACCACGAGCTTCATAAAGCCATTTATGAAACTTTTGAGGAATTAAGTAAAACACACCTTTTTGTAAGTTTGTATGCACCGCTAAAGTTAACAAAACCGCCAACTTTCAATGGAAACCAATAGCGCTGTGTAACTTCCAGTTGCTATACCGGAAGTTGCACCCATAACCCGTTTTACATCAGCGTCCCCAGGAATAAGGTGGATAAGATGCTTAAGCTAGCGGCAGCTCCCAAAAAATTGTTCAATAAACATTTTTACAGCTTGTATTTAGTTGCACTCCGTCTTTGAAACAATTTCCAAAAGACACGTTAAAATCAATTTTTTTTTGTTAAAAATATTCTGGCGTTTGTAACCTTTGTTAAAAAAATAAAAGAAGGTAGGAGAAAACTCAATTTAAATATAAAATCGAATTTTTAATGAAAAAAAAATCTAGATTTTATTTTTTGGTCATATCGCCCAGCTCTACCTCCTTATGTCACAATCAAATTTTAAATTAAAGTTAAAAATGAATAAAAAAATTTTCTTTTGGTCTTGTTTTATTGAAGCTTCTAACTGTTGGAATATGTTTAAATTAGGGGTGTGCCAAAATATCGATATTGCGATATATCGCGATATTTAGTCCTACGGTTGATTCTCGATGGGTTCTCACCAAGTGTCGTTATTATATTTTCATTTGAAGAGCCTGTTGCGTCTGAGTCGCGGGCGGAACTATAGCGTAGCTAGTCGCGCTGGCGTCGGGCACATTTTGCTGACGCACGCGCCACATTCAGGAAAAAACACCGGCAGGATTCTGGCTCGGTAGCGCGTGTATAAATCATGTCTACCTGTTCTCAATTATCATCCATCTGTAGAAGAGGCAGCTGGTAAGAAGTGAGTTTGTCTGAGCTAGAATGACCGTGATCGTTTATTTCCTGTTTGAACGAGGCGCGTGCTTCATTAGCTGCGTTTCCATTACACTTTTGCGCAAAACTTTATCGAAATTTCTAGAATTTCGATAAAACACTGTTTTGAAAAAACAGCGTTTCATTAAACCATGATTATGCGAAAAAACTCGAAGTAATTCCCGCGATGAGTAATTAAAAAAAACATGCGACGGATATAAACACTATTTATGATGTGCAGTAGATTCATTCACATTTCTGCCACGGCGCTAGCTCTCATCCTTCCATTCAGAGAAGACGTCTACGTCTGATCCGAGCCTCGGAGCGGCAGGCTCCTTATACGTGGGAGCGACGTAGAGTCAAACATTTTTTGGGAATTTGTGGTTGAAGAATTCACCGAAGAGCTGTGGATTCAGCATTTTCGCATGACACGCTCAACTTTTGATGAGCTGTGCGATGCTGTGGGACCTCTCGTGGCGCCCGCTGTGCGGTGCCCAAGGCAGCCAGTTGCTGTGAAAAAGCTTTTCCTGCTTCCTGTCCGAAACGTCATAGCTGGTTAATGGTCACGTGACTCGTTTGTTTCGAAAAAAGTGTTTCCATTACAGTTTTTCGAAAAACTACTGTTTCGATACGCCCAAATACCACCTCCTCTAAGCGCAAAAACTTTTATTTCGAAAAAGGCGAGTTTTTCGAAATTGTGGTGTTTCCATTAGGAGAATTTAATATCGAAATTCCGTTTTTCGAAATTTCAGAGTTAATGGAAACGCGACTATAGCTGTTTGTGTGTACTTCAGGTACCGGTCGGAATTTTCGCTTTCATGCACTCTATGTTTACCCTGCTGGTGTACTTTGGTAAATTTATGGTCTAAGGTTTTCAAATGAACATAATAACTTTTTGCTAATGTTAATTTAAAGTAATTCTTAAATAAAAAATGCAGGGTTTGATGTATAAACTTTAAAGAAAAATGTATTTAAAATAAAATACATGAATTCATGGTAAAATAGGGAAGTTGCCGGTTAATTGAATCACTTAAAATTATATAAATTATTATAGATTAAAGTTGTTTATTGGTAATTTGTAATAGAATTCGAATTTGAAAATATTTATTGCCATTATTGTGTGTTTTAGGATTTTTACCTATTGACTGCTGACTGACCAAATGGAAAACAAATAAAGATTGGAGAAATAATATCAAGTGTCGGTTTGAGTAAATCAGCCTTTAATTTTGAATGCTTAGCCCTTTTCATATGTAGGAAAAGTGTACAAAAAAATTAGTTAACACTTGACAGAGGCTGTAAAACGTTATATTCATCATGCTTTGGTTTGACGTTCCTTTGGAGGTAGATGCCTGTCACCAATTTGAATTATTTAGATTTTGTTCTGTTGCTAACAGTATTTCTGTGGCACTGATGATCATGTTTACTATTGTTAACATTGAATTTTACAGATATTTCCAATTCAATTGGTGTCAAAGTTATAGTCCTCATGATTTTAAGCAACATTAAACAAAAGTGTCCATAATTTGTTGCACAAAATAAGACATAAGTTGGTTATTATGGTTGTGTTTAAGCTAAAAAAAAAATAAAATGGGGATATATTTCCCCCCAAAAAAGTGTTCTTCTATATAATATTAGTTATTAGAGAGGATTTTTACCAAATATTGCAGTTTCGCAATATTATCGATATCGTGAGCCATGTATCGTATTGTGAGTTACCCAGTGATTCCCAGCCCAGTGTGAATGCTGTAAGCGAATGTGGCCACTGAAGACCCTAGGTCAGATAGCTGAAGATGTTGAAGCTTTTAGCTGAAAACACTAAAGCCGATTAGCTTAAGTATTAGCTAAATGCCAAATTAACCAAAAAAAAAGAAAAAAAAGCCTAATTTATCTAAAACAGCTAGCATATAGCTGAACCATTAGCTAAACTCCAAAATAGCCTAAAAAACCCCAATAACTGCCAAAATAGCCCAAAAAGCTAGCATAATACCATTTATAACTTTCAAATTTCCTGCAGTCTCACTCTTTATAGTATAAAATAACAATTAATCAACTATTAAATTAGTTGACTATTTTAATAGTCAATTAGTTGTAGATTAGTCGACTAATTGTGGCAGCTCTAAATTAAAGAAGCAAAAATCTATTCCTCATGTTTATTATTTATTATTGGAATACAGAAGGAGGGGGGTTTGCTCAGTCCAGTCCTTATATACAGTCAATGGGCAGAGGCAACAGTTTGTTACAAGGCGTAGTCAAGAATTTGTGACAGGTGCAGAGCCAAAGATTTCTGACGGGGTGTAGCCAATGATTTATGAAGGGGTGCAGTAAAGGTCTTGTGACGGGGCGGAGCCACCGATTTTTGACGGGGTGGTGCCAAATGTTTGTGAAAGGGGCAGAGCTAAGAAATTGTGATGGGGCAGAATTAAGGAATTGTGACAGGGCAGAAATTTGTGACGGGGCGGAGGTGATGATTTATGATGGACAATGATTTGTGACGGAGGCGTAGCCAACAATTCGTGACTAGGGGTGCAGCCTATATCTTGTGACAGGGCGGAGCCTGGGATTTATGATGGGGGTGGAGCCAGAGATTTGTGACGGGGCGGTGCCAAGGATTTGTGAGGGGGTGGGGCCAGACTTTGTGATGGGGCGGAGACAGGAAATTGTAATGGGTGCAGAGTCAAAGATTTGTGACGGGGTTGGTGCCAGGGATTTATGATAGGGATAAAGCCAAAGGTTTGTGACTGGTTGGGGCCAAACATTTGTGACATGGGTGGAGCCAAGGATTTGTGACGAGGGCAGAGCCAATGATTTGTGACGGGGCACAGCCAAGGAATTGTGACTGGGGCAGAACCAAAGATTTGCGACTGAGACGGGGCCAAGGATTTGGTACGGGGGCGGAGCCAAGGAACCAAGGATGGGGAAATCCTCATGAAGCATTGGCTAAGCGGTTCATTTCCAGTATGTATTTCTCATAATTATGAAACGTTCATTGAGCAGACAGAGGACCTGTAGAGAAGGATCTGCTGCAGATCTTCTGGTTTATCTCCAAACAGCGCATTAATAGCGCATTCCAATCTCTGCCAGTGACATTAATTTGTTCACTGGTCTGACATTAAAATCCTTTGAATCTTTAATGACAGTTCACATGTTCCATTTGAACCCAGAAAACTACTGCAGTAGAGCTTGATGTGTTAGCACTGATATTAGCTTAGCTTAGCTAGAAGAAGCTCTTCGTTCAGCGTGATCAAACTCAGTCACATCACATTTCGTCTTCAGGATTTCAAGCATCGCCATAGTGCTCCCATCGACACAAGTTCTGCCTTGCAGAAATTACATTGGACACTATTTCGTCTTTTATTTTTCTTATGTTTCCCACATTTTTGAGCTCCGTTACCGTGTTGTTGTATTGTTTTTGAAATCCCAGCCTACCCAGAACTTCCTGTGATATCACTGCTGACCGGCTTAGCACTGCTGCGCATGTGTGACAAAGAGAAGTGCAGATTAATATAAACCGCGCACTGTAGTTTTGAGATCAAAACAAGGAAAAAAAAAACAAACAAAAAACAACGCTTGACTACCAAATTAGTTGTCGACTATTCTAATAGACGATGCAGTCGTGACTAATCAACTAATCATGGCAACCCTAGTTCATTGTGAACCTTATGAAGAGCTGTGCTATTAGCAGCTAAAATACTAGATGAGTCCCACATTTGTTTAAAATAACCCTTATATTTACAGCACACTGGTTAAAATCCTTCCAAAAACTTGAAACATCTGTGGACTGCTTTTGGAAGACTGGGGAACTTTGTATGTGTGGCTGTGATTAAGTCCTCTGAGGTCGTCATGGCAACCAGCAAAAAGAGGGAGGCGCAGGGCTGCATTCTGCTTTCTCATTAAGATACATGGCCCTGCACTTGGCTCAAACAAAAGCTCTAATCTTTAAACCGTTTTCCTCAGGGTAAAAGTAAAACACCGTCAGAATCCAGAGATATTGGACTACATCTAGTGCGATTTTTATGTTTTTGTGCCCAGGCATACAGAAGCACTTGCAAGTTAAAAACCACAGCCTAAAAAAAGTTCTCCACCAAAAATGCATTGGATTTATTGGGGGGAATTGTCAACTTTTGCTGATATTTGGGGCTGCTGTAAGAAAACTACGTGGATCAGGATTTTCAATGTTGTGACTTCTGAAAGGCAGGACAAATGCCTACGTTTTGATGTAAAACTTTCTGCATGAGACACAGTGGCAGAGATTGAGCAGATCCATTCCACTTAGTTTTTTCTTTCCTCTCACTCTGCTCCACTCTGCCCACTCTTATGTCTGGTCACAACTGCTACTATATTTGAATTGCTTTTTATTTATAACAGATACATGACTCAGAGATGACAGGTTGACTTTGAACTGTGAAATTTTAAAAACCATAGGGAGTTTTAAAAAGAAAAATACAACTTCAAGAGCCCAAAGTCTGCTGAATTGTCAAAAAGTTGAATTTTTCTGTAGTTGAAAGTCTACTTGAATTCTAGTGTTTTGTAGAGCTCAATTTTTTTGCTGAACAAGGGCTTACATTCCGTAAGCCATTTTCAATAGTGTTAGAAAAGTGGTAGTCTTGCCCAAGGACACTTCAACACATGGTTGGGCAAGGAGGGAATCGAACCCACAATCTTGAGTCGACTGCCCTATACCGCTGCACCTGGGTGTTTGAGGAAATACAAGTTACATGTGTAGTTGTAATATAATGCACTTTTAGATAGGGCACTGCACTGTAACTTTGGGTGTACTAGACTTAGGACTATATTGATACAATATTTAGTATTTGTACGATTTTCTTCTTCTCACTCCCTGTCAGATTTTTGTTTTTCTGATGCTTTTCTTAATTACTGGTCAACATACTTGTCTTTAAACTGTCAGAAAGAAATGTTTTGAACTGAACTGAACACACACGTCAACCCAATACTTGTAAATAGGGCTGCCACAAACGATTATTTCAATAGTCAACTAATTTCCGATTATTATTTTTTTGATTAGTCGACTAATCGGTTCGTGCGGCGACTGGATGTAAAACACTAATTTAAACCATCATTAGCTAAAATTAAACAAAACAGTTTATTTATATTTTAATGAATCATGCAGCTTTTCTCCTTCATGTGTTTCAATCAAATGAGGCAATCTGAATCAACAACAAAAAACTTAATAAAAGCCTGAAATTCTTTTTTAAAACTGTAGAACATATTTAATAAAACATGTAAAAATTATTTCTTTTTTTTTTTTATACTCATTTTATTTGCCGATGACACAAATATATTCTATTCCACAGACAATCAAAGGGAAATTATCAATGTGTTGAACGTAGAGTTAATCAAAATAAAATCATGGATGGAATACAACAAACTGTCTTTGAATCAAGACAAAACCAAAGTGATGTTTTATGGCAATTACAAAGCCAATACAGAGCTCTCAATTAAAGTTAACAATGACTTCATCGAAAGAGTTACAGAAATTAAATTCTTAGGGGTTGTTATTGATGACAGACTGAGTTGGAAGCCACACATCAGACACATACAAACTAAAGTTTAAAAAAATATTTCAATTATAAATAAATCAAAATATATATTAGAATACAACTGTAGATATTAATTGTACTGCTCCTTAATATTATCATATTTCACCTACTGTATAGAAATTTGGGGCAATAATTATAAGAGTTCACTGCATCCTCTCTTTTTGGTTCAGAAACGAGCCATCAGAATTGTACATAAAGCCGGTTATCTTGATCACACTAACAATCTATTTTATCAATCCAGAATTTTAAAACTGTATGACCTTGTTGATTTTTATACTGCGCAATATCTATACAGAGCTAGTGGAAAAACATTACCATACAATATCCAACAACACTTTTTTTTTTTCCTAACTTGTCCTGTCCAACAGCTGAGCAAACAGATACGGGCTGAGAGCTTCTTGCGTTGGACAGATTTAAAAATGATTTCAAAAGCTATTTGCAGATAGTAACACACTGGGGCCCATGACATCTTTAAACTCAAGATATTCCTATAGATAAAAAACTCAGATAAACAAACAGCTTTGAGACATTCTATCTTAAAGGTGGGGAAATGTTTTTTTTTTTTTTTTTTTTTTGTTTTTTTTAAAGGAGAAAAGCAGGGAATGTTATAATGTACTACATTACTATCATTCTTTCAGTACCTACACCCATTGCACAAGCGCAGACCCAACTACTTCATATTTTTCAGTTTACGGGAGAACCCATTAATTGCTGTTTTGTGACTTAAAGTTGCATTTAATTGTAGCTTAAAGCAGCTACTGCTGCAGATCCGTACCAACACACAGCCTCTCTGTCTGCGCGGTGAACGTTTCATAATCCGCTCGTTGAACCGCACGACGTGATCGTGGCGCGGAATATGAATGAAGCCTTGGATGAGCGGTAAATCCGCGCACGGCGTTTGGTTAGAATAGCGAAGATTCTGAAACATTCATTATGCCGACAGAGACGAACTGTAGACACAGATCTGCAGCAGATCTTCTAGTTTATCTCCAAACATCCCCACACGATCAATTTGAACCCAGAAACTGCAGCGACAAAGCTAGCTGCGGTAGCGCCGATGTTAGCTTAGCTAGATGAAGCTCTCTGCTCAGCATGATCAAACTCAGTCACTATGCTTCGTCTTCAGGTATTCATACGTCGCCATTGTGCTCCCATGGATCACAAGTTCTGCCTTGTAGAAATTACATAGACACGTTTCCTCTTTATTTTTCTCATGTTTCCCACACTTTCCAGATCCGCGTTAGCATGTTATTGAGCCAACCCACAACTACCTGTGACATCACTGCCGCTGACCGACTCAGTACAACTGCGCATGTGTAACAACGAAAATGGCAGACCCGGCATTAGAAAGCGCACACCGTAGTTTTGAGATCAAAACAAGGAAAAAACAAACAAAAAAACTTCGCTTCGACGATCAAATTAGTTGTCGACTATTTTAGTCCATTAGTTGTCAATTAGTCAAATAATTGTGGCAGCCCTACTTGTAAATAAAGTCCAATCGTCTCTCCTTTTGGACAAAATCTCAGTGACTTTAGGGTAAAAGTCTTCTTATCTTTTTCAAGTTTGACTTTTTGTCGATTTTTCTCAAATCCTGGTAGATTTGTGCAGGTCAAGGATCACACAGGATAGAACGTAAACACAGCCTTTTAAGGAGATGTAGCAGCCGTATATCAGGCATCACAGATCTCTGGCGAACAACCAACTTTCTTCCTACAAACTAAAGAGATTCTATTGAATGATTCACATCCTTTCTCTTTAGCAAATCCTTTCCACGGATATGAAAGAAAGCATAACAAATTGTGTAATGCCTACAACTTAAAGTAGCACATCTTACTGAGACAAATATACTTAACACAACAAAATACATTTATGTGGGTGAGATTCTAGGTTTAACCGTTGTTTAAGCTGCTCAGTCTCATCAAGCTCAGGGGACAGAGTTAGTAAGTGGCTGCTGCGTGGGACATCCTTGCCTGCCTTCAGAAGCTTTAACTCATTGGGGAAGCTATCCTCTTGAATCCACTTCAGGAGAAATAACTCTGCCTGACGATAATCCTCTGCACTTAAAGAAGTGTCTTCTTTGGCCGCCCCATGCAGCTTCTCTGCTGTAGCACGGAGTAACTCCTGCCATGAGTGATATTGTTGAGCTCAGTTATCCTTGGACTTTCAGGTGTAGTTGACACCCCACAGAAAGTGGATTTCCTCAGCTCATCAGCAGTTGGAATTTCCTCAGCACTAGCAGCTGGAATTGCTGGCCATGTATCCGGATGCATGAGGAGGAAGGGGGGTCCCTGACTCCATCGGTTGGATTTTGAAAGGTCCTGCAGGGTCTTGCTTCTGGTGATATCATCTGCAGGGTTCTGAGCGGAATCCACATAATGCCACTGATGATGTTCAGTTAGCTCATGGATTTCGTTATGACTGACGAGGTGATGTGGTATGTGCCAACTCTCCTTTTCTTTGCTCAACTCTGAACGTATCCAGCCTGAATGAGTTTCTCCATCTCTGCAGAGTAGATCTCAGCCTTTTCTGTGTTTTGCAGGAGTCTTTGCTCAGTAGCTCTCAGGCTTGGGATCACAGAATCAGGAGTCGTTTGCAGGCATGGCATATCTCTCTTTCTGAGCAGAGGAGTAGCATAACGAGAAACCCACTGACCTCCATTTTTGTTGTTCTGTCCTCGAGCATCTCAACGGCGAGGTGGTCTTGCTTAGAGCGAGTCACTATTTTGTCTTTCTTGAAGGGGATGATGTCAGTTTGCCACAGCTTCTCCACATGCTTCATCAGCTCACCAATTTGGGGTGGAATGGATGTCAGGAGGCACTGCTGTGATCTGTTGAACTGACAAACAACACTGGAGAGACCTTGCAGTGTCCAGCCTAACCTGGTGTAGATTGCAGCTGGTCCACCGGGTGGGCCCAACCTGACAGCCTCAACAGGAGTGAGAAGTTGTGGGTGGTCACTCCTGATTAGCAGCATTGGTTGGATCTTCTTGAAGGGCTGAATAGATAATCCCCTCAGGTGCTTGTACTTTTTCTGTAGTGACTCGATCGGGAATGTGTTATCAGCCAGATCAATGTGGTAAGCAGTGAAAGCGTTTCTGATCTGGTACCGAGTCTTGGGCTTAGCCTTTGGTGAAATGGTAAAGGATACGCAGGATCCACTCAGGTTTTGCACATCTTGTCTGATTGTGCGTAGGGTAAGGGTTTTTGGGTCACCTTGAAGCCCTAATTGCTGGGCAGCACTGGGCAGAAGCATGGTTCTTTCCGACCCATCATCCAGGATGGCATACGTATCCAGGATCTGGCCTTTGTTCCGGATGAGGACAGGAACAACCTTGAGTAGGACATGGGTACTTGCTGTTGGCCTGTCGAGATACAACACTCCAGTGCATTTCTCACCTCTGTCTTTTGGTTGATGTGCTGTGCTCTCTGGAGGCCTCTTAGGGGGACCCATGTTAACGTTGTGGAGGACCTTTAGGTGTCGACCTTGGCATAAGCTGCAGAGCTTCTTCAGAGTGCATTGTGCAGCATGATGCGAGCGGGCACAGTGTCAGCACCTTTGGTTGGTTTTGATCCACTCAGTTAGCTGCTCTGTTGACAGTGCACTGATGGCTACACACTGGCTTAAGTGTTGCTCTCTGTTGTCACAGTATGCACAATATGGTGGTGGGTTCCTTTGTAGGTCGCTGCTTTGCGAGTTCAATGTTTGAGGTTTGGTGTCTGCTCCATGGGACACTGCAGTGGAACGTCTGGCTGATGGTCCGTCAGCGTTCCGACCCTGTGGTTTATCCCTTACTCCTCTTGATGGTAGTTGCCCATCAAAGTCTTGACACCAAGATTCATACTTCAACCAGTTGGCAAGGTCTCTAAGGGTATATCTTTGGTCAGGGCAGTTGAACATGCATCTGCGGAACTTCACTCTATGTTCAGGGGGTCGCTTACTAAGTAGCTGTGCTACATGGGACCCACACCGCAGCTCCACATCTCCATCAGGGCCTAGGGTCTTCAACATCCCCACCAGTGACTGAACCTGCAGGGAGAACCTCTCGAAGACGACAGCAACACCTCGCCTGACGTCAGGAGAATTCATCACTGTAGCTATTCTCTTCAATGCAAGTTGATGAGGTTGACCAAACTTCTCGTTTAAGGTTCTCATGGTGTCTGTGAACGGGGTTGTTGAGTAGATATAAGCCTCAGCCACGAATTTAGCATCCTCCAACTTCAGGTAATTAATCAGTACCTGGTACTTAAACAGGTCACTACTCTCAGGAGGAAGTATGTTCTCCAGCGCCATATTGAGGTGGGCAAACTCTCCAGGATCTCGGTTGACGTGGTTTGGGATTGATGGGCGAGGTCCATGGTAGGTTGCATCAAGACTTGAACTCTGACTGTATACCTGATTGGGTGCGTGGGTGGTTGGAACCAGGAGTAGACTGAAGGTTGACATTTGGAGGAGTCATGCGCATATGATGGGGTGTTGACGTTAGCCTGATCGGGGAAGGGAGTCCTGGAAGGTGATCTTCAGCATAGTGATGGTAACGACTGTGGGAATCAACCTCTGGAGGTCTTGACTTTGTGTCGATTGGGGGTTGTCTACTTGACAAGGGCTGCCTCTGCTGCTATGAGAGCGCTTGGCTGCGCAGAATCTGAAGCTAACTCATCATTTTATTAAGGCGCTCCAACACAGGTGACTGGGTTTCTACTTGCTCCATGTCATCACAAACTGGAGGTGGAGGTGGTGGCCAGTCTTCTTCTTGACCATTCTCCACTTCTTCTGGATGATTGGCATATGCTCCTGGAGTTGACTGGCAGCGTGGAGCAGTATTCGCTGTGTCCATCATCCTTAAAATGTCTCACTGCATAGGACGCATGTCCTCATAATCTGCAGCCATCCGCTGATGTGATTGCTGAAGGAGGAGCTTTTCCTGGCGGATCTCCTCAAGCTGTGGATTTGGAGAAAATGACTGTTGTGGCCTTGGAGGCGTATAATGAAGGAGGGTTGGGTCTCTCAGTCGGTATTGAATGGAACTATGGGGTGACTGCTGGACCATTGGGTTATCTCGCTCATGCCACAGTCTCTCAATAGCGTGGCTGGAGTCAAGGATGGATGTGGCGTTGGTTTCTTTGGTATTATTTTGGTATTTCGCTGGATGATGTAGGGTCTTGGTTATGAACAGATGCTCTTTACTACTCCAAGTTTGTCATGACCATGAGTGGTCTGTATGCGAACTGTTTGTCCTTCTGGCAGAGGTTAAGAGTGAGCCTTTTGTGAAGAAGCTGGGCATGAACTTGCTGTGCATGTAGTGGTTGAGGTGTTGGGAGTGAAGTGTTTACTAAGAAGGCTGCACAGGTCTGTCTGGACATTAATCGCTGAGCTGGAGAGCCAAGTGTTGAGTCACGGGGAATGTTTCTCATGTTTAGAAGGTTGAAAAACCTTCAAAATCCCGTTTTGTTGAGACTTCTCCGTGAGCTGTTTTGTGCTGCAGACTGCCTTGACAGCAAGTCCATTGAATTTTGGATATTCAGGACTGCTGGTAACATGAGTAAAATCCCATTGCTTAGCAAAATCCTTGAATATCTGGCTTGTGTATTGAGTGACATTTGTCTGTGAGAAGAATGTGGGGAACGGCATGAACAGCAAAGTGTCTCCTAAGCTTGCAGATGGCAGTGGATGATTTTAAGTCGCACATGATGACCTATGAGTATGAAGGAAGTCTGAGTATTAAGGGTATCGGAAAAAATCGATTCACATTCGAATCTAGATTTTTATTTTTAAAGATTCAGAATCGATTGTCGATATCCAAGAATTAGTTTTAAACATTTTTTCCATATTCCTGCAATTAATATATTTATTTTAATGGCTCGAACCTGCTAGCTTATTTGCAAGCTGTAATGTTTGTCACAAAACGGCTATTGTAGTTTGAATTGTCCATAGGCTGGCAGAGCATACTGAGCGTGTGTGCTACGCTACAACATGGGAAGAAAAAAAAGTGTAAAGTGTTATCTTTCTTAGTCCCATGGGGGGAAATTCATTGTTTTTTAGTACAACCCAGAACAAGACAAACATAGAGGTTCACATAGACAGTTAAGGTTCCCTGCGGAAGCAGCCAAATGAATAGCATATACATATACTGTTCACAAAAATGAAAGGAGCACTTTAAAGAAACACATTAGATCCATCAGATTTCAATATGAATTTGGATATCTATCCAAACAACAACAGGGCAGTGTCTTAGGAACAAAAGCATGCCAAGTCTTTTAATGAAATAAAAGTTTTCAGTCTACAGAGGCTCAGTTGTGTAGACACCATCAAATCAGAGTGAAATGAAGATGTGGCAGGCTAGTCCATTTTCTCCAAAACTTCATTTCTGCAACTCTAAATGCTTTTCAGTATCTTGTGTCTTGTGGCATTTCCTCCCAGATCTGTGTGAGGGCATCCCTGATCTGTTGTACAGTCTGAGGAGCAACCTGGCGGCACCTAATGGACCCAAACATAATGTCCCAGAGATGTTCTATTGGGTTTAAGTCAGGGGATGGTGAAGGCCATTCAATTGTTTCAATTCCTTCATCCTCCAGGTACTGCCTGCAGACTCTTGCCACGTGAGGCCGGGCATTGTGGTGCATTAGGAGGAAACCAGGACCTACTGCACCAGCGTAGGGTCTGACAATGGGTTGAAGGATTTTATCTGGATACCTTATGACAGTCAGAGCACAATTTCCTAGGCAGTAGAGGTCTGTGCGTCCCCTCCATGGATATGCCTCCCCAGACCATCTCTGACCCACCACCAAACCTGTCATATTGAACCACGTTGCAGGCAGCAGAACGTTCTCCTTGTCTTCTCCAGACTCTTTCACGTCCATCACAGGTGCTCAGGGTGAACCTGCTCTGGTCTGTGAAAAGTACAGAGCGCCAGTGGCGGACTTGCCAATTCTGGTGTTCTTGATCAAATGCCAGTGGAGCTCCACGGTGCTGGGCAGTGAGCACAGGGCCCACTACAGGACGTGGGGCCCTCAGGCCACCTTCATGAAGTCTGTTCCTGATTGTTTGGGTAGAGACATTCACACCAGTGGCCCTCTGGAGGTCATTCTGTTGGGCACGAGCAGTGCTCAGCCTGTTCCTCCTTGAACAAAGGAGCAGGTATGGGTCCTGCTGAGGGGTTGAGGACCTTCTACGGCCCTGTCCAGCTCTCCAGAATAACCAGCAGTCTCCTGAAATCTCCTCCATGTTCTGGAGATTGTGCTGGGAGACACATTAAACCTTCTTGCTCCAGCACGTGTGGATGTTCATGCTGGAGAAGTTGGACAACCTGTGCAACTTCTGTAGGGTTAAGGAATCTCCTCATACTGCCATAGAGAGAATAACACAAGACAAAATCAGCAGGAGTGGAAAACCAGCCAAAAAAGATCAAGAGGAGAAACTTGAGATGACCTCCACATGGAACACCAGTCCTGTTTGGAGGGTTTTCTAATGGTTGCCACTGAAGAGCACCTGTTGTTAATTCATGAACACCAATACAACTGAAATTGATGAACGAGGCCCTCAGCTGCTGAACCAATAAGAACATTATCAGACAGGTTTAATTCAATTCATGCCAGGACCAATAAAAACAGTCTTCCTTTAACATTTGTGAGACTTTTTCTCCACCCATGCTTGCACTCGCCTCTTCACTTCTTTTCCACACTCTCCATTCCTCTGTACTGTTGACCCTAAATACTTAAACTCCTCCCCCTTCTTTATCTCTTCTCCCTGTAACCTCACTCTCCACTTGGACTCTCTCCATTCACACACATGTACTCTGTCTTACTGCGGCTAACCTTCATTCCTCTCCTTTCCAGGGCAAACCTCCACCTCTCTGGCTCCTCCTTCACCTCTCTAGCTCCTCCTCCACCTGTCCTCTGCTCTCACTACAAATCACAATATCATCTGCAAACATCATAGTCCATGGTGATTCCTGTCTAACCTCATCAGTCAGTCTGTCCATCACCATTGCAAACAGGAAGGGGCTCAGAGCTGATCCCTGATGTAATCCCACCTCCCTCTTTAATCTCCCATCTCCCGATCTAAACCCCCCAAAATATCTGATAAATAGAACAGAATATTGTGTTTTCTTTTTACATCTCAGTTCACTTTTTATGTCTCACTGATTATTTCAGAGCAAATTATGCTGCTGCCTATTTTCAAACACCCTGTTCTGTGTCCTGATTGGTTGAGACCTTCTCAATCATCTCCCCTGCCACGTCTCCAAGTGTGCAGCTTTGGTGATTATGGCGTTTATTCTAAATCAAAACTCCACGCAGAAATAATTCCTCTCCACACACGTATCACACATTCCTCGCAGACAATTCTGAGCATCGTGAGCGCTTTCTGCTCCGGCGTGTTTGGATTTAATCCTCTCGCGAGCAAAAAAGTCTTTGCGTGCGAGAGAGACCGTCTACATCCACGTGCACGAGATGCTTTCTCAGGCACGAGAGATGCGTGCGCTCAGCAGAATGTGTGTGGGCACGCGCGAGATTTTGGTCATGTGCGTTCGCGGGGACTCTGGTTCTGTTGGCAGAGCATCTTTCTGTGCGCGAGGGAAACTTTGAGAAACACTACCGCAGTTGCTCAGTCTTAACACAAACTTTATGATGTATCAGGAGCTGCAGACTTCTACGTCTCAGGGATTATGACGGAGCAGCAGTGGGTCTAGGTTTAGGTCATTCGGGCTGTCGCCCCGCGCGAGGGAAAAAAAAAAAAAGCTTGCCTGCTATGGTTTTCAATAACACAAGGAAATTAGCGCCCCCACAGCTGCATACGGTGGGGGGGATCATTTCAACTGTGGGTCTCTTCCAAATGAAGCGGAGGGATGGGGAGGAGGCCGAATCTACTAAATAAATTATTTTAAAAGTCAGTCATACCATGATATTATGTAATACACATTTTAATACAGCTATATTAAATTCATGCAGTGTTTAAATTAATGTTTGTGTGGCCAAATAAAAATGGTTAATACAAATTGTGTTGAGGTGAGAATTGGTTTTATCAACGCCTTTGGTGGGGAAGTTTGCCAAAACGCCAGAAATATTGACAAAAAAGGTCAAAAGAATCTGATACCACATTTACAAAAGAAAAAAAAGAGAAAATGAAGAAAGAAGAAAACGAGAAAAGAGTTGAAGAAAAAGTTAAACTCTCATAACAATGGACAGGAGAGGACAGGCTGATTATATTTTTGAAATTTGTTAGGATTGCTTTTTTCCAGACTAATTTCTATGAAGATAAAGAGAAATATGAGAGGAACATATATGTTTGTGTGTGTGTGTATATGTGGTCCGGCCTTCTGCCGAACTTTAGAAGCCTTTGTGGCCAACTCGTTGAAGTTTGCCCACCCCTGGTCTAATCCCATTCTTGAAACTCCTTGTCAGATATTTCTATGGGAAGAATTTGAAACAAATAGAGTAATCTAGGTAGAATATTCATTTTAACTCTGAATTCTAGAGCTAAAGTCCAATGGGATTACTAGATTCCATCTTTCAACATCTTCTTTAATTGAGTTCATAAGTGGTTGAATATTTACCATTTATAAATTTGTCAAATTGTGGTTGCTTCCCATGCTAAAGGGTATTTTTTAGTCATATGATCTAATGACCTGAATCGAAGACATAAACTTTGTGTTTTTGTTATATTCAATTTGTTACCGGAAAATGAGCCGAAATCTTCTGAAAGTAAAATTGGCTCATTAAAAGAGAGGTCCAGGTTAGATCAGTATACAAGTACGTTATCCACAAACAATGATATCTTTTGTTTTCCACTTTTCATTAATATAGCTGTTATTTTGGGATTCTGGCTAATCCATTGATTCAGTGGTTCAATAAACAAGGCAAACAGCAACGGCATCCTTGCCTCGCTCCTCTCCCAAGTCTTAAAGCCTCTGAAATACCTCTGTTAATTTTTATCTTTGCCTTAGGATTATCTTATAATGCTTGTATCGTTTTAATTCAGGTGTTGTGAAATTCAAAATTCTCTAAGAGTTTGTACAGAAAAAAAAGAGTGTTGGTATATTATTATTATTATTAGTAATATGTTCAATATTACGTGAAATGTTCTGCAGATATTGTCTTGGGTTTGACGATGACGTATAACTCTTGTCTGGTTTTAATTTATGATTTGAGGTATAGAACCATCCATTCTTTTTGCCACTATATAAGTAAATATTTTATAATATATATATATATATATATTTTTTTTTGAATTTGTATTAAGATTTTAACATTGCCATGTAAAAAAATACAAACAACACTTTTGCCTTTTACAGAATTGGTAATATATTGCAATACACCACAGATGGTAATAAACATTATTATTCTAGTTTCAAAACAGAATAATCTTTTTGAGTCACAACTCAAATATGTCAATGTTTAGGAACCAAAGTGTCCACTTTAGACATTAGTGGTATTGTCCGGAAAGTTCGAGTATTGGTAAATGGGTTCCAAATGTTTTCAAACTTTTCTTGTCTACCCTTCAATATATATGTAATTCTTTCTAATGGCAAAGCAGATAACATCTGTCGGTTCCACTGGGTAACAGTCGGTCTGTAAACATTCTTCCAAAATAATGCAATACACCGTTTAGCAACACATCTATAAAATTTTGTTCAGAATTAGTGTTGTTGTGTTTCTTATGATATAGACCAAACAAAAACAACCTTGGGTCAAGCATTACTCTTTTAGTTGTAATTTTCTCTATGGCATATCTTATCTCTTCCCAGAACAGTGCAGTTTCTCTACAGTCCCACATACAGTGTATCAGTGTTCCCCTACATTCTGTACATTTGGGGCAAACATCAGGTATATTCGTTATATTTGTTGAGATCTACTGGTGTCACGCACATGCGCATTAACGACTTGAAATGAATCAATCTGAGATGTGTATTTACAGATATTTTATAAGCCTGTGTACACGCATCTCTCCAGTCTTCTTCTGATAATTGTAATGACAAATCCCCGTTTCAGGCCCTGAGTCTATAATGAGTCTTCTGAAGCGTAAGACATTATTAAATTGTAAAACTGAGACATTGTATCTTTATTTTTACTGTCTTTTATCAACATTTTTTTCCAAAATAGATAGGGTAGGTTTTGTAACCATATTATTTTGATTGCCTCTTATAAAGTTGCTAAGCTAAAGATATTTAAAAAACTGTTTTTTGTCTAAGTTATATTTTGTTTGCAGTTTACGAAAGGTCAAAAGTATATCAGATTCCGACAAGTATAGATCTTGTACCGTCCCAAGACCTTTGGCTTTCTATCACTTAAATGTTGGATCTGCTCTACCAGGCAGAAATAGCTGATTTCCGCATTATGGACTGAATTGAGATATGCAGCCTGGTTCTTTAAGAAAAATATTTACATTTCTCCATACTCTTATCATGTTTTTAAATTGGGTGTTTGGTTTGTTTCAATAGTTTTCTTTTTGTATCCGAGTAGACGTAGGTGGGAAGAGGCAGATTTACTCCCTGAATTTCCATGTCTACCCAATGCGGGGAGTGGTTAGTATAATAAAACATTATAGATCTCAGCTGTGCAGCCCAGTAATATATCTGGAACTTTTGGCATTTTAGGCCTCCACGTTCGTAGGGTAAATAAAGTAAGGACAGATGAAGTCTTGACTTTACTTGATTCCAAATAAAACGTACAAACAGCTTCCTAATTTATGAGAAAAATCCAGGAGGAGGAGGAGGAAGGGGTATGTTTTGAAACACGTAAAGTAGTTTTGGTAATAGCTTCATTTTTAATGTATTAATTCTTCCAATCAGAGATAACGGGAATGGCACCCATCTATCAATAGAGTCATGAACTTCTGTCATTAAGAGATTATAATTACCTTCCACTACTTGTTCTAGATCAGGTAAAATTTTTATTCCTAGATATTTAAAGTGTGTTACTACATTGAATTATAAGATAAGATAAAATAAGATAAGATAGTCTTTATTCGTCCCACGTTGGGGAAATTTCAGGGTTACGGCAGCATTACAGATAGAAAAATGAGAGAAATGAGACAACTTACATATTTACAAAGAGAACAAAGTTATAGTGCAGAGATAAAATACAAAAAAGAAAAATGAGAAGAGAAGACTCATGGTGTATTACAAATTCAATAATCTGTGATAGTATGCTAATATAGCTAATATAGATACATACAGCATGTGTTGGCTTCATTAGAAGGCTTTTAATTTTTTGCGACTCCAGACAGATTTGATTTTTGGTTTTTTTGGTCCAATATGGCTCTTTCAACCTTTTGGGTTGCTGATCCCTGACCTAGAGAAACTGAATTCCTGCATTGGAGGCATTAAGTCCTGGATGACAATTAATGACCTCCTCCTGAACCCAGAAAAAACTGAGGTTATTATACTGGGGCCTAAACACCTGAGAGATGATCTCTCAGATCAGATAATCTCCTTGGATGGTGTAAATATTTCCTCCAATTGTACAGTCAGAAACTTGGGGGTTTTATTCGACCAGGATTTATTATTTAAGGCTCACATATCACAAGCTTGTAGACCTGCATTCTTTCACCTTCACAATATAGCTCGGATCCGAAATATGTTATCTAAAAGTGATGCTGAAAAACTCATCCATGCATTTGTTACGTCTAGACTGGATTACTGTAACTCTTTATTAATAGCATGCCCTAAAAGTTTTTTAAAAAGTTTTCAACTTGTTCAGAATGCAGCAGCCAGATTGTTAGCAGGAACTAGCAGAAGAGAACACATCACTCCTGTGTTAGCTTCACTCTACTGGCTCCCAGTTGAATCCAGGATCAAGTTCTAAATCCTCCTGTTAACCTATGGTGTGGCCCCATCCTATATTAAAGATCTCTTAGTTCCTTACCAACCAATCAGAACACTTCGTTCACAAAACACAGCTCAACTCAACTCAACTCAGCTTTATTTATATAGCACTTTCAAAAAGCAGAATGCTAAAACAAAGTGCTGAACACTAAAAACATAAATACAGCAACAAAGATAAATAGATACATAAAAGTCAATAGAATGACAATTAAAAACAAAAGCAATAAAATAACAGTAAAAAGAGCAGGAGTCTCATGATGTGTTAAAAGCCAGAGCATAAAAATGTGTCTTTAGACGGGTTTTAAAAACGGGCAGGGACGGTGCTTCTCTAATAGCCAAAGGCAAAGAGTTCCAGAGCCTAGGGCCAGCAACCGCAAAGGCCCTGTCCCCTCTGAGCTTTCGCCTGGACCTCGGGGTCTCCAGAAGGAGCTGATCAGCTGATCTGAGGCACCGGGCCGGCGAATAAGGAGAAAGCAGCTCAGAGAGGTATAATGGGGAGAGACCGTGTAAAGACTTAAAAACGAATAAAAGAATCTTAAAATGAATCCTAAAATGTACAGGCAGCCAGTGGAGTGAAGCTAAAATCGGCGTGATGTGGTCTCTCTTACGACCTCCAACCAAAAGGCGGGCAGCTGCATTTTGGACCCGTTGGAGACGTGAGAGAGACGCCTGGCTAAGACCAAGGTAAAGCGAGTTACAATAATCCAGCCGAGACGTGATGAAGGCGTGGATTACTGTCTCAAAATCTACACGGGATAATAATGGTTTCACCTTGGAGAGTTATTGTCAGTCACAGGACTGCTTGTAGTTCCTAGAATTTCTAAAAGTCCAGTTGGAGGTAGAACCTTCATCCACCAATGTTGGTAAATATATTATCTATGGTTGTTGAGCTATGCACAGTGATTCTTATCAGTTTGGTTATTGATGGACACAAGCCTAATGCATACATGGAGTTTACAAATTCATTTACTGTCTTTGATTCAGAAATGGTTCCTCAATCACCACTGAAGTCCCCACAGAGAAATATGTCCTTGTTTCGAATACCATTGTACATTTCAGTGATTGTATTAGTAAAAGATTCTACCCAGCTGCCTGGTGCTCTGTATACACAATTTATGACAATATTTTTTCTTTTTTCAGAAATTATTTTAATTGAGATAATTTCCAATAGCTTAATTAATGGCAGTTGTCATGTTGGCAATGATTTTACATTTCAAACTTTCACATTCATACAGTGCCACCCCTCCACCTCTATTTCATTTTCTATTCACATAAAACATCTAAAATCCATTAATTTGTACTTCTTTAATATCTTCTTATTTTAACCATGCTTCAGTTACAGCAATGACACCAATTTTTTTTTTATTTTCTGTTGAATACTCCATTATTTTGTTGTGATTACAGCGCAGGCTTCTACTATTAAAATGAATAATTGAGAAACTCCCATCCAAGACAAGAGACTTGCTTAAGTTTTGTGTGCTATAATACTTGCAGACATTTGTCATGTATAAGTACAGATTTTTATCCAGTTCTTTTCCAGGATTGTATATTTTACATTCAAATTCCTCTTATTCATCGCTGTAGATGCAGTACTCTATATCCTTTACTTTTTATTTCATTTCTGAAGTCTCATCAGGGATGTTGTCTTTCTCTTTTTTTTCCTGTCATTTGTATTCTTTACATTTTCCAGTTCCTTTAAATCCTTTATCATCTTTGCCTGTGACCCTTCTTGTACTTTGATCCAAATGTTCCTATTTCGTGTCCAAGTACCCACAATTTTTCTCTGTTTCTTCAACAACCTAGTATCTCTGGCTATTGCTGCATTTTATTTGGTCAGATATTCATTTATATACACATTGGTACCTTTAAGTTTCTTTTTTTTTTACCTCCTTTTTTTGTTGTGGCACGCTATTCCTATGTTTACTGTTGGTGAATCTCACTATAATATTTGGTTTTGCAGTTTCAGATTTTTTTGGGTAATGTATGACATGTGGATATGCTTCTGTTTGAGTTTGTATATTTTTGCTGTGCAGAAATTTTACAACTTGTTGTTCAAGTGTCTCAAGCTCCTCTTGGGTAGCTTCTTCTGGTGAGACTCTTGCTGTCCTGGCATAGCTTTTATGTCTAGTGGCTAACCCAGTTATCACCAGGTCTTCTCTTCGTGTTGTTCAAGTTCATCAATTCTTTGCTCTAAGGCAGAAATCTTGTTGTCTATTCCTACCAACCTTCTCTTTAGTTCTTGAAATTCTTCCATTCGATCATACAGTTTCTCCTACTGTGCAGTTAGTTTTGACAGCTCTCCTGACATGAAGTTAAGAGATCGTTTGATCTCTTCCAAGTCTCAGATTGAGTCTGAGGTTGATTTTTTCTTGCTTGCTTGAGTACCTTTTCCAAGTTGATATTGCATTCGACAGTGTTACGGCCACAAATAATGATGTCATCCATCACTGAACATGGAAAACCTGCAAAGAGCTGCTCCATTGTTCTTTAGAGGACTTCACTGGCAGAGTGCAAATACTGTGCTGAGCATAATCAGCATGGAGGACTTCTTGTCCAACCTAATCTGCCAGACTTTTTAGGCTGAGTTGAGATTTTTATGCAGTCTTATGTCTTGTTTATCTTTCTTGTGTTCTGCAGCCATATATGAGGCCCAGTCTGACTTGGTCTTGTATTGCAGCAGGATTGTGATGTGCCGGTCTCACCACTGGCTGAATGTTTGGGTCCACTGTCATTGAATAAGTGATGGGAAGCTCTCCTAGTTCATCACTGAATAGATCCTTATATTGTGTGTGTGTGTGTCGGGGGGGTGTTGGGGGTTGGGCAAGGTAATAACTCTACAGGGTGCCCAAACTTTGGCAACTGCCATTATTTTGTTTTCTGTTATTTTAAAAGAGGAAAATTATGAAAGTAAAACCTATTTGTCTGACATTTTAAAATAATGACTCATCTGTAAACTGATGCCTTTGGAAAATGTTTCGACATTTCATTGGGTTCTTTATGCACAATAATAAAACATTTTACCTGGGGTTCCTAAAATTTCTATCCCCACTGTATTAAAAAAAAAAACAACTGTATTTTTTGTGGCCATTCAGCCCTTTATTTGTAATATGTAGCCTTTAAATATTGACAATAATAAAATAATAATAACTGCATTCATATACACATGAAGACGAACATTTTGGAGCTTGTATTGTCAGTTTTTATACTTTACATTTGCACTTAACGTGTTTCCATTGCAGAGCTCGACACAGGAGATTGGAGAGGAAACTGAGGAGGACGCTGTCTTCACTATCACACTGAGGAAGGTGCAACTTCACCATTCTGTCAGCAAGGGGCAGCGCTGGTTGGGTGTGGAGACAGAGTCTGCTCTGAGCCTCTATGAGACCTGCAGGGTGCGAACCATCAAGGCGGGCACACTGGAGAGGCTGGTGGAGTATATGGTGTCCGCATTCAAGGGCAAAGACTCCACATACGTCACCATCTTCCTGTGTACCTACCGCACCTTTGCGACTACCAGACAGGTGCTGGACCTCCTGCTCCACAGGTGAAGCTTTGATCAAAGTTCAAGGATGTTCAGTTTGCAAAGCTAAAAGATCAATTAAAAAAACAAAAAATTAAAGATGAAGTATGTTTATTTCTAGATATGCCAAACTTCCAAACGTGCCTGCTGGCCCTGCACACAAAACATCCCAGGACAACTGCATAGAACTTAGAAAGTGAGTCTGCTTTTGTGTCTACAGGACTAGTTCATTTTTCTGTGGGCTGTTTGCTTTGACATTTTTAATCTGTTCTTTTATTTCAGTACCATTTCATCCATCCTCGGTGCATGGCTAGACCAGTACTCAGAGGACTTCTGGACCCCTCCAAACCATGAATGTCTACACCAGCTCCTCTCCTACCTGCACCTCCACTTTCCTGGCTCAGACCTGGAGCGCCGTGCTTGCAACCTACTGGCCCACTTCCAGCGTCGACAGCAGTGTGAGCCCGACTCTGATGGTATGCAGGCAGGACAGGGATTGTTTGTAGGTGGACCAGAACAAGTCCAATGGATGGGCTATTTTAATTGATCCTGTTTGAATATGAGTGGGAACATAGGGGTACTCGGCTGGTGTGGAAAATGTCTGTTACCTTGTCTCTTTAGGGGAACACATGGGGTGCCCTTTTGCCACGCAGGAAGAGAGTGGTTTTGAAGACGAGCTTCCTGCCTTCAGCTTCATGTCCTTTGACCCCATCATGGTGGCAGAGCAGTTCACTCTCATGGATGCTGTAAGGGCTTTTTTGACTCTTCTGTCAAGTTTTAAAGAGACATTACTAGACAGCATTGCTGCCTATATCTTTCTGCAGGACCTCTTTAAGAAGGTGGTACCCTATCACTGCCTTGGTGCGATCTGGTCTCAGCGGGATAAGAAGGGGAAGGAGCATCTGGCTCCCACCATCAGAGCCACTGTGGCCCAGTTCAACTCTGTTACCAACTGTGTTATTGCCACCTGCCTGAACAACCCTTCACTGAAGGCCAGCCAAAGGGCCAGGCTGCTGGAGCGGTGGATTGATGTGGCACGAGTCAGAAACTTTTCTTAATCGCATTGGATGCACACTTCTTCCACTTTTTGTTCGATTTTCCTCATTAAGGTTTATTGGGGTGCTGCAGAAGACCTGAGCCTGTCTGTTTGTGATGCAGGAGTGCCGCATCTTGAAGAATTTCTCCTCCTTACGGGCCATCCTCTCTGCCCTGCAGTGCAATGCCATCCACAGACTGAAGAGAACCTGGGAGGAGGTATCAAGGTAAGGCGTTATTCAGGATTTAACAGATTTGAGTTAACTGTATCTTTTTAACTTCTTAATCTGTGCATCTTCCTGAAGGGAGAGTTTTCGAACTTTTCGTGAGCTCTCAGAAATCTTCTCCGATGACAACAACTATTCTATCAGCCGGGAGCTGCTGGTAAAGGTGAGCCTGCTCTGCTTCTTTTGGTGGTGGTGGAAGTGGGGTGGGTGAAGGTGAGGGGAGGGCAGAGTTTTGCTTTGAGAGAGGTTTTAATGGCATTCAAATGTCTGTCAATGTCTGGGGCGGCCGTGGTACAGTGGGAGAATGTTAAACCTCTGGAAGATCCCAGGTTCTGTTCCCATCAGGGCTGTAAGGAGTCGCAATCTGCTCTCAAAAATACGAGTGCAAATGTTCCTTCTGAACAGAAACTATATGTACTGCTGTGCCTGCTCCTGTGCACGGCTGTCACGTGCACGCGCAGGCTCTCCTTCTCTCGTGTATCCCCCCGCTCCGCTCCCAGCATGCACCGCGGCAATAGACAAGACTGTCTCCTCTTTTCTTTTTCATAGAGGTCCTCCTCTACATCAAGTGTTAACAACCCCTGATTTTTAAAGCATGTCTTCTCTACATCACACTGCAGGCCTGTCTGTCACAAACAGCGTAACTGCGTGTCTGCCTCTGTTGCACTGAAACAACAGCAGAGCATTATGGGATTTGTAGTAAGAGTGATGAATGCGGCGTTACAGCGCTGCCACTGTATAATACAAGCAGGCCAGCTCTAATATTAATTTGATATTGCCTCGCGGGCCAAACATAATTCTGTAGCCCCTCTTAAGTTTACATCAGGATTGCTTCAATATCAGATGTAAAATATTCAGACTGTATAAAATTGAGAAAACCATTTTTTTTCTCCTTAGTAAAATGGATTTTATTTGAAATCCATTGGCCTCAGTAAGTAAGGTGTAATGCCCGACAAAATGTGTGTTATGAGAAATTCGACTTGGAAATTCAAATTGGACGGTATCTTCTGCGTAATGTGTTATTTTCTTATAACACATGCATTATACTGCTTATAACACTATCACTTACAAAATAAATAAATATTCAATAAATATTTCTTCAGTTTAGATAGTTTATTCACAAAATGCTCACTATTTGATATGTGATGCGGCTTGTTACGGTGAAATGGCAACACGCCACTGAGCCGAGCTAACACAGACATCAACTGCAGCAGCAGTGTTGCACATTTGAAAGGAAGGCCCTAGAACACAAACACTTCAATCAAGTTTCATTTCACAGTAGGTTGGTATAGACTCCCCCCACTTGCTTAAAAAATGGAAACTCCCTCTTGTGGTGAGGCAGAATAACACACCATTCAGTACACTGCGTGGTGTGTCTGACGAGTAGGAGAATTGCTAATTTAAACAACATACCAAAAATAAGCCTTACATTGTGGGGAGAGGAGTTGACTAATCTGTCAATATGAACTCCTTTACCTTACAAAAGGAAAGTCATAAATGTTGATTATCATGATAGGTGAAATAGCATCAGTTTAGAGAGAAAGTTCACCTCTTACCGCTTGTTTTTGTCGTTTGATGATGCAAAAGTAGATATTAAAGAAGCCTGCGCAGTGATACAGAATGCAGCAGCCAATCAGAATCGAGTATCTACCCGGACCATGGTATAAGTAAGGGATAATACCCGACGAAGTGTGCATTGTGATAAATTAACGCACGACGCGGAGGACTGAACCGTTCGATGTGAAGCAGAGGACAGTTGCTTCCGCGAAGTGCGTTAATTTACAGATACCCCTGTTCTAAACCCAAAGAAATGGATGTGCCAGTAGATCAGCTTTGTCTGAAATACACATACCTATGGGGTAAGATAGCTGTCAAAAAGAAACGTATTCCTAAATAATATTTTGTATTCATAAAAATAATTTTGTATTCATAAATATAAAGTTCTGCATACATTTAAATTTTGTGCACAACTTTACAGAAAAAATATGAATACAACTTTTAGTTTTACGTTTATCATGTCTCTTTTGCATATGAATTTTCTTCGTTTTGAACACGACTTCTCTTTGTCTTGAATACGAATTTCTCGTGTTCACAAACTGTCAAAAATACATCACTGGGTCACAATTGCGCACACAGTCACTCTCACGTTCGTACCTAGGGACAATTTAGAGTAACCAATGAACCTCTGAAGCATGTTTTTGGATGGTGGGAGGAAGCCGGAGTACCTGGTGAGAACCCACACATGTACGGGGAGAACATGCAAACTCCACACAGAAAGATCCCCTGTCGATGTTTCTGATCCCCCAGCCAGGATTTGAACCGGGTCCTTCTTGCTGTGAGGCAAGAGCGCTAACCACTGCACCACCGTGCAGCCCAAATCCAGCTCATCATATTTTACATATTGTGTCATGCGACAATAGTAGAGCATTTAAACAATGAAACGGACCCGGAAGTGGTGGGAAAAAAGAGTTAGGGTTAGGGATGGTTGGAGAATGATGGAAAAAAATAAAACCGGCTGACAAGGCAGCGGAGGATCCCTGTCTCTCTGCTCCCATGATGCTCTCTGCTCGCCCAGCAGCGGAAAGAGAAAAAGAGAGCCGCTTTTTAGATTTCCTTTCTGCATTTTAACCTTTTAACCAATTATGAAAAAGCGCCAGAGAGCCATGAGATAGAGCTTAAAGAGCCGCAGGTTTCCAACCCCTGGTCTACATGCTTAAATGCATGAGCTGCTGCCAAGTGATTGTCTGAATAGAAATTAGCATAAAAGAGCAGTTGGACAGTGCCTTAGAAAGTGTCCAGTGAGTGTAGAAGTGTTCAGTCTTTTCTTTACTGAGAGCTTCCTCCTCTTTGCTGTGTTTTTTATGACAGTATGAAAGACAAAAGCTGTGGGACTATTATGGGAGAGGGTTATTCTCTTAATGTTTTTTAAGTCTTGATCATAATTCCCCATGTTAATCCCACAATATCATTGTTCTTCCTTGAATATTTTCAGTAACCACAATTTTTTTTCTCACAGGAAGGAACTTCAAAATTTGCAACTTTAGAAATCAACCCCAAACGAGCGCAGCGTAGACACCAGCAGCAGAGAGACCTGGTAAGGTGGGCAGGTGGGGATCAAAATCCTGTCTGCTGTATTCTCATAACTGTTGAATACTGTTTCCTACAGCTGGATTCCCTCCAGCCCTTTCAGTTATTTTCTTGTTTTGCTGAATGTTCAACCCAGTTCAAGGTGCTTACAGACAAAAACGCACCGCAAACGGGTTTATAAACGTGTCCTAAGCATCTGGTATCCACACCGGAGCAGCGCGCTCACACAGGTATCTGTAGAAGGAGAATCTTCTTCTATTCAGATCCTCCAGGATTTCACAATGTTAAGATCACAACTATTAACGCAAATCCAAGCAAACTCCGGACATTTGTTGCGCACCCTGCACCTTTCCAATTTCACCGCAACTTTACTGCCACTTTGACCAATCTATCCTGACAACAGTCATGGATGTGACCACGATGTGACTGTTTCCCTTCTGACTGTTTATGCGAGTCGTGCTCTCTTTTATTTTCTCTCTTTCGTCCTCTTGATTAATTTCTCTTCAAGATGTGCATGAACATCCCCCTGCCGTGGACACGCACATAACGGGCCGGGGATGCGCCGAGTTGCGTGTGGTTGTGGAGCGGTCTGTCATGAACCAAGTATGAGAGAAAGACAGAGAGAGTCTCTGGAAATTGATAATACAATTTCTAGCTTTTTGGACTATTTTGGCATTTACTATTTACTCTTATTTTGATGTTTTGTTAATCAGCTACATGGGAGCAAGATAATTTAGGCTCTTTTTTTTCTTTTTTTTATGAGTATTTTGAAGCTTAGCCAATATTATTGCTTTGAGCTGGCTGTTTGGGCTAGTGTAGTTTCTTTTTCTATTTTTTTCAGGCCATTTTGGAATTAAGCAAACATTTCAGCTGCGTGCTACCTGTTTTGGCTAATTTAGGAATTTTTTTGGTGGCTATTTTGGAGTTCAGCTAATATTTTAGCTTTATGCTAGCTGTTTTGGCTAAATTAGACATTTTACCAGATTTTTAGGCTAATTTGGCAATGAGGTGTTGAAGCGAGAAATCCAAGATTCTGCTTCGTGTGTGGGTCTGGAGTCAGGAATCTCAGAAGATAAAAGTCAGTTAGAGTTTGCACCACAGAAAGTTCAAACAAAGGGCATTTTCAGTTTCACCTTCGCGAAGGGAGACGGAGAACCAGTCACATAGCAACCAAGGCTCTCTCTGGTCACTGGTCTCAGTTGTTCTTCCGCGACAGGTTGGTTTTATTGATACATGCAATATGCAAAAGCTGTCATCCAATCAGATTCATGCAATCTGCAAGTACTCATCATATGTCAACGGAATTCTTTTCTGCTCTTTCCTGTTGTTGCACCTGTCTCTGACCACATCCTATGTATATGACAAGCACTTTGCAGCCTAATGTAATACATGGTTTACAAAGCAGTATGAGTAATACATTCCTTCATTCCCCCTTTTGAAATCATTTAAGATTTCACCAACTATGGAAAACACATTCCAACATCAAATAGCAAGATTAAGATAAAAAATGTAAAATATAAAAAGTAAAACAATCCCAAACTCCAAATAGCCAAAAAACTTCAAAATGTTAAACCAACCCATCAAAAACATAAACATTTCATCTTCTAATGAAACCCCAAAATTTGTGAACCTGATAACCTTTAAAATGACACCAAAATTCATTTTACTAATACTAAGAGCATGAGCTTGAAGCCTGCGGTTTTTATTGAGAAGCACAGCGTAGCGCACACAGCAGAGTATATGAGAGCCCTTTTGTTCTATTCTAGATGTGGTTCACCAACTCACCCGAAATACACACCACATAAAAGCACAAAATCATATACTCAGTAAATGGTGACACAAAAGACACATCAAAGTAAGTAAGTAAAGTAAGTAATCAAAACCTTAAAAATATAGAAATACCCTGAGAATACCTTGAACTAAAAAAACCTTTAAAAACCCAACTTGAATATTTCACCATCATCATTAAAACCCAATATAAAAATCATATATGTAATAGCAAAAAGCATTCAGCCTGCGTGATTTATTAATAAGCACAGCGTACGGCGGAGCACAGAGTTTGTAAGAGATCCCCCTTTTATAAAAGATCTGTAACCACATTTTTACCTTATTCTGGGCACTGCTGGAAAGGAAGTTCACAATAACTCCAAAAAATCACTGTCACCATAACTATTGAGAAAACAATTAATAGAAACAACACTTCAAATGGCATAATAATTGATATACCTGCAAAAGAAAAGGTTAAGCACAGAAGGTCACATACACTCCAAAGTATTTTTCTTTTTTTTTTTTTTTTTTACAATATCAGTGTCTCCTTTTTTTTTTTTTTTTTGAGTTCAGTTCTTGATGTCTTCAGTGAGAGGATTAACTCTCACCTGAGTCCAACGAATGGCGAGAGCTTATGCTCGATCGCAACGCACTGGAATTGATGATCGGTGGGCCAGGTGATCTGCGCGGTTGATCACCTGCCTTGCTGCTCCTTCCTCGTTCCTGTGGATGCAAGCGATGTCAATGTTTTTTTTTATGTGTGTGTGTGTAGCTGCTCTCGAGCCACACGTTTTACTCCTGCTCCAAGGGGATTATTATGCCCTTTTCTCTGTGATGCTCCTCATGAGTGAAGCAGGGGCGGTCCTGCTAGCTCCTCCTGCTCCAGGACTCGATTTATTTGATCCAGGGGTCGTGATGGGACGTCTGCAGGCGTACACTGGCTCCAGTGATACCAGCGCTCTCCTTTTCCTCTCAACCTGACAGCGTGAGACGTTCTCTCCACCACCTCGAACGGACTGGTCCACCTGGGTTCGTTCCACTTCCTTTTCAACACCTTCAGCAACACCCAACGCACCTCCGGGTCTGCTCCTTTCTCCCCCTTTTCACCAGCGGTTGGTCTGGGCAACCTGGAAAGAGCTTGGACTAGTTTGTTAAGTGTGTGATAGTGTACCTGATACGCTGGTCTGGCGGCGTGCATCTGCTGGCCTGGACAGGTCGCATGTGGTCCAGGGAAGACACGACCTGTATGGAGCTCATGGGGTGTGTTATAGAGCTCGGGAGACAGAACATCTAATTGACATGAGAGCTAGAGGTAACGCATCAACCCAGTTTAATTTAGTCTGTGCACAGAATTTTGCCAATTTGGTTTTGATGGTTCGATATATTCTTTTCGACCTTTCCTTGAGACTGGGGGTGATAAACTGTACCATATGCATGCTTCAGCCCTAAACATCTTTCCACTTCTGTCAGATCTTTTGCACGGAAGTGTGTGCCGTTGTCTGATCGGATTTTTCGAGGAAAACCATGTCTAGGTATGTAATCGTTCACCAAGCATTTAATCACTGTTTTGCTGTCCTCTTTTCTCGCTGGCCATGCTTCTGGCCACCTTGAAAATGCGTCACACACACAACAGATACCGGCACTTTGACTGGTTCAATCATGTCCGTGTAGTCAATGATTATTTCTCTACCAGGGGCGGTCACTTCCGGGAAGATTCCCAGATTTACTTTTACCCCTGCTTTACATTGTGCTCCCTGCACGTGCATTCAGAGAGGAAGTTCTCCACCTCATACTCCTGTCATGTAGCCTGATTCCTTCTAGTATTCCTGTTTTACCGTAAATAGATGGCCCTGTTGTTCCTCTACCACTGCATATGCTGACTTCAGTCCTCCTATGGATCGCAAAAACAACATCCATCTGTATATAGGTTCACAGCTCTGGTTATGGGTGTGGCTTCTAGGTCTGCTCTGACTTTATCTTCTTTTGCCACGAGGTCAGTACACACATGTGGGGTTCCTGTGGTGAATTTTCTGCCATGTTTATTCCTTCGTGTGTGAACGTGATACATTAACACTCTTCTTACTCCCCCCCTTTTTCTGAAACAGGGACCGTTAGCTTCATTTCCTGTTTCAGAAACATCCAAGAAAAAAGGTTGTGTGTAATCTGTAGTAGCGAGTTTGCTGCTGATGAGAGGGGTCTGCTTCACTGTGGTGAAGGCCTCCTCAGCTTCAACGGTCCAATTTAATTTAGCAGATAGGTTTCGCATGCCCTGTTCTTTACCATGTCACGTAGAGGTCGTGTTAGCGTGGCATAATTGGGGATGTAGGATCTGCTATATCCAGTCAGCCCAGGAATGACAACATGCTTTTCACTGTCTGCGGTTGAGGGTGCGAAGGACAGCAGATCTATGTGTGGCGGACACGCTTGTTCCTGACTGTGATATAACGCGGCCCAGGAACTCAACTGGCGTCTACAGATTTGCAACTTTTCGCGGCTAACTTTGTACCCGTGTGTAGCCAGATGTGATAACACTGTGCCTGTGGCAGTTAAACACTCGTCTACTGTTGAGCAGCGATGAGGAGATCATCTACATATTGGATGAGGGTGGCGTTTTGAGGCAGCTCGCATGTGGATAGAGATTCTTTCAGGATTTGGTTAAAGATTCCTGGAGAGAGCGCAAAACCCTGTGGTAGGCGGGTGTATCTCATTTGCACCCCTGATATGTGAAAGCAAAGATGTCTCTACAGCGTGGATGCAGTGGGAGTGAGAAAAAGCGTTGGCTAGATCTATACAGCTAAACCAGCAATGAGAAGGTGAGATGTTAGTTAGAGCGACGTATGGATTAGGCACTGGAACAGTGGGGGTTAATAGCACTTCGTTAACGGCTCTGAGGTCATGCGGCATGCGATATTTACCAGTATTCTTTTTTCTACAGGAAGTATGGGTGTGTTCCCTGAGAGTCAGGTGCGATAAACAAGTCTCCTGTTCTAATAGTCCATGTGTCACCTTCTATGTCAGTCTGGAAAAGCGTGTTTGTAGGTGTCATCTTCTGTTCTGTCTCATAGTACAAAGTTACATGTAAGGGGTCACGAGGTGAAACATAAGGCCCAGGGTGGAGACCCAGGGTTTCCAAGACAGATAAGAGGACAACACGCCGCTCCCCTGTGGGTCTCTGGTTGCAGTAGTCCCCAGTAAATGTCCACGTGCTTTTCTGGTAGAGGGTCCAACAGGTAAACACCGGAGCTTGAACTCTGTTTGGCTGAGCAGGTATGTGAGGTGCCATTTTTAAGAGTCACTTGTAGTCCATCAGCACACACAGTTATGGTGGTCCGAATTTCATCAGCAAAATCTCGACCCATGAGGTTGACGGTACAGCGAAGAGAATAGAAATGGTGGTCAACAGTTTGCGGACCCAGCGCGGTCTGCAAAGGTTTTGTGAAAGGCAGAGTCTGTTCTTCCCCGAGAAGCCCACCATGGATGTTGTGCGTGTAGAGAGAGCAGCTGGGTTTACAATATTCAGGGTGGACCATGTCCCCTGTGTCCACCTGGAAAGGTTTGCGCTGACCCTCAATGTCCAGAAGCAGCATGGGGTCTGCCGTGCCCCTGCTTCGGTGCTGTGTCGGTGGGGAGCGTCATTGGTGGGAGGGATCCCAGCATTTGGGCATCCCACTGTCCTGTAGGCATCTGGCGAGCTGGACCTCTGCCTCTCATCATCGGTCTCCCTCGGGGAGGGCCTCTACCATTTCCTCGTCCTCTGAACGGGCGGCTGGGTCGTCCTGCTCCATATGGACAGTTGCGTGTCAATGTCCAAGACTTCCACAGAGGAAGCAAACATCATTGCCCCTATCCATCTGTGGTCCACTGAGCCTCCCGGGCCTGGCTGTCCCATCCCCATAGACCCCTGCTGTGCGTACTGTAAAGGTGGCGGAGGTAATGGAGTGGCAGCGGTGCGCTGCTACCTCCAGGGCCCTCATACATTTTTTGCAGTTTTCTTATCTTCTTCTTTATGCACCCCCTTTTGGCGTGCCTCTGCTATCTGCATTTTAGTAATTGAGTCTGAAGGTCTTTTATCTGGTCATCTGCTTTAGTCTTTTCGTCCGTGCGCGAGTCAGGTGATGAATAAATGTCTGTCCCACACAGTGGAGTCGGCACCTGGGAGGTCTGGGTTTTCTTTCATGGCGTTTTGTACTGCAGTGGGAGCTCCTTCTAACAGAGCGCTCCTGTACCATTCTCTTTGGGGTGTGTCTCTGTTAGGATTCCCTGTCTGGTTTTCCCACATAGTTTTGCACTCCTCCAGAAACTGACGTGGCGTTTCAGGGATCCCAGGTAAATTTAGGGATACTAGCCCCGTTGGTAGTGGAAACTTTTCTCTAAGCGCTTTTCCGATCCAAAACTGTGATCGCTGAAAAAGCAGGCACGTGCAGAGGGGGGCGCTGGGTGCTCGGGCACCTGCCCCTCCAAATGTCTCTGCACGGCCCTGCTGAAAAGTGTGTCATCCGGTTCGTCGATCGTATCTGCTGTCTGTTCGACCTCCCCGGCCGCAGAGGAAGTCATACAGCGTGGAGCTATTGCGCGATTGTCACATAGTGTGGTTAGCACCTAGGTTGTATGGCTTGTATTTTATGTCAGTCTGTCCTGTTTGCAGTAAGGGCTGTTGCAGACTTCTCCCTGACCTAGATACATTTCATATGACGGTTTCTGTGGTTCGGCTGAGCCAAGCTGAGCCGGTGTAAAGGTGGTTTCTCGTCATCTAGCTCTCCGCCACACGCTGGCTGCTCTGCTTCCTGCCCTGCTTCCTGTTGAGGCGCGAGTTGTCATATGTGGGGCGTTGTGATGCTGCTGGCGACCCATGCAATAATCTACTCGCTGTTTTCTGTGATTTTCATCTTCCCATTGATCCCTGTTTTTCAAGTACCATCTAAGCCATTGTTCCCAATATTTTACTTTCTGCGAAGCTCATATTATATGGTTTTTGTTCATGCCTTTTGTTGATTTATTCTTATTGCTTTTTTCTGTAAGATAAATAAAGGCTTTGTATGAACTGAATATGCTTTTCCCCAGATTTCAAGGCAGTAATAAAATATGGCAAAATAAAGGAACAATATAACATGCGTAGCATTGACTATTAATATATCTTTTACTCTGTAAAGAATTCCAATATTTTTGCTAATTTTCTTTTTCAAATGATTAATGTGAGATTTCCATTTCAACTTTTCATCCAAAATAACTCTAGAATTTTATTTCACTTACTTTGCAAATGTTAACTTGACCAATGTTTAATGTTAAATTTTCATCTGTTTGCCGATTACTAAAATCATAAACTTTGTTTTCTCCCAATTCAAATATAACTTATTTTCAGAAAACCAATTTTTCACTTTAGTTATTTCTTCTTTTAGCGTTACCATCAGCTCAAGTACATTTGATCCAGAGTGGAAAATGGATGTGTCATCAGCAAACAACAAAAACTGGGTTATTTTGGAAACTTTGTAAATATCATTTATAAATAAAATAAAAAGTAGGGGACCTAATACTGATCCTTGTGGCCCTCCAGTAGTGATCTGTTGATGGTTTGAATTTGTTCCATTTACTTGGACATACTGTTGTCTATTAGTTAGATACTTTTGAGCCACTGGAATGACAGACCTCTAATCCCACATAGATAGTTTAGATAACAGTAAATCATGATTATCGTATCAAATGCTTTTTGTAGATCGATGAACACTCCAACTGTGTATTGTTTGTTATCTACAGCAGTTGTAATCTTTTCAGTTAGCTCTATTAGAGCCAGCGCTGTAGATCTTTGTGACCTAAATCCATATTGTTTTTCACTAAGTATTTCATTTTTTTCTAAAAAAAAAAAAAAAAACTTTTAGCTTAAAAGCAAACAATTTTTCAAGGATTTTGGAGAATTGTGAGAGTAATGATATAGGTCTATAATTAGTAAATAGATGTTCATCGCCACTTTTAAAGATTGGTATAATTTTTGCTACCTTCATTTTCTCAGGAAAAACACCAGACTGTATCGATAAATTGCAGATGTAGGTCAATGGTTTAATGATGCAATCAATTGTTTTTTTTACGATTTTCATATCAAGTCCATCACTATCAGTGGATGATTTGTTTTCACTTTTTTTTTTACTATAGCTAATATTTCACTCTCATCAACATCTCCAACAAACATAGATTGTAGGATTGTGTCTATGCTATATTTTATGATTACTGGACTGTCTATTGAATTAGCTATATTTACTCCAATATTAACAAAAAATTATTAAATTGATTTGCTACTTCTTTGCTATTATATTATTACCAGATCATTATTGACAAAGTAATCTGGCAGCTTTATTTTTTGTAAATTCGGATGAATTGCTTCATTCAGAATCTTCCATGTTGCTTTCATATTCCCTTTCTGTTTATTTTTATAAGTTTTGTATTTCATCTCATTATTCACTGTATGGTTTTTCATAAAATCTTTATACAGTTTATTTTCTTTCTGCATGCTTTAGTTAGTCCTCTTGTCATCAGGGCTTAGTGAGTTTTGACGTTTCTTAAATAACTTTAATGGGCAGCATTTATTATAAAGAGAAATATAAATGGCCAGAAAACTTTCATAAGCAACATTCACATCGGTCACATAAACTTTTGACCAATCCTGTTGAAACAGACTTTTTCTAAACTCGTTGACTGTTACTTCTGTTCTCTGCGATAACAATTTAACTGTTTCTGAGTTTAGTTTTCAATGGGTACAAATCAAAATTGTGAAAACAGGCAAGTGGTCACTAATGTCATTATATAGTAAGCCACTTTGAACAACTGCTCCCACATTATTAGTAATAATATTGTCAATTAATGTGGCACTGGAACTTGTGATTCTGCTTGGCTGTGCTTTCTTAGATTTATCTTTTAATTTCCCCTTCCTAATCCACGAAGTTGCTTCTGTTTCTTTTCACATGTCTCTTCCTCCATTTTTGCTTCCTCAGCCTTTGCTCTAAACCATTTCTCCAGAGGTATTCGTTTCTCTAGGTCATTTTGGTCCATTTCTTTAACACCTGATCTGTCATTCCTACCACTAACTTTGCAGCATCCTTTTCATCATGAACTTTTCGAACCGCTTTTTCTAGTACTGCTAATTGTTCCCTAATAGTTAGAAATACTTCGTTCGGACCCCACCCGTCATCATGAGTTTCACGGTCAAATTCACCTTCCATATTAACTCCAGAGGTCTTACAACACGTTTTCACCTTTTAAAATTTACTTAAATTTTTGGGAGGATCGGCGATCAGTCACTGTGTACCTATGAACATCCACTGTATCAAACTTCTACAGGAATGTGAATTCCTGCGGACACAGCTGTCATAAGTGTACCAACTTTTCAATTCCGATCGCTCCTTTACACAGAAAATACAGTTGTTCTGGGTTCGGACTGCGTCCGATTCAAATGATCCTCAGAACAATCATCACACCTATTTCTCATTCACAACCTACGTGTGTGCATCGTCCAGTGACCTAATGCCACTCACGGTTATTTCATTCTGCCCAACATTCATTCCGTTGTTCTCCTATTATATCTATTCTTTTTCTACTTGGTTCCAAACCAGGTCCGTTTTAGAGATCGACGTCTCAGGGTTCCAAACCCACACAAATAGATCCCAGATCTACATAGTTCTTGCGGTCCCTGACCGCTGAGTCCCAGACTCGATTTTTCGTTCGATTATTTCGTGGGGGTCCCTGACCCCTGAGCCCAGACTCAAACCAGAGACACAATGGTCTCGAGGATCCCAGATCCTATGATATTAGGGGGTGCCTCAATTCCCAGGTTTTTCACCTGACTTCTATAGAAGTTTCGTCAAACAACTATTTGATCCGTCACAATCTAGGCGAGTCCCAGACTCAAACAATATTCTTACTTAAAATCATTCATTACGTTTCAGACTCACTTTTTATGCCCTTTAATTCATTTTTGTGAACACGAATTTACTTAGACAGGACACGAAGTAATTTAGCGTCTTCAATCAGCAGTTTTTATGAAAAAGGTACTGCCTTACCTTTAATTATGTTGCGCGCGCCTTGTGTCCTTAGTCCGTTCGTTCCGGTTCGCGTTCAATTCACGTTCCTTCTTCCCAAGCCCCACGTTGGGCGCCAATTGTTGAAGCGAGAAATCCAAGATTCTGCTTCGTGTGTGGGTCTGGAGTCAGGAATCTCAGAAGATAAAAGTCAGTTAGAGTTTGCACCACAGAAAGTTCAAACAAAGGGCATTTTCAGTTTCACCTTCGCGAAGGGAGACGGAGAACCAGTCACATAGCAACCAAGGCTCTCTCTGGTCACTGGTCTCAGTTGTTCTTCCGCGACAGGTTGGTTTTATTGATACATGCAATATGCAAAAGCTGTCATCCAATCAGATTCATGCAATCTGCAAGTACTCATCATATGTCAACGGAATTCTTTTCTGCTCTTTCCTGTTGTTGCACCTGTCTCTGACCACATCCTATGTATATGACAAGCACTTTGCAGCCTAATGTAATACATGGTTTACAAAGCAGTATGAGTAATACATTCCTTCAGAGGTCAAATGTTTAACTTGCTGTCAGCTTCAGAGTTTTCAGCTATTAGCTTCAGCAATTTCAGCTTTCTGCCTTAACATTTTCAGCTATCAATTTCAGCATCTTCAGCTACCTTAGCTTGCATCTTCATTGGCCACATTTGGCTTACTTAATTCACACTAGCATTATCACAGGTAATGTGAAATTTCTGGTATAATTTGTTTTTAAAGGGAACAGTCATTGAATGTAAATATGGATAATAGATGGACATTGTGCCTGTGACTTCAACAGAAAATTTTTTACCTCTGGCTCCAGCGAAATGAAGCTAATAAGATGTTAAGAAAAAGTATTAGAGTGAGAATGGTTATTAGAATGACTGTGTAATAAGCGTTTATTTCAAAATAGAAGTCTATGGGATTTTGGCCAACAGGCACTTACTGTTTGGAACACGGGTGGATGTCCAGCAATGTTAATTTCGTTGACATATAATTTTTGTCATAGTCTTGTCAACGACATTTTTCACCCAACGAAAACTAAACGAAAAGTCCGGCTCATACACGAAAACGTTGACAAAATTGATAGACATTTACGTCAACAAATAAAAAGGAAAAAAAACAAAAATGTTGTTTGAAGACGACATCCAATCATAATGACTGCTGGTGGAGAAGGACGGGAGCAAATGCAAAGCGATCCAATCAGAGCAGAGTCCTGCAGCCCGCCCTTGAAGACGCTATTTCAATGAATTGTGTCTGTGATTTAGGTGAAAAATGTCTACTCCAGGTAGAAAAAGAAGAGTACATAAAACGGCAAATTTGACTTTTAACGTGACCCTCAACAAGACGTTGTGTGAAGCGATCATCACAGGCAAAAACACAACAAACCTGAGCTGCATTTGCAGACTATTCACCCTGAAATCCACGCAAAGGTAAAGATGGAAACACGATTATTTCTAATGTATTGGACTGAATCCGAGTTCTCCCTCTACAGCTCTAACTGCTGTGGCATTTTAAAGAGTAGGATTATCTGAAATAATTTGCTTTAAACAGCTTGTTTTTTGCCAAGCTAAATAGCGCCAGTGCTGCATGGCCGGGAAGCTTTTCTTTGCTCTGCTTTTGTAAGACGTTTGTAAAGTTATAAACCAATGTTGTTGTGTATTTCTGAAAGCTAGCAGCCTCTGCTACTTCAAATCCACAAGCAGTCTCCGGTTTAATCTCCAACTCCATCATGTCTTATGTGACAACAGCGCCCTCTATTAGCTGGTGGCGGTATTACAAAAAAAACACCTGGCATGCTGGTCATGGCAAATGACATGGGTTAGGTTAGGACAGGTGTCTGCAACCTGCGGCTCTGGAGCCACATGTGGCTCTTTTACACTTCCCTTATGGCTCTGTGGTTAAAGAAAAATGAAAAGTTCACATTCTAAGAAGTAATGTAAAAAGTAAGTGACTAACAGGTTTGTGTAAGAGATTTTTCAGTGCTGTTTATCACAGAAAACCAATTTGAAATCACTAAGCACAGCCAGAATTTAGCTGCACATTTTCTATTTTTGAACAAATTACAGTTTTTTGTTTTTTTTTTAACATCATTTACTACTACATTTGCTGCATTGAGATGTTCCTTTCTGACATAAGGTGTCTTTTAATTTGAAAAACCCTTCAGAAGTTACTAAAAGACTATTTTCCTTTTATAGTTGTGTTTTATTTATGGAGAAAAACAATAGTTCATTTACATTTATCATTATAACAATAACATAAATACAAGTCATTTTTTTAAAGGGTGAAGTTAAACTTTGTGGCTTCTACAGGGTTGCTGTCGGTAAGAATTCAACCCGAATGTCTCGTTAGGTGTTGAAGGTTGCAGACCGCTGGGTTAGGGGGACAGCCTTCTCCCTTGAAGACCTCTTCAATACAAGTTTTATATGTTCAGACATTTATCACAAATGGGATGGAATTATTTATTTTTGAATGTGTTTTAAGTTGTTGAAGCTGAATTTGCAGAAATGACAAGTTTGTGAAGTTTTTTTTTTTTTTTAAACAATTTAGTGAAATCTCTCTGTGTTATTCATACTTAAATCCCTTAAAAATGCTTGACATTTACTGTATATTTTTGTTAACTCAATATCTACTGTAATTTAGTCGACTAAATTTTGACTAAAATTAATAGAATCAACATGACTAAATTGCGACTAAAACAAAATCTTATTTTAGTCAAAAGACTATGACTAAAACTAAATTAAAATTTTCTGTCAAAATTAACACTGATGTCCGGTTCCCATCTATACAGTCAATGGGAGCAGTCAGCATTGTCTGATTACTCTCAACAAAATATTTTTCAGTATTGTAAAAAATAAACATAGCAGTATTGTGCCTTAACTTCTATAGATATGGTATAAGAAATAAACTGTTGTTTATTTGAACCTGTTCAGGTTCAAGGTGCCTGAACGGTGCTTGAACAGATGCTTCAAAATAAACAAATAAATAATAATCTCTCCAAATCTTTCTATAGACATTTGAGTGTGATGGGCAGTTGTAGTGCAGTGGTAGAGCGGTCGACTCCTGATCAGAGGATTGCAGGTTCGATTCTCGTCTTGGCCGCCCATGCGTAAAAGTGTGCTTGAGCAAGACACTGACCTCCACCTTGCCTCTGTCTGTGACTGTGAAGCGCCTTGGGCCTTTGAAGAATGTAGAAAAACGCTGTACAAGCATACGCCATTCACCATGAAGCGGTGTGGCTGGGTGAAGGAGAGAGGGCCTTTGAATGTGACTAAGATGAAAGGAAGCCCATCTGGAGTTTATCAAAAGGAACCTGAATGACTCTCAGACCATGAGAAACCACATTCTGTGGTCTGACCAGAACACAACTGAACTTTTGGAGTGAATGCAGGTGTTAGGCTGGAGAAAACCAGGACCGCTCATCACAGGCCAATACCATCTCTGCAGTGAAGCATGGTGGTGGCAGCATCATGCTGTGGGGATGGAAGACTGGTCAAGATGGAGGGAAAACTGACTAAGACATCCTGGAGAAAAATCTGCTCTAGAGTGTTCTGAAACCTGAATCCAACTGAACATCTGTGGAGAGATCAATGCTTCCCATCCAACCTGATGGAGATTGAGCGATTCTGCAAAGAGGAACGGGCAAAACTTTTCAAAGACAGGAGTATCAAGCTTGTGGCGTCCTATTCAGAACCACTTGAGGCCTGAATTGCTGCCAAAGGTTAATAATTTCAAGATAACTTTTTTTCACATTGTTATTATGGTTTTTTAATAAAATTTTTCAAAAAGAAACCTGTGACCTAATAAAATGTGGGACACTGTGAATAGTTTTTGGATGCACTGTACATGTCAGCGGTCCCATTCCTGCCAACATTATGCTAGAAACTGTAACATACCCTGAAAAATACAAAGATTTGTGTTCTTTGGTCCTTTCAAATGTCCCCCATGTCCTGTTTCTTAACAGGGTGTGATGCAGGGGACCATTCCTTATTTGGGGACCTTCTTGACGGACCTGGTGATGATGGACACAGCAATGAAAGATTACACTGAGGTCAGAACCTGCTTTATTTTGTCTTAGCTGGTTCTCACTCATTGCTGAAGTTCCTAATCTGGTTTTCTAGCACGGCCTCATCAACTTTGAAAAGAGAAGAAAGGTAAGTAAATTTAGTGGAATTTATTTTGTTTTAACTTACTTTTTTTAACTGTACTTTGAAAGTGGTTTTGTTTCTGGGCTTGCAGGAATTTGAAGTGATTGCTCAGATCAAACTACTTCAGCTGGCTTCCAACAACTACAGCTTCACTCAGGACAGCCACTTCAGGGAGTGGTTTGCAAGTGCAGAAAAGCTCAGCGAGGCAGATAGGTCAGTTGATCAAAATTTAGTGGTTTCTTCATGAGCACAAGAAGAGATCATTTGTGATCAACAGTTATTGCAATCTCCTAAGCTTAAACAATAAAGAAACAGAAGTAAAAATAAAATTTTAAATAAAGTCAAAGATAAATGGTCTGTTGATGTTAAATTTTCAAAATATTGTTTGGCTGCATCTTTTAATTGTTTGAACACCATAGTACACAGAGCGGTTATCCTAATGTGAAATAATGTAAGCATTGGAGACAAATGTAAATATAGTATTATTCATCATTCTGGATCTGAAATATAAAAAAAACTGCCTTGTGATTAAACAAATAATTTTTGACTTTCCCCACAGCTACACGCTGTCTTGTGAAATCGAGCCTTTGTCGGAGTCAGGCTGCAATACACTGAGAGGCAAGAAGAATGGAGGAATCATGAAGCGCTGGAGCGAGTAAATTATTTCTAGACAGTTTGTCAGATTTCTGCTGCACATCACCTCAGTAAAGAATTGTTTCCCCTTTACAATATCTTTCAGCCGGCAAATAACGGAGGCTAGTTGTAGCAGCACCAGCTCTCACTCCAAGTCTTTTGACCACTCACACTACAGGCCACATCAGGGAGGAGACAGCGGCGATGCGCTCAGCGTTACCTCAGTCAGCTCCAGTGGCTCAGACCTGGAGGACGTGAACAGCAGTTTTCTGTCAGACTCACCAGAGGGACATGAGAGAAAGGTAAAAGGGGTGTGGCAGCTGTACTTTTCTTACAAGGATGGTCATTTTTGGCTTCTATCTGTCTATCTGTCTGTGTATATATATATAAAACACCCCTCCGCGGGTGGTTTCTCCTCTCAGCTCGGGTCCTCTACCAGAGTTCTGGGAGCTTGAGGGTCCTGCAGTATCTTAGCTGTTCCTGCTCTTTTCTGGACTGAGATGTCTGAGGTCTTTCCAGGATCTGCTGTTGCCCCTCCTCCAGTTTGGAGGTTCCAGCCCCGAGTGCTCCAATGACCACGGGCACCACTGTCACTTTCACCTTCCAGTCTTTCTCCAGTTCCTCTGAGTCCCTGGTATTTCTCCAGTCTCTCATGTTCCTTCTTCTTGATGTTACTGTGGCAACACGAGTGGTTGGGGCGCCAAGGGGGTATTGGACACACTAAAATTTATGAGCGCAGGATCACACAGGGCACTGACGCAGTTCTGAGAGATTTTGAAATATATAATTTATTACAACTAAAATCTGCACAGCCCTCCTGCACCTACCAGACCGGGTCAACAGGTGGGAAGAGATACCCAAAACCTCAAAACACCCCACACATGTGCACCATGCAATACAAAGGTGAAGGGACGGGGAAATCCAACCCAGGGAGCACGACACACGTAGGTCCACTCCATCTGAAACCCGGTTCTTGCAAGGGGCTGGCTCTAAAATAGATTAAAAGATAAAAGAATAATGAAAATACACAATCACACAAGACTAAAAAGCAATTAAAATGCTGGTTGTCCTCAGAGTCCTGGGTGGTGGCTGACTTCTCGCCTCCGTGCCAACTTTCAGTACTGCATGCTCCTGAACACTGCAGCGGTCCGTCTGAGGCGGTGCGATGATGCAGTCAGCACACCCAAGGTCCAATGGATTGAAGTGGCGACCCGTTCCTCATTCAGTGACCAGCCAAGGTAGTCACCCCCCCAAGCATCCTGCTGTCCACGCCGAGGCAGCTGGCCAAGGGTGGAGTGAAGAGGGTAGAGGAACTTGGGTCTGCACAGAGGCCAGTCCAGTCCACTCAGAGGAATGTTGGATTCTCCACATTTGAGTCTGGCTCTTTTATTATGAAAATCTTCAGCATTGATGCTCATTTACCACCTCAGGTCAGAGTCTCTCAGAACCTGTGTGAACTTCCTGTGAAGGAATGACTTTGTCTGGACTTGATGCTTCTCATCAATATTCATCTCTCCACTCACGGATCCTAGTTTTTTAGAAAATGAAACAACGTATTTTCCTGACTATTTATTTATTTTTATTTACACATTTAAACTGAAGTAGGAGGATAAAAAACCCCTAGAGAGGGAACATCTCGTTTTCAAGGGGGTCCTCCGTTTCAAGAAATGATAACAGATGACAGAGTAGAAGTCAAACAAGATAATAGAAACAAATAATAAATACACATAATACCCACACACACCATCACACACACACCCACACAAAAAAGGACAGGCTCTCAGTATCCACCCCTACCAACATAATAATACAGAAAATAAAAATAAACACATTTGCAAAGCTCAGAAAAAAAAAAAAAATAAAATAAATATAGAATAAAAAATAATATATATGTATATAATAATAAAGTGACAAGCAAGTTATAGGCAGATAAAGCAAAAGCAATGTACAAAACATTCAAAATCTAAAAGCAAACACAAGTATGTTTAAGATGGATTAACAAAGATTTCTTGAATGAAGACAGAGATGTAATGGATCGTAGAGAAATGGGAAGGTTGTTCCAGTCATTGGGAGCTTTGATACAAAAAGCATTTTTCCCTGAGAGTTTTTTGTGTCTTGGAATACAGAAGAATACCTGATTGTTATGGCGTAAATGATGTTGAGAACTAAAAGGAACAAAATACTGTTTCAAATAAAGAGGAAGATCAAAATATTTGCATTTGAAAATAAATTGAAGCCAGTGAAATTGTCTTCTATATATATAAATATATAGATTTATAATTCGCTCCAGAGCAGTGGTTCTTAACTTGGGTTCGATTGAACCCCAGGGGTTCGATGGGTTGATCTCAGGGGTTCTGCAGTAGTGTTGGGTACCGAAGTTCGGTTCCAATTAGGAACCGTTATGATTTATGCGGTTCTGCCAAAACCGAAAGAAGCTGCTGCAAACGGTGCAGCATGTCGGTGTCAAATTTCATTTGTTTGTGGACATGTCAATCATCTCTACTCACGTCAGTAGTATGAAATCCCAGCCACTCTCTTTTATGTTCCTACAATTGTGGGCGGGCTCATATAAAGTCGCTGACAAGGCGAGAACGCACGCACGCGCCGCGCAGCTCTTCCATGAGTGTCTACATATCACAGTTTGACAAGTGCTGCATCACATTTCCAATCAGGAACTCATGGGCTCGTGATGTTTTCACGGACCCGATCATCGGACAGAATATTGATCCTATGCGAGTGTTTTTGATTGTTTGTTCTGCGGTGTGTTGTGTACATGAGTTCACGCCGTCTCCCGTTAAGGAAGGTATTAATGTTCTGGAGACCTGCAGTCAAGGACTTGTTTTGTCTATTCATGTCAGAAATTAAACCAGAGAAAACCTGAAGACGCGTCATTATCCTTTATTCGAACACAACGTCGAGAGACGGGCGAGGCATTCAAGGACCAGAGGAACGTGGGAGACTCCCGTTACACTCGCTCCATACGCTGTGAGACAGACGATTACTGCTCAGGGCGCAAAGCTGGAAGCCCGGAGTGACTCCCCGGCCCAAGCGCGGGGAGCGCAAGCACCCAGCTTGGCTCTCCTGCACTTTGATGTTTTATTGGTTTTCGTCGAAACAATAATAAAAAAGTCCCCAATGTAAAAAAATTTTCACCAAAGAGGGTTCGGTGAATGCGCATATGAAACTGGTGGGGTTCGGTACCTCCAACAAGGTTAAGAACCACTGCTCCAGAGTATAATTCGCAGGAGCCAAAAAAGGCATAATGAAGAAGAAAAAAACATATACAAGTCGCTCCGAAGTATAAGTCGCACTTTTAAGAGAAAAGGCCAACATTTATGAACAAATTCAACAAGCCCGACGTAACAATACATTGGACACCGAACATGATTCATGCGTCAAATTGGCTCTTTTGATGTGAGTTAATTTGAAATTTAAACCTCAATGTTTGGCTAAAAATGTGTTCACAATTTGGCTCTTGGGACATGGAACGTCACCTCTCTGGGAGGGAAGGAGCCTGAGCTGGTGCGAGAGGTTGAGAGATACCGGCTAGATATAGTTGGGCTCACCTCCACGCACAGCCTGGGCTCTGAAACTCAGTCCCTCGAGAGAGGCTGGACTCTCTACCACTCTGGAGTTGCCCATGGTGAGAGGCGGCGGGCTGGGGTGGGCTTACTCGTAAGCCCCCAGCTCAGCCGCCAAGTGTTGGAGTTCGCACCGGTGGACGAGAGGGTCATGTCCCTTCGCCTTCGGGTGGGGGACAGGTCTCTGACTGTAGTTTCGGCTTTGGGCCAAACAGCAGTTCGGAGTACCCGGCCTTCTTGGTGTCTCTCGAAGGGGTACTGGAAAGTGCTCCAACGGGGGACTCCGTCGTCCTTCTGGGGGACTTCAATGCCCACGTGGGCAATGACATTGGCACCTGGAGGGGCGTGATTGGTAGGAATGGCCTCCCTGACCTAAACCCGAGCGGTGTTTTGTTGTTGGACTTCTGTGCTCGTCATAGTTTGTCCATAACAAACACCATGTTCGAACACAAAGGTGTCCATCAATACACCTGGCATCAGGACACCCTAGGTAGGAGATCGATGATCGACTTTGTAGTCGTTTCAGGCGATCTCCGGCCGTGTGTTTTGGACACTCGGGTAAAGAGAGGGGCAGAGCTGTCCACTGATCACTACCTGGTGGTGAGTTGGATTCGCTGGCGGGGGAGGAGGCCGGAAAGACTTGGCAGACCTAAACGCACTGTGAGGGTCTGCTGGGAACGTCTAGCTGAACCCTCCGTCAGGGAGGTCTTCAACTCCCACATCCGGGAAAACTTCAAGCAGGTACCGAGGGAGGTTGGTGACATTGAGTCCGAGTGGACCATGTTTTCCACCTCTATTGTCTCTGCTGCTTTCCGGAGCTGCGGTCGCAGGGTCTCTGGTGCCTGTCGTGGCGGCAACCCCCGAACCGGTGGTGGACACCGGAAGTAAGGGATGCTGTCAAGCTGAAGAAGGAGTCCTATCGGGCCTGGTTGGCTTGTGGGACTCCAGAGGCAGCTGACGGGTACCGGCAGTCTAAGCGAGCTGCGGCCCGGGTTGTTTTGGAGGCAAAAACTCGGTCATGGTGAGGCCATGGAGAAGGACTATCGGTTGGCCTCAAAGAGATTCTGGCAAACCGTCCGGCGCCTCAGGAGGGGAAAGCAGTTTTCTGCAGGCACCATTCTTAGTGCAGGTGGGGATCTGCTGACCTCAACTGGGGACATTGTCGGGCGGTGGAAGGAATACTTTGAGGATCTCCTCAACCCTGCTGACACGCCTTCCGTTGAGGAAGCAGAGGCTGAGGAAACTGGGGTGGAACTGTCCATCACCCAGGCTGAGGTCACTGAGGTAGTCAAAGAGCTCCTCGGTGGCAAGGCCCCGGGGGTGGATGAGGTTCGCCCTGAGTACCTCAAGTCTCTGGATGCTGGGGGAGTGTCTTGGCTGACACGTCTCTGCAGCATTGCGTGGCAGACAGGAACCGTACCACTGGACTGGCAGACTGGGGTGGTGGTTCCCCTTTTCAAGAAGGGGGACCGGAGGGTGTGTTCCAACTACCGGGGAATCACACTCCTCAGCCTTCCCGGGAAAGTCTATGCCAGGGTACTGGAGAGGAGAGTCCGTCCGATAGTCGAACCTCAGATTCAAGAACAACAGTGCGGTTTCCGTCCTGGCCGTGGAACAGTGGACCAGCTCTATACCCTCTTCAGGGTGCTGGAGGGTTCGTGGGAGTTCGCTCATCCAGTCCATATGTGTTTTGTGGATTTGGAGAAGGCGTTCGACCGCGTTCCCCGTGGTGTCCTGTGGAGGGTGCTCTGGGAGTATGGGGTCCGGGGAGCCTTACTCAGGGCTGTCCGGTCTCTGTACGACCGGAGCAGGAGCTTGGTTCGCATGGCCGGCAGTAAGTCAGACCTGTTCCCGGTGCATGTTGGACTCCGGCAGGGCTGCCCTTATCACCGGTTCTGTTCATAGTCTTTATGGACAGAATTTCTAGGCGCAGCCAGGGGCCGGAGGGGATCTGGTTTGGGGACCACAGGATTTCCTCTCTGCTCTTTGCAGATGATGTTGTTCTGTTGGCTCCATCAGGCCAGGACCTCCAGCATGCATTGGAGCGGTTTGCAGCCGAGTGTGAAGCGGCTGGGATGAGGGTCAGCACCGCTAAATCTGAGGCCATGGTTCTCGACCGGAGAAAGGTAGTTTGCCCTCTCTCGGTGGTGGAGTGCTCCTGCCTCAGGTGGAGGAGTTTAAATATCTTGGGGTCTTGTTCACGAGTGAGGGAAGATCGGAGCGTGAGATTGACAGGCGGATTGGAGCGGCGTCCGCCATTTTGCGGTCGCTGTACCGGTCCGTTGTGGTGAAAAGAGAGCTGAGCCAGAAAGCAAAGCTCTCGATTTACCGGTCGATCTTCGTTCCAGTACTCACCTATGGTCATGAGCTTTGGGTCGTGACCGAAAGAACGAGATCCCGACTACAAGCGGCTGAAATGAGTTTTCTCCGGAGGGTGGCTGGGCGCTCCCTTAGAGATAGGGTGAGGAGTTCAGTCACCCGGAGAGAGCTCGGAGTAGAGCCGCTTCTCCTCCGCATCGAGAGGAGCCAGTTGAGGTGGCTTGGGCATCTGGTTCGGATGCCTCCTGGACGCCTCCCTGGAGAGGTGTTCCGGGCATGTCCCACTGGGCGGAGGCCCCGGGGAAGACCCAGGACACGTTGGAGAGACTACGTTTCTCGGCTGGCCTGGGAACGCCTCGGGGTCCCCCCAGAGGAGCTGGAGGAAGTGGCCGGGGAGAGGGAAGTCTGGGCATCTTTGCTTAGACTGCTGCCCCCGCGACCCGGTCCCGGATGAAGCGGAAGAAGATGGATGGATGGATGGGTGTTCACAAACGATATGCTTCTATCGCGTGTGGAGAAGCTATGATTTAGTCTCATCGCTTCATGATGGAGGCTTTGACTGTATATCTTGCTCAAAATACAAGGAAGATACGGAGAATGTTGAGGCTATTTACTGTATGGCTAAAACAATCACAAATAAGTTGCTCCTGAGTATAAGTCGCACCCCTGGTCAAACTATGAAATACATGCGTGACTTATTGTCTAGAAAATATGCATTTAGAAAAAAGCAGCATTTTGTTTATTCAATGTATGGGTGAACTTTTAGGTGTTTTTTAAGATGTTTGTGATTTACGTCACAATCAACCCGTGAATGCCAGCCGTAGCACTGCTTCACGGCCTGATGAGACTGTTGTAGTTCGCTGACGTTGAATGGTGAATAAATGACAGAGACAGGGGGATGCTGCAATAACAACTTCAGGGATTGGGTTGCAAAAGGCTACAGGTGCATGTCTACTTTTGGGACATGTGTGGTTTCTAGTAAATAAAACACAAATACAAACTCCGTTTGTAACTTAAATTACATGAAAAACATGTACAGAAATCGTGTGTGCCCACATGCACGCTCACGGGCACTATGTGCTTATTATTGTCTAATTAACAGTCATTTAGCTGTGAATTACTAACTAAACAGTACAACAAGACACAATGAAAAACATAAATAAATTTACTTGGTTCAACTCACACTATACGTCCTAGGGAACACTTTCTACTGGCAAATGCAGCTGCACATTCACACATGGAGCAGAGCAGCAACACAATGACATCATCCTTCTCAGAATTGGTATGCCACAATCGAAACCTAAAGAAAACTTATGTCTAACACCATCTGAGTTTTTTGTTCACAATGTGTTCACAGCGTTACATTAATAAAGATCACAAACATACTGAAGCTCTGCACACCATGAATCTGTGATCAGCTGCTGGTCCTGGAGGAGATTCTTCATCCTCACTCTCCCACAGAGACACCTGTCCTCAGCTGGAGAGCTACGCCGCAGTCCACCTGCTGCTTTCTACACAGTGAAGCCACGTTCATGTATAGAACAATAATGGGCAGAAATCTCATTTATTCCACCACAATTATACTAAAATGTCTTAGGAATATATGCGGCAGTATCAAACAATGTTTAGATGCGGCTCCACATTTATGGCGGAGCATTTTTTATAACCAATAGTTTTATGCCAGTGGTGTACAAACCAAAATCTTCGAATATCTTCAAAAATATTCATTATAAATGCTCTATTGCATTAGGGTAGTGAGATAAGTATTCATTTAGTATTTGCATTTCTTAACTTTGAAAAACTTACTTTAGATTGGAACATTTTGTGAGATTGTCAGCCTAAAATGATGCTTTAGCTTGACTGGCAGGAATACAATTGGCATTTTAGTGCATTTTGAGCAGAACCAGTTTGAGGGGAGAATGCTTCTGTCAGCATCATGTGGTCTCTTTCATTTTTGACTCAAAAAATGGGGTGGCAAGAGGAGTGGCAAAGCTTTTTGCTCCCCTGTAGCTCCGCCACTGAAAAATATGTAAATTAAAATTATTCCCCCAAACTTCATTACAGTAGGGGCACAGTATGTTATATATTTTCTGATTACTAGCTAACCTGGCAGAACGCTAACCTGTCCAAAGAGGAATGTTTTAAGGCTAGCTTTGAAGGTAGAAACTGTGCTGGATCTCTGACATGAGCTGGGAGCTTATTCCAGAGAACTAAGATATCTTTAATATAGGACGGGGCCACACCATTCAGAGCCTTATAGGTTAACAGAAGGATATTGAACTTGATCTTGGTTTCAACTGGGAGCCAGTAAGAATGTAATGATTCTTCAAGAATCTGTAAAAAAAAAACCATTCAAACTTGTCAAAATGTTCATCCTAGCAGGAAGTAAAAAAGTTAATTTGACAGCTTTCCATACAGCTGCGAACTGTGTGCGTGAAGACTTCCAATGAAAATCAATGCAAATGTGTGAATCAGAACTCCTGGGCTCCATGCACGGAGTGCATGTTGCTATACAATTTTTTAAGTCGGATTGCGAGCTCTACGTACAAATCGGGCACGCTCTGAGTGCGCGCTGAATGTACAACCTGGTTCACGGGGCTTACACACCAGCCCCGTGTAATAAGAGCGGCCGTGGTGCAGTGGTAGGGCAGTCGTCTCACGATCGGAAGATGGTGGGTTCGATTCCTTACCCGCCCATGTATCGAAGTGTCCTTGGGCAAGACACTGATCCCTAACCCTAAATTGCCTCTGGTGGGAGGTTGGTGCCAGTGTTCGGCAGCGGAGCCACCACCAGTGTATGAATGTGTGTGTGAATGGGTGAATGGGTCTGTGACTGTGAAGTGCTTTGAGCCCTCGAAGGAGGGTAGAAAGCGCTATACAAGTATATGCCATTTACCATTTAAGCTTTAAACTTAATCTTAAAATAAACTGTTCTAATAATATATTTAATTATAATTTTACAAAGTAATTTAACATGTGTATATTAAGGAGGATTGATGAAACACATAAGACCTCTTACTTTAGTGCAGTATTTCTCAAATGATGGGGTTTGCCCCCCTGGGGGAGGGGGGCGCAGGACAACCCAGGGATCAAGGAATTTCTGTTTGTTACTAAACAGTTGTTTGGAGGACACTGTTGGTGAACGTAATATCCACACAGAGAAAGGGGTAATATTTGATCATACCTCAAGAATTGCAATGGAAAAATATTTAATGGAAAGGAAAAGAAACTGAGAGAAAGCTGAGCGCTGAGGGTGCATGCACGGGCACTGCAGGGGGTGTATGGGGGGTGTCTTACACATGCAGCAGCACAACAGCCAAGCAGAGCAAGATGGAGACAACATCAACAGAAAACATAAAGAAAATGAGATAATTAGAAAGACTGCATCCAAATTCAGAGCAGTGATGAACAATAACAGTCATCCTGTCTTGGCCAATCAGAGGAGCTCCTTCAGTGAAAGGCTGCGATCTCTAAAATGTTCCACAGAAAGACTGAGGTCCTCCTTTGTGCCAAGAGCAATCAGGCTCCACAACTGTACTTCTGGGAGAACAGGACACAAGAGCAGGAGTTAATATTTAACTTTCTTTTTATGTACTTAATCATTTTATTCTTATTTGTTGTTTTAGCTTTTTATAGCCTTTGGCTTTTTATCTTGTGTGTGGGATCAGCAGACCCAATGATTTCCTCCCCTGGATAATTAAAGTATATCTATCTATCTAGAAGAAAAAACTGGAACCCTTTGACTTTTATTGAGTGTATGAAAGAAGAGAGTCTGCAGGAAATAATTCTGTACAACTATACAACCAACCTGTGCAGACACCTGACAAACTCTTCTCTAACAGAGCAGAAGAAACCAGATTACATCATCAAAGCTAGAACTCTTTTTTTCTTTCTAAATGTTATTGTGAATAAAAGTCTTTATTTGTTGGTGTTGCACATCACTCACCCGGCTGCATTGGCGCTTGTTTGGGCGGCTGCTTTCAGTGGGGGGGGGGGGGGGACATCTGCAGGAGCAGGACCCACTTCCTGAATCGTTTTACTTGTCATTGTTATTGTTGCAAATCACTTATATTGAACATAATTTGATGAAAAATTTGTAGTATAGTTACGTCATTTTAATAAGCCACATAACTCTTTAAGACCTGAGATTTCTGACGTTTGAAATACAGATGTGACTACTGACTACTGCTTTTAAATAAATTTTGTCACATTTTATCATCATCATTTTATCATCATCATTTATCATCATTTTTCATCTAATGATGATATCTGCAGCATTTTTAACTAAATTAATGATTTTTGAACTGGAGTAGGTCAGAGATCACCTAGACTTATCTAAAGTTCATGTATCACAAACATATTTTTAAGATGATTTTGCTTTTTAAATCTATGTAAATGCAAGTGTAATAAAAAAAAAACCAACAGAATAAAATTGAATTTGAGATGCAGTTCACAAGTGAGTTGTGCTAAGCTTAGAAGAGACCTGGGCACCAGGTTGGTAACCCCTGGAATACAGACTGTACTACTGAACTGAACCCCCACTGCTGCTCACCATGGTCAAAAGAGCGCTCATGGAGTCTGTTTGCTCAGACAAATAAAAAATTAGAGGGAACGTTCCAGTTGAGGTGACTCGGGCGTTTGGTCCAGATGCCTCCTCGGGGAGGTGTTTCAGGGCATGTCCCACTGAAAATAACAAAAACAGGTGTGGCAGTGAGAGTATTTTCGAGCCTTGTCATTCTGTCATTTCTGCATTTAGTGTTGCACTGATTGCAAGAAGCAGTAACAAGAAAATCATTCAGAGCCTTTTCTGTGCAGTCTGTTTAAAAATAATTTTCTAGTAAGTAAGTGAGTAACCTTTATTTCTATAGCACCTTTCACAGACAAAAGTCACAAGGTGCTTCACAAATTAAAGGGATAAAAACAAGTACTTAAAAAGGTAAAAAAGCATAAAAGACAAAGCTTTGCATGTTAAAACATAAAAGATTAAACCTCACAAGCTAAGAAACATAGAAGACAAGAGCAAGCACCACACAAAGCAATCATTACAAGCCCAATTTAAAAACAGATTCAGTTAAAATGTTGAGCAAAATAAAAGGTTTTAAGATGGCTTTTAAAAGAGTGAACAGAGTCCAGGGAACGCAGGGAGAGAGGGAGCTCATTCCAGAGTTTAGGAGCAACAGCTTGGAAAGATCTGTCTCCTCTGGTCCAAAAGCGTGTGCGAGAGACCATCAACAGGTTCTGATCTACAGACCTCAGCGCACGAGATGGTCTGTAGGGATTGATCAAATCACAGACATATGAAGGAGCTTGGCTATGGAAAGCTCTAAAAGTCAGCACTAAAATTTTTAATTGGATCCGGTATGCAACCGGGAGCCAATGCAGAGCTTTGAGGATGGGAGAAATGTGAGCTCTTCTCCTAGTGCGGATCAAGATCCTCGCAGCAGAGTTTTGGATTAACTGCAGACGAGACAGCCCAGGAAAAATGACTGTTACAGTAGTCTAGTTGCGTAGACACAAAAGCATGTATAAGAAGTTCTAGTTCTTTAGAAATGTTCCTCAACTGGAAGAAACAGTTCTTTACCAGCTGTTTGGAGTCCTGCTCCAGTGACATGTCTTTGTCAAAAAGAACTCCCAGGTTTCAAAGGCTGGGTTTGACTGCCTGTCCAAGAAAACCCAAATGCTGTTTAATCCCTGGTATGATGTCATCAATGACTCGTGTCTCTCTTTTTTATCTGAATTTAGATGCAAAGAGTTTTTATTGAGCCATTGTTTGTCAACAAAACTGATATGTCCTCTAAAGTGACAGGATGAAAAGTTTACCATGTTTCTGAAACTGGCAAAAAAAGAAGGCTAAAGTAACTGAGTTTAAATTCTTAAACAAATCTTATTGCTGTTGTTCCACAGACATCGACTCCATCAGTGAAACTGACCGTCTCTGTTTTGGGAAAAGAGGCTCATGCATCAGATGCAACTTCCACGGTAACATTTCCCTTTCTAATGAAGGTTGTATGGCACATTAAAAAATGCTACATGAATGAAGTCACTAGGATTTAATCAGAATTGTTAAAAATGTGGTATAAATGTTTGAAAAATCAGTAAGAGATGTTAAAACGGCCTAGGATTATTTTACAAAAAAAATGCTTATTATCATAAACTTGACTGTGTAATTCTAAAATGAACAACCTTATGTTTCTGAATTAAAAAAAATTATATATTTTGATACAGGGCTGGATATTTTAATGGTGTGCTTTTAAAAAAACGTATGTATACTGCTCGCAAAAATTAAAGGAACACTTTTTTTATTGGGTCTGGCATGAATTGAATTAAACCTGTCTGATATTAAAAACCTATACCCTGCTCACAAAAATTGAAGGAGCACTGTAAAGAAACACATTAGATCCATCAGATCTCAATATGAATTTGGATATCTATACAAATAAAAACAGGTCAGTGTCTTAGGAACTAAAGGATGCCAATGAAATAAAAGTTTTCAGTCTACAGAGGCTCAATTGTGTAGACACCATCAAATCAGAGTGAAATGAAGATGTGGCAGGCTAGTCCATTCTCTCCAAAACTTCATTTCTGCAATTCTAAATGCTTTTCAGTATCTTGTGTGCCCCCCACAAGCTTGTATGCATGCTTGACAACGTGGCAACATGCTCCTAATGAGACGACGAATGGTGTCTTGTGGCATTTCCTCCCAGATCTGTGTGAGGGCATCCCTGAGCTGTTGTACAGTCTGAGGAGCAACCTGGCGGCACCTAATGGACCCAAACATAATGTCCCAGAGATGTTCTATTGGGTTTAAGTCAGGGGATGGTGAAGGCCATTCAATTGTTTCAATTCCTTCATCCTCCAGGTACTGCCTGCAGACTCTTGCCACGTGAGGCCGGGCATTGTGGTGCATTAGGAGGAAACCAGGACCTACTGCACCAGCGTAGGGTCTGACAATGGGTTGAAGGATTTCATCTGGATACCTTATGGCAGTCAGAGCACCATTTCCTAGGCAGTAGAGGTCTGTGCGTCCCTCCATGGATATGTCTCCCCAGACCATCACTGACCCACCACCAAACCTGTCATGTTGAACCACGTTGCAGGCAGCAGAACGTTCTCCTGGTCTTCTCCAGACTCTTTCACGTCCATCACAGGTGCTCAGGGTGAACCTGATCTGGTCTGTGAAAAGTACAGGGCGCCAGTGGAGGACTTGTCAATTCTGGTGTTCTTGATCAAATGCCAGTGGAGCTCCACGGTGCTGGGCAGTGAGCACAGGGCCCACTACAGGACGTGGGGCCCTCAGGCCACCTTCATGAAGTCTGTTCCTGATTGTTTGGGTAGAGACATTCACACCAGTGGCCCTCTGGAGGTCATTCTGTTGGGCACGAGCAGTGCTCAGCCTGTTCCTCCTTGCACAAAGGAGCAGGTATGGGTCCTGCTGAGGGGTTGAGGACCTTCTACGGCCCTGTCCAGCTCTCCCAGAATAACCAGCAGTCTCCTGAAATCTCCTCCATGTTCTGGAGATTGTGCTGGGAGACACATTAAACCTTCTTGCTGCAGCACGTGTGGATGTTCCATCCTGGAGATGTTCCAACCTGTACAACTTCTGTAGGGTTAAGGAATCTCCTCATACTGCCAGTAGAGAGAATTACACAAGACAAAATCAGCAGGAGTGGAAAACCAGCCAAAAAAGATCAAGAGGGAGAAACTTGAAATGACCTCCACATGGAACACCAGTCCTGTTTGGAGGGTTTTCTAATGGTTGCCACTGAAGTGCACCTGTTGTTAATTCATGAACACCAATACAACTGAAATTGATGAACGAGGCCCTCAGCTGCTGAACCAACAAGAACATTATCAGACAGGTTTACTTCAATTCATGTCAGGACCAATTAAAAAGTGTTCCTTTCATTTTTGTGAGCAGTGTATATATATATATATATATATATATATATATATATATATATATATATATATATTTGCGACTCTGACAGTCTCATTCCTTCATGTGTGTGAAGATGTAACGCTCCTCAAATAAAAAAAAAATAGAATTTGAAAATTTTTTTGTTGCTGGACCAGACAAAAGAAGAAGAGGGAGGTGGGGTGGGGGGTTTTTAGAGATAAAAAGAAGATGGCAACAGAGGGAAGCAACATCATAAAAAAACAGTGTGATGTATGTGTGTTAGAGTGTGTATTTCGAGGTGTTAGAGGTGTGTGCACTAAAGGGTCCGGTTAAAATTGGTGGGAAGGGCACTGAGAAGACATCTACTGCTTGCAGGCAGCGATGTCCAAATACTAAGGGGCAAATAAAACCAAGGGGAGGGGTGAATCCATGCAGCAGCCACAGGGGGGGGGCACTGGCAAGTAGTCCAGCCCCTGCAGCGCATTGCAATAAAACTATCCTCCCCTTCACCATAATGAATGTTTTTATGAGGAACGGAATAGGTTGGGGGCATTTTTGGTAAAACAAAAAAACTGTGTTTTAGGTGTCACTGTGACAATATTGGTGTTTAAGGGTTAACTACGGTATCCCTGAAGGTTAAATCACAAAAAGCAAAACCCTTAATGCAAAATAATATAAAGATCAAAATGACATTTAAAAATGCAAAACAAATAATTAAAGACATCAAGTGTTAAGAAAAAAAACAAAATTTCACAAAACAATTATTAAAAAAAAAGAAAAACAAATGTTTAAAAAAAACACAAGTCATTTTCAAAAATCAAAATAAAGTGTAAAAAAAAAGTTATTTGGACCACAAACTAAAGCAAAACATGAATGTTACTCCTGATCCAAACCGAGCTGCTGCTAATATGAATTGATAATGGATCAGCCCTGTACTAATCACAAAATCTCTCTCTCTCTCTCTCTCTTTCTATAGATATATATATATTTGTTTAAATTTCAGCTCTGTGAAGCATATTACAGTCCCACTCCATCTAATTTGATCTGTTGTCATGAGTTCCTGATGGTCTTTTATTATCCTGATTATATGATTATTATCTCGACTTCATAATGGAGGACGCAGATCGATAGATATCTGGTTTATTTCATTTTAAGAGCTGAATAAAAGCATCGGAACACATTTCCATTACTAAGTTCAAAGAATCTCCCAGTCAAGACCAGCAACTGTCCTGCACAAGAGACAACCGCTTCTCTGAAACGGACTTGCCGGTGCCGTCAGGGGCCGATTGTACGGCAACCCAAATAGGGCAAAAATCACCAGGAAAAGCGAGCACAGAAGTGCCATGTTTTACAGAAAGCAACTATTATTTTAAATATTTAAATGTTCCCAAATTTAGTTTCAATAAAACAATTAATACCAAAAAAACTATTTTAACTGTTTTATTTATGATTTAACTTAAACATTGGGTGGGATGAGAACATTTGTATTTTAAGGAATACTCCAGATAGATTTGGTATTTTCAACACTTTTTTAATCATTCTTTTCCATCATTTTTTGTAGATTTGGTCTAAAAACATGTAAATATAATCAGAAACTACATGTTTTAACATTTTGTTTGTGTTCAAAGTTTAAAGATGTTTTGTTTTAATAATTACACCTCAATGACCAAAAAAAATCTGAACCGTGACCCTAAAACCATGACACGATCCAAACCGTGAGTCTTGTGATCCGTTACATCCCTATTTAAAATTCATCTCTGAATTTTGAATGGTACTGTTCTTCTGTGTCTCTGTCTTCAGTTTTGGGAGTGCACCTCTCTTTCCTCCCTGGACACCTCTGGGATTTGCTCCAGCTCTGGTTCTGGGTCGGGATCCAGTAGCACCTCGTCCTCTTCTGTGTCATCCTCCACACCACTATCGGCCTCCCGGTCCCACAAACGTTCAGTTTCAGCTGCATCAACCTACTCAACTCTGTCTCTCCCATTGTACAACCAGCAGGTGGACGACTGCTGCATTATCAGGGTCAGCCTGGATGTGGAAAACGGAAACATGTACAAGAGCATCCTGGTGAGGAACCCATCTTCACTGAACATGGACTGGTGCAATTTTAATGAGCTTTAAACTCCTTATTAAAATATTGGGTCTGCTTCTCTCTAATTCAGGTAACAAGTCAGGACAAAACTCCGGCTATCATCAGAAAGGCCATGATCAAACACAATCTGGAGAGGGAGAAGGCTGAGGACTATGAGTTGATGCAAAAGATCTCTGATGACAAAGGTGAATTGTTTTTATCATCCAGATGTACGTCCTAATGTTTAATTTAGAAAACCTCTGAAATCTGTTGATCATAATTTTTCCTCTTAGTTTTGAGTGTCTGTGTTTAAATCTGTGGTGTTATGATCAAAACCTTTCAAAACCTTCTAAAGGTGCATTCACACCGAACGCAACTCGCGCGGCAGCGGCAGCCAGCTCTAATGTTAATCAATGGTCCAGGCACCCTCTGAGGCAAGTTGAAGCCCCGCGACGGGTGCGGCGTGGAGGTCTGCCAGCAGCTCAATTTGAGCAGCAAGGCGCAGATCGGGAGGCACGGCCAAAATGTAATTATCTGAAGGTCACTGCGTCCCATCTGCCAATCAGGAACTCAGCTTTGGTCACGTGACTTTCTCAGTGACTTGATAAGCAGGTAGAATATTAATCCAAAGCGAGAGTTTTTGTCCAGAACTTTCATCTTTTTTCTTTACCCGTTTGACTCATCCAGCTACCTTTGGGTGAAGGCGAATTAAACTCTGGACAGATTGGCGGCTTTTGCTCCCGCGGCGGAGCTCACTCGCTCGATATGCTGGCAGGCAGAGAGACGCTGCGGGTGCAGAGGCTGCCAGCTCGGGTCTCAGACATTTAAAAAAATAAAAAAGGTCTCCTTATTTTATCTCCTCCTCCTCGAATTAATGTGAGCCTTCAAGCTCAGCCACAGAGATACAGAAACACAGTGAAAGCAGCTGTCATACAGAAACCTTCCCTGTACCGGGAAAATCTTTCAATATAAAATCATAACCCAAACATGGAGACATGATTACTCCTCTCAATAAATAAACCTGATTCCTCGATGTCGAAGGTGTCTTCCATTCATTCTAAGTGAGATATCCACAGACAGAGCTGATAGCTCTTCCCACATGCGGCCGCAGAGTCAGAAACATATTTTTTGACAGGCAGCGAGCAGCAAGTTTGACGTGTGGTAAAAGAAGGGCAGAGGGCGCAAATTTGTCGCGTGTATCGAGCTCATGTGTGACTGCACCTTAAGAAAAACATGTCATTCATTTTCTTTCTTTCTTTAATCCATAGAACTTCGGATTCCAGAAAATGCTAATGTCTTCTACGCAATGAACTCCACTGCCAACTATGACTTTGTGCTAAAGAAGCGTAGCCCAAATCGGCCCCTGCGAGCCAAAAACGTGTCCAGTTCCACACTGCCTCGCATGAAACAGAAGGGACTGAAAATTGCCAAAGGAATTTTCTGAGGGCATTGTTACTGCTACACCCCACCCCCCACAGAAGATAACACTTTTGGAGAGATAAACCGATCTAAGCCTGACTTATTTTGGGTGAAGGAGCAGTTCTTCTGCAGCAACTTACAAACTGAGCTGGTCTCCATGGCAACAAAACTACACTCATGGAAAAAACATTCTAAGTTGGGTACTGCTTGAACAAAGTGCTATTTTTAAGAGAGCATCTGACTTTCTGTTTCATGGCATTTTGTTAACGTATTAACAACCCCTGATCATCCTTCCTTCCCCACTGGGATTGCTGCCGCTTTTTGGAGCACTTCTAAGCAAAGGTCTTCACAAAAGATCATGTCCTTTGGCTCCGCCCTCACACTGAAAGTATGTGAAAGGTGCGACAGGAGTCAAGTGTACAGCCACTAAATAGTTCCTCCCCCCACTTAACACGTCAAACGGTTGGACGGACAACTTTGAGACAGCTGAAAAAGAGAAACTGTAAATATCGACATCTGTGCAGTCGATGTGGACCATGTGACATTGGCTTTTGTCTACACTTCAGTCTTTAGTTTATCTTAGAAGGAGCTCCTTCTCCTCATTTTGTTCTTACTTTTTCTTTTCTCTATTCTACTTCAAGCTGTGAGCTGCCATTTTGGAACAAACTCGATCATAATTTTTGTCTTGCAGCAGAAAGATCTTGGAAAGTTGATTTGCTCTGAGAGGAGATTATATCATGTTTTTTTTTGTAAGCTTAATTAGGGACTTAATCAGTATTGGATTTGTTGTAAATGTAGTTTTAAATCATTCCTGAAAAAAAATTAAAACAATTTAAATCACAAGAAGTCATAAAATAAATTTACAAAAATTACGAGTCTTCTATTATTCTGATATAAACACCAGAAAGTTTTGTTGAAAAACTTTTAAAAACAAAATATCATAAATATTTAGATACCCTGTTTGACCAAACAGTCATTAAATCTTAATGTTAATAACATTTCCATTTCATTCTAAACATTTAATGTCGTTTTCATTAAATAAACATAAATAATCAGCTTTCTAAAGCTGCAATTTTTTACACTGCTTTACTGAGATTTCTTATTGGAGAAACTGTGATGGGAGGAGAGGGATCTGGGACAAGTCTCAGCAACAGGCTTATGTGACACACACTTTGATGAGAGACACCTGCGATTGCTGCGTAAACATTAGCCATTTGTCTGGAACAGACACTTGCTATGGGCATTACTCATTTTTAACCGGCCCTAGTGGCAGGTGTCTGGTAAGGAGGTTTATCCTGGGTTTTAGTGATGGGCTGTCTGATACAGTCATGATGGAGCAGAGGCGTTTGTCATCTTTCCACAGGGAACATTACATCTTTCTCACTTAGAACCCTCAACACCAAAAAAATCTTCTGATGAAATAGCTTTTAGCTACTGATGGTTTGTTGTCTTGCCCATTGTTGAACACTGTGACCCCGTGCCCTTTCCTCTTCTTGTAAGTTATCTATCATTCACTGTGAACTAAAATGTCACTTCTTGTTCTGAACACGTCAGTCTGTATGGGAAGTAGAAATGCTTGATTTGCCACTTTCCTCAGACCTGGGACAAAAGAGAACAAAAAATGTTTGGCGTTCATATGTGTTGTGTTCTCATTGCTGTATTTTCTGGAAATGACGTGGGGCACTATAAAGGAAATATTTTCCCAACTGCAGACGATGCTAAAAAGCTAAAGATACATTCATCTAAAACTTATTCTTATTGCTCCAACCACACATCAGCTCAGTTTTTTCATGCTAGCAATTTTTCAGTTCACCCGCCAGCATTTTATATATGCTTCATATTTTCTGTCTTCTCTCATGTCAGGAGTGACTCCTTTTCATTAGGCCCTTAAATTCCTTATTAGGACAGTTCAAAGACTCATCTCTAAGTTTGCTGAGAAACACTGCAGCTTGTCTGTTTTACATTTAAACGTGAAATTATTTAATGTTACAAACCAGCTTCGTGTTGGGTTGGAACTGATCTATTCCTAACAGATCATCTACCCCACCTTTACATTATCTCCTGCAGCTCAGCTTCATCTCTCATCTCTGGTAAACACCGAAATGGGGGGGGTGTTTCTTTTTAAAATAATACAGTTTTCTGGACTCGGTTGTGTATGATGCCAGTTATTCATAAAGGGGTAACACCTCTCTCAGATTTTCATTTTCCAGAGAACAGCTCTGTGGAAAAACTGTAATGGCTGTTTATTTATTGATTTGTGCATAAAATGTTGTTTTGCATTGTACATTATCTTTTCTTTTGGTTATAAATTAATATATTCGTGTAAATATGAATAAACATCAAATTTATTTAAAAAAGCTGCCTTTTGTTATTTTAAGAATTATTTATGTTGACAAAATAAGAGATGTATTGAAAACAGAATGGTTTTTGACCTGCAGATGTAGAAAACGGCAATTGCTTCTCCTTTGCTTTTCAGCTTTTTCCCCTAAGGATGGCCCAGCAAATCATCTGCTTCTGTTACACCAACCAACCTCACGTTCTCATCTCAATCTGATTCCCTGCATTTATCTCCAAAACATCAGAGCTGTTCCTCTAATGGAGTCATTCCAAATCCTGTTTATCAATCCTGTAACTCTAAACAAAACTAACCAAAATGAACCTCAATATCTTCAGTTTAGTCTCTTTCTCACAGCCACAAACTCCAATGCGGGTCGCAACATGGATCAAGAATAACTCTCCTTTTTCATCATACATTAATATACTGTAGCACACTAATGCTCCCTTTTGACTCCCTTCTGACTAGCTTCTGCTACTATTCCTTTAACCAAATTGTGTTAACTATATTGTGTGACCCCTTCTGTACATCTCTTTGTAGTTTTCACAACTCTTCATGTCACCCTTCTTCAAGGGTAGCAAACACTCGTGCAGTTTATGAGAGTAAACAGTTGATCATAGATTAGATTAGATTAGATTCAACTTTATTGTCATTACACATGTACATGTACAGGGCAACAAAATGCAGTTTGGCATCTAACCAGAAGTGCAATAGGCAGTAAGAGCATGTGGTATAAATATAATGATAAATACGTATGTTACAGGTTGTTATAAAGGATATGGACAGTATTTACAGATCAGATATATAGAGAGATGACCATATACAGGTTAATGACCAAGATATATATATACATAATGAATGAGGTAGGTACTATGAACATAATATACAGATGGATTTTTAAGAGGGAGAAGACTATAAACAGAACTAGCATAACCTAATTTACAAAAAAAGGGGATGGCAGATGATAAATATGGCGGGGCAAAACAGATGACATGGACAATCATAGGACACAGTCAGTGACTGTAATATCCATATGCAGAGAGGGGAAATATTTAATTAAGTTTTATAGTCCCTCTCTGATAAAAATCCTGTTTTTAGAGTTTTTATCATGTCTGTGTGTCATTTTTATTCTAAAAGAGAACAAATGTAATAAGAAATGATTTTGGTGTTGCACTTCCAAGTATTTCTCCTTTTAAATCTCTTAATCTTAGTCTTGGACACACTCTGTTTTTCATCAATCATCTACTTTCTGCTGCACATGCACTAAACCCTCATCTGGTCCGGCTAGCGTGTCTCGTTCAGCTTCTGGAGAAGAGAAAATGCTACCTTCACATTGACTGCAGTCAAATCAGCCGCCGTTCACATTTCTGTGCTCCAATCAGCCGTCACTGGATTTTTGCTTTGACTTTCATCCAATACTTACGCTAGCAGTCCTGAGAACGCTGGAAAATCTCCAAAAGACTCCACGGAGCTTCTTGATGTGACCACGGAAATGTGAACGGCGGCTCGTTTGACCGCGCTTGGAAAGGCTTGTAAATCAATCAAAGAGCATTTGGATGTTAGCTTTCATTATTTCCTGCTCTGAGAAACCAATGGATTGAATGGATTGATCACAGCAACGTCAAGAAACATCAAAGAGTCTTTGGTGAACTGGAAGGAGAAAGAATCAGGATTTTGGAGGAAGTTGGCTCCATGAAGATCTTCACTTCCTCGTCACAGCTGACATCAGGATCAAAATTCTGTGTGCTTATGTTTTTTTAGACATCTTTTTTATTCATTATGACTTACTTTGAGTCATTTTATGTTTTGCTTTAAAGTTTATATTTGGTTTAGCTTTTCTTTAATATATATTTTTTGCTTTTTATTGTTTATTTTAATGTTTTGTTTATGTATCCTCTGCGTTGTGTGCTTGTTTTTTTCTGCAATGCCAGAAATAAAGACAAAGGAACATCAGCTGATCCGTCACCAGCGTAGTAGTTTTTACTGGAGAAAGAAGTTAATGGTTAAACCGCTGCAACGGCCAATCTAAAGATCAGCAAGTAGCGATTAAATGCCACTAAAATGGCCAAAATATTTAAGATTAAACATAATTCCCGTTTCTCCAGCAGCCAAACCAAATTACAATAAGTAATATATTTTAATAAATCATGCTAATTTCTGCTCATGACGTAGAATTTATGCTGACGTTACCTCGCTGGGAATCTCCGCTTTCATCTGAAGATTTCCCACAATCTTTTGTTTTTATCCCGCAGTGCAGGTACATGGTTCTACCACAAGATGGTGCCAAATACACATTTTACAGAAATAAACAATAATATTTACACATGTTACATTAAGATATTTATTCTTTTGAGTTTTTTGTTCTTTTAATGATTTATTATGTGTATCTTTTGACACTTTTATGTATTTGGTTATGTAAGTTCAGTTTATAAATTCCAATTTTGATTACAGAATTGGGGAGTTTACCAGTTGCTTCAAAAGACAGCAGCAGCCTTAGCTCATAAAATGTGTTTAATACAATGATCTAAAACAATAACAAAAAAACAGTTGTTTTAAAAAGGTCAAAAAAGGTACAAGACAACAAAAAAAATTCAAACTGGAGGTGACTATTGTCCATGCAATGGGCCCCTTGCTGCCGTTCAGAAGATGGTGAGTTCGGTCCCCGCCTCGGACGATCAAAACAAAAAACTTCAGATTGTGTCAATTGACAGAAAAATCTGCAAGATATTCACAAAGGTGTCTGAAATGGTTTCAGTGAAAAAAAAGTCTTTCAAACCCTGTATCAACAGTTTGTTTAGTGCTTGTTTTTCAGATTCAATCCACAACCTGAAGCCAATTGAACCTTTCTGTTCTCTCATGGAGTCCAGATGAGCCCAGGAATATGTCAACAAAATGTTTTATTTTCTACAAAACATAATAAAACACCTTTAATAGTCTTTATAGTTTCTGGGGTTTTGTTCCCATGTCCTCTCTCCATTCCTGCACACTTTTCCCCATCGCGTCAACTTACAGAAAAATCCTTAACATATTAACAAATGCATCTGAAATGGTTTCAGTGAAAAAATAGATTTGTAAAGTTTGTCAAAGGTACAAAAATAGTAATAAATCGAATACAAAGTGTATTAAATGTGAATCACATTTTTCACTTTAAAAGCCATCACAAACTGTTTGCACAGGGTTCACAAGACTTTTTTTTCCTGCTAAAACCATTTCAGACACATGTGTAAATATCTCAGGGATATTTCTGTAAATTGACAGCTAATTTTTTTTTGTTTTGATAGTTGGAACCGGGCGGTGAACTGGCAAGCTTCTGAACGGCATCACACCCCTCCTCTCCCAATGAGAAGATTGTCAACCTGCCTTTGAACACTAATCAAAAGGGATCTATTAGCTTGATGGAGGCTCTGCAGTGGTATTACTGCCAGAATCTGGGTTCTGAAACCTTTTCAAAATGACAAAAAGGTTCGTCAGTCGGCAGTGAGACTACTTACCTATTTACTATACTAGCATAGGAGACTCTTGGCTGTCACGTACCATTCCTTATACCTTACACCTATACTATTCCCACTGCCACTGACTTACCTCACAGAACGATTTTCACTCGGTGCCTTATATATGCAACCATATACACTTATTCCAAACTTTTGGTTTTGACTCCACTAGGATTTTAGCACATTTGAATTTCCTACAATTTCTTAATTATAAATAACATATGAAGACGTGTAAATATGACTTTGAAAGGTTTTTATTTTAAATAAAAATACACTTTAAGCCACAGTGGGAAATGTGTGATGGAATCCCTGCCGGTTACCAACGGCGTGATTTCAAAAATCAACGCGGAAGCCCGCTGTATGCAAGCCATAACTTGCGTATGTGCAGGGTGTGATGCCATCTAGAAAGTAAGAAAACATTGCAGTACCGGCACTGACCGGAGAGGCTGGTGCTTAAAGTGAGCTCATTTTCACAAGGTCCCGTATTAAAATCCACTTTTCAGCCTCAAATAAACCCCTTTAAAGCCTGGCGCTCAGAGTCCAATGGTCCAATGGCTGCTGATGCTGCTGCCGCTGGAAGACAGAATGCAGCAGCAGCAGATGCAGACGCAGCAGCTTTCTGTTTTCTCTCTGGCCTTGACGAAGCGTACGGCGTTCTCCATCTGTGTACCTGGAGCAGGAACCTTCCTCCGTGAGAAGTTGACAAAACTGATAAATGAAATGGGTAGACATTTCAGTGAGGGGACACAGGTTGATCTGATTATTGCAACATCAGACACACCTGTTCTCCATCTTCTCATAATCTGGTGTTCTCGTTAGTTAAACTAAAAAAGGCTCATCACCTCATACTGATGACAAACTGTGTCATGATTCTTAATGATTAAGAAACAGATCTTCTTAGGGTCCTCAGACTATTACAGGCTCTGCAGGGTCTCGGATTTAAAGTTTCCAAAGCTGTCAGAGGGGCGAGGGTGAAGCCCCGAAACTACATCAATTTTACAGACCCGCTGGGGAGTTTACCAGTTGCTTCAAAAGACAGCAGCAGCCTTAACTCATAAAATGTGTTTAATACAATGATCTAAAACAATAACATAAAAACAGTTGTTTTAAAAAGGTCAAAAAAGGTACAAGACAACAAAAAAAATTCAAACTGGAGGTGACTATTGTCCATGCAATGGTCCGCTTTTCTTCTCGTCCCAGCCTCAGTCTCTTCAGTCGGTATACAGTCCTGCACTCCGTGCTGCCAGTAAGCATGCAATAAAACAAACCAACAAATAGATTTAAAAGAACACACCAGGTCATGCAATAATAAAAATCTGTTTCTAAAACCCAAATAAAAACACTGGCGATTGAGCTGCAGGCTGTTGCAACAAATCCTGGTAAATGTGGGACCCTTAACTTTGGGAGGAGTGAAGCCCGTTCACCCCTCTACGTCTCCAAGCGGCGGTGCACAAAAAAAACACGTCGGCGTGCTGCTGGCCACCGCCTCGATTTGGATCCGCAATGACCGTAGGTCGCGCTCTGCGTCTCCTGGACGTCAGGTTGTGGCGCGTCTCCGGCTCTCCCCAGTCCTCTCGTTCTGCGCTGTGCCCACGCGTCCAGGACCACACGATGCTCAATCTAAACAAAGCAAAGGCAATTGAAAAAACTCACAAAATGCTGATAGAAATAAAAGAGTTATGTACATTGTAAAAGACAATTTAACTTACAGCCATTTTTTGTTGGGGGCCCGTGCTGCTGCTGCCGCCCTGGTGGGGGGCCTTGGTGTGGGGATGGCCGGGCTCTCTCTCCTTCTATACATTCCATCAACATCCACATCAGCAAAACATAAACACTCACCTGAGCACAGGTGTCAGCTCACCTGAGCACAGGTGTCAGCTCACCTGAGCACAGGTGTCAGCTCACCTCGCACTAACAAAATTTGTGATGGAATGAAAGGCTTTATTTGTGTCAGTTTCTATGATTGTGTGTGAGCTGCAGTGGTATTGTGTACATTTTTGACAACTTTAAAGGTAAAGATTATTCTAGCCAAAAGGTATGTGTGTAACTGAGTGTGTAGACAGGCCCCGCCCATTCCAGATTGTTATTTAGACCTGGTTGTTATAAGATGTTGCTACTCTGTGTTACCTTCTTTGTTCTCTTAACCCCACTCTTTTATCTCTTAATAAACCCCTGTTGGGACAATAAAATCTGTCCAACGCAAGAGGCTCTCAGCCCGTATCTGCTTGCTCAGCTGTTGGACAGGACAAAAAAAAAAAAAATACTACAGTGCAGGTACATTGTTCCACCACAAGGTGGTGCCAAATACACATTTTACAGAATTTAACGATAATATTTACACGTTACATTAAGATATTTATTCTTTTGAGTTTTTTGTTCTTGTAATGATTTATTATGTGTATCTTTTGACACTTTTATGTATTTCGTTAAGTAAGTTCAGTTTATAAATTCCAATTTTTTTAAAATATTAAAACAGCCAACACGCTTTCTTAGTAATTTAAATGATCATTTAAATTTGATCATTTAAAAACTGTCTTTTTGTAGTCTTAAATAGACCAAACTAGCATGCTGTTGTGCTCAAACTCTTGATTCCTGTTTAAAGATTGTGAAAACTCTATAGATGAAGAAATCTTTAGTGATTACAGAATTGATTTGAATCAAAAGGAAATGGGTTGAATTCCAGTACCTGAAATCTTTGTGTGTAGTTTTGGTATTTAGTTGAATGTTTTCTTTTTCTTTTTGCTAAATACACAATAAATATGAATAAAAAGACATCAGGATAACTCTTTAAACATGGTTGGAATGTATTTTCTTGATAGACATGAGTTTATTTTGTAGTAATACGTAGTTGTAAATGAGTGATGTAAACATGAAGAAGATTTGAACTGATCTGTTGTAAGCGTAATTGTTGCCTTTAAAAGTAAAGTTTGATTTGAATTGTATTTATTTCTCCGGGAGAGCGTAAATGAATTTGCGGCAGCTGCAATTTTTTTATCTGCTGTCCACAGATGAGGGCCTGTAAAGTGAGAAGACAGAAGGAGTGGTTGTTGACGTTTAAAAACATTTGAATTTTGAAAGACATAGCAAACAGTCACCAAGCTGCGAGTGTGTGATTGAATGTGCTTGTAATAATAATTTCAGGTGCTTGTAATAATAATAATTTGGCGTGTTGAATACCTGCATTGAAGTGTTTTGGGATGAAATAAATGAAAAGTGGATTTTCCCCAGGTTGGATTTGAACCTCTGACCTTCTGACTGGGAGGTACCTACTTATGCCACTGCGCCACCGTGGGACGGAATCCTGAACAGTAAAATTAGCGCTATTTAATGCTGATGCATAGCCGGATCTAGCCAGCCCCGGTTTGGGGTGCAAACATAATGTCAGGAGGGGGGTTAAGTTTGGGTATACTGAGATACTGGAGTGGAAAATCCTCCCAAGCCCCTAAGATCCAAAATGGTCTCCTGGACCGGAAGTAGTCAGACTGATCACGTTCTAGCTTTACAGAAGTCATTCGGGGCCCGATTAAAAAGGTTCCGGGCGGTTTCTCCGAACCTACACCAACCCTAACCTTGACCCGGCACCGATGCGGGTCGGGTCCCAAATCCTGCTGATCGTCCCGTTCCGTGATTGTTCCGTGCACCCCAGACGTTGCTGTTTTACGATTTTTGAGCCCGAAAAGTCAAGCAAAACAGACAAACTACGAACTGTGTGTCCAAAATAAATGCATGTCGTGATAGTAACGGGTACATTTCTCGCTAGAAGTATTACCAAAATAAAGATTAGTCCACAAAATATTTTATTCTGAGGGATTTTACACCAAAAAAATAGTGGATCTACCGCCATATTGTTAGCCGCTGTCAGACAGAAATCGGCAGAAACTCAAAAGTCACGTGATCAGTCACGTGATCCGGAGAAACCTAAACATCCGACCACGTGATCAAAACGAAACCTAAAAGCCGCTCCTGTTGTTTTGAATGGGCTGCGACTGCGTATCATATGCACGCAAAGACCGTGTTTGGCGTATACTATGCACGGTATTCCCAGGGTGCAAAGCCGTGGAATAGATACATATTTCACTGAGACTGGGTTGCTCTCAGGTGTTTAGGGCCCAGTATATTAACATCAGTTTTTTCTGGGTTAAGGAGGAGGTAATTAATTGTCATCCAAGACTTAATGTCTCTGATGCAAAAATTAAGTTTCTCTAAGTCACAGGTGTCAAACTCCAGGCCTCGAGGGCCGGTGTCCTACATGTTTTCCAATCAACCTGCCTTTGAAGCTCCTTATTGGCCAAACACACCTGATCCAGGTAATCAGCAGAAGATAAGGCAGGATTTCTGGAAAACCAGCAGGACGTTGGCCCTCGAGGCCTGGAGTTCGACACCCCTGCAAGGTGGTCATTCTGGTCTGGTTTGATGGATAAATACAGCTGCGTATCATCTGCATAACAGTGGAAATTAATGCTATGTTTCCTAATTATGTTTCCTAAGGGCAGCATATAAAGCATGAACAGGATGGGCCCAAGAACTGAGCCCTGAGGAACTCCGTAGCTAACTCGAGTACAATGAGAGGACTGTCCATTTACATTAACGAACTGGTATCTATCAGATAAATAGGATTCAAACCACTGGAGGGCAGATCCTCTGATCCCTATGTCATGCTCTAGTCTCTGGAGTAAGATGCTGTGGTCGATGGTATCAAAGGCTGCGCTGAGGTCTAACAGGACCAGAATAGAGATTAGTCCTTTGTCTGAAGCCAATAACAAGTCATTAGTAACTCTAACTAGTGCAGTTTCAGTGCTATGGTGAGGTCTAAACCCTGACTGAAAATCTTCAAAGTGACTGTTGTCCTGTAGGTGGCGCTGTAGCTGCTTCACTACGACTCTTTCTAAGATTTTAGAAATAAATGGGAGATTAGATATTGGTTTATAGTTGGCCAGAATGTCAGGATCCAGGCTGGGCTTTTTCAAAAGAGGTTTAACAACCGCATTTTTAAAAGACTGAGGCACATAACCAGTTTCTAGAGAGGGATTTATTATGGTTAATATGGAGTCACTAATTAAGGGGAAAATTTCTTTAAAAAGTTTAGTGGGGATTGGATCTAAAAGACAAGTGGAAGTTTTAGAAGACATAATAACTGATGTTATTTCTGTTTGGTCCACAGCAGTGAAGCAGTCCAAGGTTCAGACCGGTCTTCAGCTGTTTCAGCTGAATCAGAGAACCCTGTCACAGTGGTGACCACCCCACACAGCTAGGGGGCGTTCTACTCAGAAAGAAAGGGTCGTTTTGTGATGGGAGGGTGGGGGCTTCCGGTTTTGTGGACGTTGTGTCAGTTTGATGAGGAATGTGAATAAAAGTCGTCAAAGTGGAAAACGAGAAAGTTGTTTTACTCTTTAACAGTCCTGCAGGCCGCTGGCACTCCTCAGCTCCCAGAGAGCCAGCTGGAGGTGACAAACATGGAGGTCAGAGGCTTATCAATAGATCGATCGATCTAGATAGATTCTTTAAATTGGTCGTCTGCTGACATTCAGAAAAACATGCACACATAAAAGCACATTAAAAACTATAGGATTCGGTGGGTTAAAAAATTAAAGGATAAAAATAAATAAAAAATCACATGAATAAATAAGTTAAATATCAATAGATTAAAAATCAATGAATTAAAATAATTAAAAGCTTCTGAGATGCTCAGCCTGAGAGTTGTATTGCCTGATGGCACGAGGAACAAAAGAGTTCTCCAGTCTGTCTGTGGAGCAGCATTGGGACAGCAGTCTGCTGCTGAATGTTCTCCTCCTGCTGGTGAAAGCCTCATGTAGGGGATGTGAAGGATTCCTCATGATGGACCTGAACACGGTCAGAGTTCTCTGCTCTGTCATCTCCTCCACAGGAGCCAGCTTCAGTCCCACCACAGCTCGCCCTCTTGATGATTTTATTGAGCCAGCAGATGTTCTTCTTGCTGGTGCTGCTCCAGCACACAGCAGCATAGAGGAGAGCACTCTCCACCACCGACTGATAGAACATGTGCAGCAGCTTTGAGCAGATGTTAAATGAGAGCAGTCTGGAATGGCTCTTCTTGTAGAGCTGGTCTGTGTTGGTTGTCCAGTCCAGCTTGTGGTCCAACCCAAGCTCCAGGTACTTGTGTGTTCCCTCTCCACGCTGTCTCCCTCTTTGTGCACCGGCTGAGGTGTTGGAGCTTTCCTCCTGAAGTCCAGAACCATCTCTTTGGTCTTCTGGACGTTCAGCTGCAGCTGGTTCTCCACCAGTACTGGCTCTCCTCTTCTCCTTTGATGCAGGTCACAATAGCTGTATCGTCTGAGAACTTCTGCATGTGGCAGGTCGCAGTCAGACGTATAAGGGAAGAGGAGACAGCACTGTGCCCTGCGGTGCCCCACACTGCAGCTGAGGGGACTGGAGACTGAGCCGAGCGGACTTACCGGCAGGCAATTTCTGAAGATCTCATTTCCCAGGTTTCAATACCATGAAAATCTGTCTATCACCCTCATTGACTGCCAGAGATTTTGGGAGCACCAGGAACAACTTGTTGCATTCATCCTTCTCCGGTTTAGCACATCGCTCTGATCTGTCTCGGATGAGAACGGTCATACGGCATGCAGGATTTTGCAGGAAAATCTCCTGCTGATCTTCCTTCATGGATGGAGTTCATCTTTAAATGAGTTGGATTTGCTGTTAATAAAAGTGGTTTAAATAAAAATGCTTATTTTCAAGTTCAATCAGTTGTGCTTTGATATTTGATATTATTCCAGTGGGAGGAGACCTGCAGAGTTTGTTTCTTTGTAGTGAATTCAGTCTATTTAAATGATCCATTTATGATGGAATTGCTCCGTAAAATAATATTCATAAGTAACAGTATGGTGTTAGAAATATTAATCATATGAACAAGGATGGTTTTGATGGAGGAAGACTGAAGGCTCATTTCTGAATTGCATGGACCGCCACTGTTGAACTCTTGAAAGCAGGTCAAGAAACACAGTCTGGAGGTTAAACGCGGGTCTTCCTAATAACTCAGCCATAGATGATCAAGTCAAACAGGTAATTAAGAAATGTATTCAGTGATGAGAGGGAACCTGATCACATCTAAAGAAGAGATTGGAAACATAGAACAAACTAACAAATGATTTCAAAATCCAAGAAACCAAATTCAAATGAACTGAAGATAAGAAATCACAAAATGAAATAGAGAAGTTGAGATTACAAACAGAAAGACATTTAGAAAAAGATCTTTAGAGGAAACCTCGATACATGAAGCAGATGCACTAAGAACTCATTCCAAAATCCACCACTTCACTAGCTAGAAAGCTGCAAAACAGCTAGTGGAATCTATAATCCCAAGAGTTAGAGATCCCTTCACTCAAGAAACAGACACACAAAATATTAGAAATAGTGTTCATTCTTAACATAGCAGTCACAATCGTGGAGACATCTGGTTCCACCTGCAGCAGCTTTATTAGTTCAGACAGGATTAAGCACAGCTAAAAGTCCACAAAGCTAAATCAGGTTCAGAGAGGCAGAGGTCAATCAGGAGCATGGGATCCTCCATGAAGAGACTACATCAGAGTCCAGGTGAGGGTCATGGCAGGCAGCAGCCAATCAGACAGTAAGCAGGGTCAGAAACAGAAGGTCCAGATAGAAATGATCAATAATTCAGTCAGGGTGGTACATACAATATTTCACACAGAACAAGGCTCTGTGCACTGTAACAGGTGGATGACTGTCAGCTGAGTGCTATCTGGGGAGTGTGCACTTGGGCAGCTGGGAGATGTAGTTTGTTCAATACTCTGGAGACAGCTACCACCAGGGGGAGACAGAACTCTGTTGATGGTTGATGTCACTGCATGTGACTTGCTATGGAGACCTGTGCAGTCTCGTCCGTCTTGCTCTTCCTTCAGAACTTGCTTGATCAGGTAGGATCACCACTCACCCTACAGGTATTTAGTAAACTTAAAAAAAAAGAAGAACAGAAAAAAGATACAAGTACTTGACTGGTTGTGAAAGCCCTACAAAGCAGACTAATTAGATCAGGAAAGATTCGTTCATTCAATGCTTTGAGCGTCTGGCGAGTGTGATCACGTCTCCTTAATCCAGTAGAGGGCATTTGGTAAAATGGATATAGATCCAGCAAAAAAAGAAAAGAAAAAGTTAACCTAGATGTAACATTTACAAGGATGACTTTCTGAACCGCTCTTAGTCCGGCTTGTCACCTAGAGCCGTTTGCAATGGGAGACTCACAAGAAGGTCAACCCAATGAGCACAGCGTCTAGGAGGAATCAAGCCCTCAAACCCCTTCACCACGTTAAGATGGCGGCTCACGAAGGGGGGGGGGGGTGTGTGTGTGTGGGTGTGTGTGTGTGTGTGGGTGTGCGTGTGGGTGTGAATGTGTTGATATGTTGATGTGTATGTGTGTGTGTGGGGGGGTGTATGTGTTGATATGTTGATGTGTGAATGTGAATGTGTTGATATGTTGAGGTGTGGGTGTGTGTGTGTGTGTTGATATGTTGGGGTGTGTGTGTGTGGGTGTATGTGTGTTAGTGGTGTGTGTTGTGTGTGGTGAGTGGGTTGGGGGTGTGTGTGGATGCGTGTGTGTGTGGTTTTTTTTGTTTTGTTTGTTTTTGTTTTTTTTTTGTTTTTGTTTTTTTTATTTTTTAACTAACATTTACAATTTTCACAATAAAAAACATAACAGAATAATCCATGTAAAAATTGAGAAACAAAAAGAAGTCCTAAGAAATAATCTAATACTAAAAATAAAAAACAAACAAATATTCTAACTCTAAAAAACAACCACACTCTCCTCGTGTGGGTTCATAAAGGAAGGGTCCCTAGGGTCTAGCAGCCTCTGCTGTAAGGAGCAGTTCTCTGGCCTTCAAAATAACCCTCGTTTGGGCCGTAGCCAGAGTACTGCTGTCCATAGTCGTTGTAGACATTCCAGCCTCCAGAGAGATTTTCATGACCACAACGGCTGCATGTGTATGGGCTGCTGTATCCCCCGTTATCATTAAGTCTGGCGTCATTTCCATAACTATAGTATCCGCCATAAGAGCTTCCCTGGTCGGAAAACCCAACTCCATGTGAGAATCCGTATCCCTGGTTACCGTTAAATCCGGCGCCATTTCCATAGCCATAGTATCCGCCAAAAGAGCTTCCCTGGTCGGAATACCCGGCTCCGTGTGAGCCTCCGTACCCATTTTGGTTTCCCCCCATGACTCTCGGCATTGTTCCATCTTCTCCCTGCATCTCTTGCTTAGTCAAAGCTTTCTTCACTTCAACTGTGTGTCCATTGATTGTGTGGAACCTAACAAGCACAACGCCGCCTACTGCTGAGGGATCTGTGAAGTGCACAAAGCCAAATCCTCGGTTCCGTCCGGTCACCATGTCTACCATGATTTCAGACTTCTCCACTTGACCATACTGAGAGAAGTATTGGTTGAGGTGGAACTCGAAGATGTCGTTCTTCAAGCCACCAACAAATATTTTCTTCCCCGTGGCATTGGTCAGAGGTTCAGGCTTGTTAAATTGGGCTTTTTCAAAAGCCTGTTTAAATTCCCTGGCGTTCACGTTGAGTGTGTGTGAGCCGCCGTATTCCTGGTTATCATTAAATGCATTTCCAGAGTCATAGTTCACCTGGTAGGAATACCCGGCTCCGTGTGAGCTGTCATATCCCGCGTTACTGTTGTTTCCGGTATAATCTCTGCCACCGTTGCCAGTTTGGTTTGCGCCCATGACTCTTGGAGTTTTTCCATCTTCTCCCTTTATCTCTTGCTTAGTCAAAGCTTTCTTCACTTCAACTTGATGTTCATTGACTGTGTGGAACTTCACAAGCGCAGCTTTGTCTGCTGCTGCGGGATTTGTGAAGTGCACAAAGCCAAATCCTCGGTTCTGTCGGGTCTCCAAATCTACCATGATTTCAGACTTCTCCACTTGACCATACTGAGAGAAGTATTGGTTGAGGTGGAACTCGAAGATGTCGTTCTTCAAGCCACCAACAAAGATTTTCTTCTCCATAGCACTGGCCAAAGATTCAGACTTGTTAGACGGTGGTTCCTTTTGCAACAGCCCGTTTGATTTCCACCGCGTACCCGTCAACTGTGTGTGGGGCTGCAGCAATGGCTGCGGCGGCCTGCTCCGGTTTGGCGTAGGTCACAAAACCAAAGCAGCGAGATCTTTTCTGGGTCTTGTGTTTGATGACGACATGGTCTATAAGCTCGCCAAAGCGCTCAAAGTGCTGGCGAAGCCCGTCGTCGTCTGTGCTGGCGCAGAGTCCACCCACAAAAAGTTTGGTGGGATGTTCAGACATTTTTGGGTCTTTTTTGGGGTTTTTGGGGTTTTGAGTCTTTGGGTTTTGTTTTTTGAGTTTTGGGGTCTTTGGGGTTTGGGTTTTTGGATTTTAGGTCTTTGGATTTTTGGGTGTTCGGGTTTTAGAGTTTTGGATCTGAGGTCTTCAGGTTTTTGTGGTCTTGTGTCTGTCTCTAGAGAAACAATCTCAATGAAGTTGCAGAGAAACGTGGTTCTATTTATACAGTTTCCAAGCTGCATCATGTGACGTCATATGACGTCATGATGACGTCACCAAAGCTCATGCAATGTTGCTGCTTTTTTTTTTTTGTGTAACTGAGGGTTGCAACCCGTCGGGCACTAGGACCCAGAAACCGCCTTTGCACCGATGACGCAATGCGCAGCCGCTCCTCCTGAAACGCCGCCGTCTTTCACGTGTGTCCGTCCGGCTGCCAGTCAAACGTTCTTTGATGAACTCCCTCGGGAATGCGGCCGTGTGTTGAACGCCAGCTCCAAAACGTAAGCTGCCATAAACTGTCAGCAGCAATCCAACGCTAATTCTGTTTAACTTGTGTAGCATTTTAAAGATGATTCGGTTCAGGATCGGTCGTGCTGTCGTCAGCCCGAACCCTCCGGACAGGGTGGCGTGCTTGAACACTGGATTGAATGTGAGCGGGTTTCAATCATTTCAACCCAGTGGGAGCATTTTCTATGTGTGTGTCTCAACTGTGTTTGAATCAATGTAAATGGTGTTTTTAGAAGCTCGGTGTGGTGATGAAGCTCCAACTGTCTGGAACAGTGATGGAGGAAGGTCTCGTTCCAGACTGGGACTGTTTGCACTTGGACCCTCTTTTCTCTCATGTTTTCATGGACTTTTTTCACATGGACTTTGTTCTCTGTTTCCAGTAGGAGTTGGTTGTTCTTTGAATCTGCCACTATTTGACACCACTAGATGTTTCTACCAGTACATTTGGACTTGACTGTTATTGGATTTGAATGTGCCTCTAATTGATGAACCGTTTGAAGTCCTTTTAATCCTGGGCCTTTCAGAAGCAACTTTACTAAACAGTAGTTTTAGATGTCATTTCTCCAGCTGTTCTTCAGTTTTGTTCTTCTTCCACCAAACACAGAGACATCATGCTAACCTGAGGACACAGACAGGTCCAGGTCTTTCAGCTGGACACTCAGACGGCTGTCTTCATACTTGCAGGTGTGACCTTCACCTGTCGGCTCTCACCTGATCAGAGATGTGGTGGCAGCGCTGCAGCGGCATCAGAGACGGAGTCTTGAGCAGGAAGTGGAGCAGCTGATCCGACAGAGGCCAGGACGTAAGCAGTCTGACGACGGCGGTGGAGCCCGAGACCACCTGCTCACACCTGAAGCACACAGCCGCATGTGAGTCTCCATAAATGTGTGACTCATTACTACAGATGAGTTGAAAGCAGCTCTGATGACAGAAACCCAAACCCATCCAGGTACGTTCAGCAGCTGCAGCTTTGAGAAGAAGATCAGCACCTGCTGCAGCATCCCAGGAGGATCCTGAGGAGAAGGAGAAAACAAGCTGAGCTTCCACACCACATGTCTGCAGCACAAAGCACACAGACACCTCTGGTGAAAAATGGCTGTAAGTTAAATTGTCTTTTACAATGTTCATAACTTTTTTTATTTCTATCAGCATTTTGGGAGTTTTTTCAATTGCCTTTGCTTTGTTTAGATTGAGCATCGTGTGGTCCTGGACGCGTGGGCACAGCCGCGGAACTAGAGGACTGGGGAGAGCCGGAGACGCGCCACAACCTGACGTCCGGGAGACGCAGAGCGCGACCTACGGTCATTGCGGGTCCAAATCGAGGCGGTGGCTAGCAGCACGCCGGCGGGAGAAAGACCCGAGGAGGGAGGCGGCTCATCCGAAGACGTTTTTTTTTTCTGCACCGACGCTTGGAGACGTAGAGGGGTGAACGGGCTTCACCCCTCCAAAAGTTAAGTGTCCCACAGTTACCAGGATTTGTTGCACAGCCTGCAGCTCAATCGCCAGTGTTTTTATTTGGGTTTTAAAAACAGATATTTAATATTGCATGAACTGGTGTGTTCTTTTAAATCTATTTGTTGGTTTGTTTTATTGCATGCTTACTGGCAGCACGGAGTGCAGGACTGTATACCGACTGAAGAGACTGAGGCTGGGACGAGAAGAAAAGCGGACCATTGCATGGACAATAGTCACCTCCAGTTTGAATCTTTTTTGACCTTTTTAAAACAACTGGGGCCCGTTTCAAGAAGCAGGTTTTGTTGGAACTCTGAGTTCGCGAACTCCAAATTCAGCAAAACTCAGAGTTTTCGGTTTCAGAAAGAGAGATAACTCAAACCTGTGAAAGTGGGTTAAACCAAGCCCGTTTCAAGAAGCGGGTTAAGCTGAACTCAGAATCAATCACTGTGGCAACTGAGTCTGTGAACGAAACCTGGTCTGGAGCAGGTTTTCTTCAGGAAACTTAGAGTTCTCTGCAGTCTCCGCCCCTTTTTAAAGTGAGAGATGTTCAAATATGAGTTCTTCATTAATATTTAGAGAACATTCACATTAGAGACGTCACGTTTCCACCAGCAGAATCCAAAATGACATGTCCATTCATAGAGGATCATGTAGATAGGAGGCTGGATTAATCCAGAGGAAATGTTATTTATGTCTGGAGAGGATTTGAGGACACGAGTCGATTGATGCAGTTTCCCTGATTCATTTTTATTTGAGCGACATTATAAATAGTGAGTTATTCCAGGGATTTGCTTTTAACAATGAGTTTTATTTTCATCATTTGCAACCCTTAAAAATCAAAATCATTAAATCTCAAAAACCGGTAGGGGCTTTGTACTGGTATACTACACATTGTACATGACAAGTATTAGCTCAGTTGTCAGTGACGCTGCCTCCGCTACTGGCGTCTCAAGTTCAAATCCCAGCCTCAACAAGTTACGTTTTTGTAATTAAAAAAAATAAGCTTTTCAGCAATTAAAATAAATGCTTATTTTTAACATATGTCAGGCAGCTACAGTGTTTCTTTTTAGCGTGCAGTGATATCCGTGTGTGTATGTGGGGGTTGGGGGTGAGGGTTTGAGGAAAATGGTCATTCATGCGATTACGGAGATGACTGGTTAAATTATTAACAGATCAAGAACCATTCCTTACTTTACAAGTGACAAAATAACCTTCCTGATATTATTATTTATTCGTTATTTGAAATGATTCAAATGTAGACGTTTGCATTAACTCTGCAGATATTTTCACACTCTGTTTTACCGCTGCAGCTGGGTTTCTTTTCTTGTGGAAAATGTTCTTGTAGTCTGCATATGCTTGTAGGAACTTATCAATTTCCGTCGCCGGAAGTCTCATGTGTGTTCTCGTTGCCATGGTGAATCGTGCTGTCTTTGCTCCATTGATCAGGGCTTTTAATGGTCGCGACGCTCGCACCTGATTCTGGTTCCAACAATTTCAAGTTGATTGAATCAAACATTTTCAGCTGTTCTGAAACCGAAAACTCTAAGTTCGGGAATTTTGAGTCCAGTGACTCTAAGTTCAGGTTTCAACTCTAAATTTGTTGAACCTGCTTCTTGAAACGGGCCCCTGGTTTTATGTTATTGTTTTAGATCATTGTATTAAACATATTTTATGAGTAAAGGCTGCTGCTGTCTTTTGAAGCAATTGGTAAACTCCCCAGCGGGTCCGTAAAATTGATGTAGTTTCGCGGCTTCAGCCTCGCCCCTCTGACAGCTTTGGAAACTTTAAATCCGAGACCCTGCAGAGCCTGTAATAGTCTGAGGACCCTAAGAGGATCTGTTTCTTAATCAATAAGAATCGTGACACAGTTTGTCATCAGTATGAGGTGATGAGCCTTTTTTAGCTTTAACTAACGAGAACACCAGATTATGAGAAGATGGAGAACAGGTGTGTCTGATGTTGCAATAATCAGATCAACCTGTGTCCCCTCACTGAAATGTCTACCCATTTCATTTATCAGTTTTGTCAACTTCTCACAGAGGAAGGTTCCTGCTCCAGGTACACAGATGGAGAACGCCGTACGCTTCGTCAAGGCCAGAGAGAAAACAGAAAGCTGCTGCGTCTGCATCTGCTGCTGCTGCATTCTGTCTTCCAGCGGCAGCAGCATCAGCAGCCATTGGACCATTGGACTTTAAGCACCAGGCTTTAAAGGGGTTTATTTGAGGCTGAAAAAGAGGATTTTATTATGGGACCTTATGAGAATGAGCTCACTCTAAGCACCAGCCTCTCCGGTCAGTGCCGGTGTTGGTAACATATGTGCTCAGCCTGTCAGAACGGCTCAGGGGCTTGCAACGAGTGATGCCGTCTCAATGTTTGATCGGCTGTAAACCGAATAAATTTGTATTGCTAATACGTTTCCCCGTTATCAATATCTTCTTACTTATTGAATTATATTCAAATTTGGTATAACAAAACACCAGGTATGCCTTTAAATTGGAAATGGAATTATTATGAGGGAAAATAATTTTATTGGATTTTTCCTCTACCCCCCCACTATTATCATGTCACCATCTGCTAATCCTCATCTCTTTCTCTCTCTTTCAGGTACAACTTTCTTTTTTCTTTCCTCATCATCTTCCAATAGACCCTTCTCACTGTGACGTCAGAGAAAACAAGGCCGTGAGCCAGATACGCAACTTCAGCTTAATGGATTTAGACGGGAAACCAAAGAACTAAACACTGTTGGAGACAATTTGCTATAAATAATAAAAGGTAACCTAACCACTTTCAACAGAAAAATGTCAGATATTTATTTTAGGAATGTCCTGCAGAACTGTATTGTTATTTCATGTCTTGGATCGTTCACAAATCTAAACCCAAATTTCTTTGATATCCTCCAACATTGGATGAATAGTCAATTTCCTTTTTCTGGCAACAGTTTCTAATCATTTTGATCATGTTTTACCTTCATTTTTCCAGAAATCAGACACGGTTTTGAATAAAATCAAAGAGGAGAGACGTTAGAACCACGGCTGAGCTAACAGCAATTCACTGACCGCAGAGAAAACATTATAACAGGAATACATTTGACTTTAATGTCAAACATGCTGGAATTGACTGACTTTTGCTCTACAATGATTATGTGAGCATGGGAATTTAGGCAACTTTTAACTGGTGAGAAAAGAGCCGGTCATGTCTGTGGTTTTTCCCTAGAGGAACGTTCTTTTTAATTTTGGTCTGGACACAACACCATGTTAACTTACTTAGGCTCTAAATGACACAAATCCATCCAGATAAATATTGATTTCTCAACAGCAGCCTACTTGAGAAGGAAGTGTATTTGGACTTCCAAATAAGCACCTGTAAGCAGCACGACTTTACTTGGAAATGACAGTGTAGACTTTTGATGCACAAAAGTATTAGGTAGGAATATTTCAAATGAAAATATCCCGATAAAGTATTAAAATGTTTGTTTGCAGCAACACAAGTCTGACGGGAAGAATCCAGGTAAGTTGTTCATGTAAAAAATGAAAGGCTAAAATAAACAGCGAGACAGCAGATTGTTGAAGTGAGATTTGGTGTGCGATTGTCGCCATCTTGTGGTAAATGAAACACATTGCAGACTGTGTGTTTGCAGCTGAAAAAGCAAGATGAGATTCACATGAAAAATATCCATATTCCTGTGTCGACATTAAATAGAACGTTTGGATATGTGGTCCAGTGGGAAGTATAGCTCAGTGGTCGAGCGCTTGTCTTATTATCATGAGGTGTTTGGTTCAAAACCAGATATTTCCTATTTTCAAAATTATATTTTCACTTTCCCAACTTATTACAAACTCCAAATACAAGTGTTTACGTCTAAGAATATAGGTAGGAAATGGCACTTGTTAATTCAACTCAAAACAATTATTATTATTATCATTAAAACCTTGATGAAATACTAAAACAAAAATGTATTTTGTTGATTTTTAAATCAGAAGTCATTAGTCAAGGATTTCTTCTTCAAAGATCCCCTGAATGCAACCAAACACTAATAGTTCTGTCATCAGTCCTCAGCATCTTGGATAATACAAGAGTGCTTCATCCCTCTCAAATACTTTTTATACAATTTTTCACTTCTCAGAGTCACTTCAAACTTGACTTGCAACTAATACATTGACTGATGTGGTTTGTGTCATGCATTCATCGTAGACAGTCCACCTTATTTTTAGCCCCCATGAGCCTTTGCGTGAATTTTTAGCATTTTTACAGTGTTGGTAAACCTTAAGAATCCCTATTGTTTTAATGGTAACGTGATATAATAAATGCATTTCCATAGATAAAATGTAAAACAATTGTGCCAGATCATAGGATGACTGTTTCTATTTATTATTCAATCTGTTTTTAATTATGGAAACATCTTTGCCCAGTGGACAAAGGAATTCCAGGACCTCCTTGATGGGAAGCATTCCCCAGTTTTCAGGCTAAAGCACAAGCGTGTTCAAAACACTGAGGTCAGTTATGAAGACTATCAAAATGGATCTTGGTTCATTAGAGTTGTAACAATTCATTACGACAACAGTTGGATTAGAGTCTATATTAGGGGTTGTCTATTGGATTCAGCTTCAGTACTGGATCAGTTGGAATAATCCAAATGACCTAAAATCCCACCAATGATGTATTTAGACTAAATTTCCACCAGTGTGACTCAGATAGAAATACCTGGTGCTGATGAAGTGTCCAGATTCCTTGTTTTTAATTTGAATGTGTACAAACAAACAAGTCAAAAAGAATTAATATTAAATGAATTGATATTTTAGTTTTGCAAAGTTCAACCCACTGTTGTTTTTCACAAGAATGTATCACAAAAGAACTTTATTAGAAGACTGTATGGGCACACATTGGACTGGAATGATGGTTGCTCATTAGCATCACATTTGTGTTGTTTGCTGGGATTGAGCATTGGTCGTTTTTACCTTACAGTCTATATGAAATGATATTTTCAAAGAGCAATTATAAGATTGAATTATTTCATGTCAATAAGATATGTTGATTTGCTTCTTCTTTAGACAGATCAATCTGGAGGATTAGAAAATCAATGAAACATTAAATGAATGAAACATTTAAGTAAGAATTAATTGAAACTGTCTCTCTAAGTCCCACAATAAAATTTTTTTTTCTGTTTTAGGATTTTTCATGATATGTTTGCTTAAAGGGCATGAATCTGATTTTCAAATTTGACTTTGTTAGGCAAACATTGCAGAAAAGGCTCCTGATGATGGCCGCGTGTGCATGGCTGAACCATTCAAGTTCTGTGTTTTTCAGACGTTAACAAACACAGACAAAGGTAGGTTATGAGTTTAAAGTAACACGCAAAAATCTTTCAGCATTCTCCCCCCATCTTTTCAAAGAAGATACATAAATGAATAAAGAAACATTTCTTTATGAGCTTAGACTCCTCTAACCAGATGTTAAATGTCTGCAGTGGTTGCAGATGACTTCACCAAGACTGTGCTGGTGGGAAATAGATCCTTCTACTGTGGATGCACAGACTTGCCTGACAGCACTTGGTAAATAACAACTATCTTGTAAGAACATGAATGCAAAAGAAATAAAAGGTCTGGTCACTCTGATTTTTCATCTGCAGGTTTGGTAAACCTGTAAAGAGGAAGAGACTCTGTCGCTCTTTCCTGACGATATGATAAAGGTAATAGAGGATGATGTGATAGAAAGTAAATCCTGTAGTTTATTGCATATTCACACTTTGCACTTTCAGGCACTCCATGAGAACCTGACCACAGGGAAAGTGCGTTCCAACAAGATGTACCTGCAGAACCCAATGTCCTCATTACCACTGAAACAGCACTTGAAGCCGAGGACGCCAAACTTAAGTGACCACCGGGTATATTCAAATCTCATCAGTCGTGTGTGTGTTCATACATTATTTGTTCTGACATTTCCGATCTCGTCAGATCTTTCAGCTGCTGAGGGCCATTGAAGATGCCACAGGAGTCAGGTCCTTCATCCAGAAAGAGGAGGTCCAGATCCTGGATCACGTTTTTTGACGTCATGCTCCGAAGTAAGATTCTCTATTTTGTTTGCCAAATATAAGTTTTACTTTTAGGGGATTTTGGTCCAACATTTCACCTATA
>CM012445.1:27539654-27734466 GCA_003999625.1 Oryzias javanicus | reverse complement strand
TCGCATCTTCAAGTGGGTTAGCTCCGGTCTGATCAATGGATCCTTGTGCATCAAAGAGGTGATTAGCTCTTGACCTAGTGAAAGGATAACGTGAAATCTGTGCCGATGATGGTTGGTTTTCACTGGCTGTTGCAGTCACATAGTTGTTGCAAGCATCTGTTCTGTGATCAGAAGAGGATGATGTTGCATGCATCTCAGCAGAACTGTCTTCAGAGTCTGTGCCATCAATCTAAAGCAGAACACAACAAATACAATAAAAAAAATTGGGTGATACTTATATCTCTTCATAGCATATCCCTATACAAATGTGGATACTTATGACTTTTTAATGGCTTACATGATGGAGTAGTCCCTTGATGGCCTTATATATAATGCTTTTGACTTAAATACCCTGTGAATCATAAAGCCATCGAGTTCTTGGCCTTGGCTTAACTTTGGTGAAATTAGTTTGTTTCCACAGGGAATCAAAAGTTCTAAGCTAAAAAATATAAAAAACACACAAAAATATAAGTTATGTCACAAAATATTCTGTACATTAATTACATTTTCTTCTTATTTCAAGTACAAAATACTGTATATTAAATACCTGACATCTTGAGGAATTTTATCTTTGAATGCTTCTCTTATCTCATCAATGACTGTTTGGCTGTCCCACGCTTTCTTCATTTCAAAGGCACTTAAAATAAATCCATTTTCATGAATCTTTCTTTTTGTTTTGTGTTTGCAAACCTGATCCCATGTGGAAGTTGGTAAAAGAACCAAGTCCTTGTTAAACACTGGGTAATGTGGAGTTCTGGGTCTACAAAAAAACAAAAAAACCATTAAACAAAAAAACCCAATCAAACAAACAATTAAAACACCTAATCAAACTCTACCAGTACGTTAAAACATGGAAAGAATATTGACAAAAACTTCGAAAAACCACTGCAATAAATTTTGAGGTCAACTGCGGAAAAAATGAATACTTATATTTTTTTATTACATTGTCCAAACTATATAAAACAAGGAAAGCACAAGACTATGAGCAATAGACCTTTTTCATGTATCGTCAGACAATAATATAATATCCGCTCAAATGAAAGGCTGATATGTTCAATAAAACGTCCAATACTTGAAGCATTAAAAGAGGCATTGTGTTTAATGAACAATCTATGAAACCAATATAGTTGGTAGGACAATTCTAAAATGTAAATTGTAAATAAATAAATAAATAAATAAAAAAACTGTCGCAATGGTTTTGTGTGTTGCTGTTGCCTTTTAAAATTAATTTTTATTTAAATCATATTTATTTCTGTGGGACAGTGGACATTGTATTAACCCAGCAGCACATTTAATGCTGTTTTCCTTGCACAGTGTTATTAATAACATAATGGCAACAGATCAATCATGCTAAGGGGAAGAGGCATATTAAAATTTAACCTACATACATTAATTTGATGACTTCAAAAAATGCATTGTGGGAAACGGTGTCCTGAATGTTCTTGTAGTGTGACGTGAAATAACTGGCTCTAAATGGAGGAAATTTGTGTATTTTTTTAACTCTTTCTGGAAGGTAGTGAATCACTGATGAAAAAATAAACAAGATTTTAAATAATCCTTGGTTAATTGTGTTATTGTTGCCTCTAAAACTAACTTTAATCTGTGTATTTGGGACAGTGTACATTAAATTAATCCTGCGTCTATTTTTTTTATCTGCTTTACTCTGAAATATGTTAAAAAATACTATAAAAGACATAACAGCACAGATCATACTAGGAGGAGCGGCATATTAAAATACAGCCGACTGTTGAGGACAACCCCCAACTACTTGTTCTCGTAGAGTCTCGTCGCCCACCCAGGCGCCTTTCTCCGCCCCCTCCTGCAGCAGCTTAGTCTCGTCGACGATGCAGGCGAGGCGCTGGGGGATCTCAAACACATCTAGTATTAGGTGTATTTGAGCTCACCTGCGCCTCGCCTGGACTGTAGGCAAGACCAGGCTGGGCGGGGAATGGCGCCTGAGATGAAGGCGAAGAGCTGAGATGAAGAAGTCGCAGTTGTCCTTCAAATTCTGTTAAATTTAATATATGCATTCCTCCTTAGTATGATCTTACTATTAAGCTTTTTTTTTATAATTATATGAAACATCTGTCCGCAAACAACAGATGGAAAATATCTGATGGATTAATTTAATGTCCACTGTCTTAGATAAATACCAGTTAATAAAATTTAAATTAAAAGTGAGTCTTAAAGGCAACAATATAACACATAAAATCACAGATTGTTTTATTTTATTTATTTTTTTTTCCCATTTTTTAGATCAGTTATTCACTATTTCCCAAGAAGATTTAGCGCCAGTCATTTCTGATCAGCATCACATCGATGTAAAAGAACTGCCAGGACACAGTTTCCCACAATGCATTGTTTTGTAGTCATCATGACAGCTTGCAGACGTGATATATACTACTGGATTGGAAATCACATGACATACGGCGTGACAAACATGCGCTATCACTATGCATTGAGTGTCCTCGAGTAATGAATGGCGGAGGACCGAAAAAAGTACGAAAAGAAGCACAAAAGGAGACGCAATGTTTTGTAATAGACTTCAAAAACTTGAAAACAAAATAATCTGATGGAAAGGAATAATCACATAGCATGAATCGCATTTTAACAGAGAGAAATTAGACCGGGAACCATGAACTGTGAGCTAAAGTGGGTGCTAGCAACTTACGAGTAGCATGCTAGTTTGGTTCTTCGATGTTTATTTTTGATTAATGTTTCATTTTTTTGTCAATGCATAGAAATGCAAAATAAAATGGTAATTAATTGCAATGCCCGACAAGACCACTACGCGGCACTGTAAACATATGGAAAGCAAATATCTGAAATATGATGGACTTCAATACACCTCCAACATACAAACTAAACATACAAACTTCATAACTGCTTCATTGTTTTACCCACCTTTTTTGGGGTTTGGAAACCCATCTCTGAAAGCAGCGTTGGTTTTCGTACCGTGGCCGGATGGTGCCCCGTCGATTTTCTTGAAGGTTAGCTTCAATTCGTGTGGTACCTGACGCCCCTGCCCGGAACAGTCGGTGCATTTCTCCTGCGATTCCTGTCTGTGAGGGGGTTTCCATCGATGTCTGTCGATTTTGGTTTAACATCTCAGCTATTGCTGGGACAACCGTAGGAGTCTGTAGGACCTGTATTTAAAATATTTACAGCCTCACGAAGTTGTTGTCCGTCCACCATTTTTTCTCACTACCGTTGATGGGGCGGGACGATAAAATCCCGCTTTTTTTTTTTTTTTTTTTCAATTCGTTTTTCTTTATTGAACAGTTACAACCAATGGTTACAACACCAAAGACCAAAACGTGGCTTGACGTGGCAAATGCATCATTAAAGAACAAAAACAAAACTAGTGATATGAAATATTGCTTTAAGGAGATATGGCTTTAAAAGTAACTATTTATGGTCTAAAGCTTCGTTTTATGTTCATTTTTCATTCTTCTTCTGCAATAAAGTGTAATGCTATGACGCGAGCTCCACCTAGTGGCCAAACTGAAATGCCTTCCAGGAAAGACAAAGCATTAGGAATCCGTGTATCATTCGTTCATTCGTTTTTCAATTTAAAATGGGATATGAAAAAAACGAAAACGGAAAAACAAAAAAACGAACTATTTTTCCTTTTTGTGCACCAAAACGAAAAAAACGAAAATCGGATAACGGGCGTTTGATTTGGTTTTTCATAGTTTCGTTTCTGACACGGGGGGTCACCCGGAAGTAGTCTGCGCAGATTCTTACGTGTCAAAACAGCTGCACTGCGCGGACAGTAACTGTCTTTCTTTAAGGGAAATGGATCGTTTTATTAGTGTTTGTGACTGTAAAGGGAAAATCCGAGACCCAAGGACATGAAAATACATCCGCTCCAGGTAAGAATCTGTTGTATTATAGTTTTTCAGTCACATGTCTCTGACGATGTGAGTTTGCTACTTTGACAAGCTAGCTGTTGCTAACTGGGGCATGCACAGAGTCCGGTCATGGATTATTAAACCCATTATGTGATTAAATATGAAAAGTTGTTGGCTGTACATTTAATGAAAAGCACTAATTAGCAGTGTCTCCTCTTTTTTGAACCATATTGTCAGAACGTTAGTGACGGAGCTCGCGACGTCCCCCAAATGTCAACAGTAATAAGTTTGACTTTAACGTCAGACACGCTGGAATTGTCGGATTTTTTATCTGTTTACAAGGATTATATGAGAACAGTAAATATAGACAACTTTTAACCGATGAGAAAAGATCTTCTGCAGCGTTTTGATCCCTCCATAATGCATTTCTGATATAACCTGTTTTCTCCTCATTTGCTGAGTATATTCCTGAATAAAAGACCAATAGCTGCTGGTGGTTTTCTTTCAGGATTTCAGTGGAGCTGGTGTCCAGTGCTGGGGAAGCTGGGAGCATGTTTGAGCAGAGCTGGGGTCCATCACTGAGGTCTCTTCATCTGGAGAGGACCTGTTCTCTACAGATGATGCTGAACAGAAACATGGACAGACTCTCCCTGACATGACTCTTGTGAAACTGTACTTAACCATAAACGGACTTTTCCAGATGCATTGCTTCATCTAATACATGTTACTAACAGGTGTGCTGAGTAATTGCTGACTATAAATGTAACATTTTACTTAATGCATTAATAACCCCCAAAGTACCCCCCCCCAAACTGTATATCTATTTCTGTTGAAAGATGTATTGATGTTAGGTTTGTAATAAATATACCACATTGCCATGAAACCATTTTGTTTATTTTCATATATATGATTACAAAGCTCATGTTAGCATTCAGTTTTTACCTGCAAGAAGAGATATTTCTGGACTGCTTTGAAAATATCAATATTGTTAAAGCTTTAAAGCTCAAAATGATAAAACAAGGAGCAAGTAAAACAACTCCTAGATAAAAGTCCAATATCAACACTTTAAATAGCAGTTTTGATTGAACATTAACTTTGTGTTTGGACTTGACAAAGTGCTTCATGCAGTCCTTCTAGATGTTGTTTTGCAGCTCATCAGCCCGACACTCCAGGCAGGAATCACGGCTCCTCTCCTCAACAACCAGTCAGGCTTATGCAGCAGGTCAGGAAAAATGGCTCTTCCAAAGGACCTGCAATTAAAAAAAGAGAATTTAAATAACTGAATATGTAGTATTACCTGCAATAAAGCCAGCATGGATGCTGTAACCTGAATGTAGCAGCTGAAGATGCTAGCACAGATTACTGAAGATGCTTTAAGTGATAACTAAAAAGGCTGTAACTCATAGCAAGCTAAAATATTATCTAAATGCCAAATGAGCCTAAAAAAACAGGTAAAAAGTCTAATTCAGTCATAAAAGCTAGTATAAAGTTGAAATATTAGCAAAAATCAAAATTAGCCTAAAAAAATGAAAGACAAAATTTGCCAAAACAGCTAGCATGTAGCTGAAATATGAGCCAAACTTCAAATAGACTAAAAACCTTGGTAAATGCCAAAATAGTCCAAAAAGCCAGCATGATGCTAATGTAACAGCTGAAACTCCAAAATAGCTAAAAAACCCAGCAGATGCCAAAACACACAATGTGGCTAAAAAAAATGAGAAATCCCAACTTGGTTTAAAATAACCTTATATTTATAGAACGTAGTGAGTAAAAAAAAAACATTCAGACTTAAAACGTGGACCGCTTTTGGAGAACTGGAGATGTGCGTCTGAGATGGAGTGTTTTAAGGTCGTCATGGCAACGAGCACCCAAAGGGAGGCGCACGGCTGCATGTCTCTGTCATTGAAAATGATTCCCTGCACTTGTCTTGAAAAAATGCTTATACCTTTTAAATCATTATCCTCTGAATAAAACAAAAAAGTAGTCAGAATCCAGAGATTTTAGACAACAGCTTCTGCAATTTGACTAGTGAAAATATGTACCTTGATACTTGCCCTCACCATTTTTTGGAACCAAACCATTCCTGTTCTTACAATTTATCACATAAAATATCCCATTAAAAAAAAAAAAAAAAGTATCCTGGGAAGTGATCAAAATGCGTAAGCGCAATGCAGATGTTAGTCTTTGCCAAAGGTATCAAATGTGACCAACATGAATTTCTATCACCTTTAGTGCTTGAATAATCTAAAACTATGTTAAAATAACATCAGCAAAAATAAAAACCAGTTAGAAGAATATCTGCTCAAATAAAAGGTCAATGTTTTCAATAAAACATTCATAATTAGAGATTATTCAAATTTGTATTTAGATTTGTGAACGATCTAAGAGAGAAAATTAAAATACAGTTCAGCAGAACATTTATAAAATAAATATTGTACATATTTCAGTTGAAATTGGTAAGATTACCTTTTATTATTTATTTCAAATTGTGCTAAAGTGTTCAGCTGTAAACTTTGCAGTTAGCCAATTTGTCTGAATTTACTGTAAAAAGGGTTTATTAATGATTATATTCCACATAAGTCTGTCCTAGTGATTTATCTGTGTGCTGTATTACATAGTGAAATTACTTTAGTCTCCGTTGTACTCCCTCGTAGAGCTGCCCTCTGTTCTTCTGGCAAAAACTGTTCTGGAACTTTGCTTAAAGAAACTTCACCTGCAGGAAAAACAAAAAAAAACAAAACACATTGTAACTCAGCACAGTATTTTAAAGATTATTGCAGCTAAGCATTTTAAGTATCAGTTTTTGTATATGCACTTTAATGACATTCAAAACACAATGATGGCTACAAAGGAAAAACAAGTCATCTTTATCTCAGTATATAGAAGATTCATTAAAATAATTTTGCAATGAAAACAATATACAATTAAAAATGCCCAATTCTCCTAGTACCACATTTATCATAACACTAAATGTAAGAACGCAGTATTTATTGTAATCATCCATTACAGATGCTATACAAATGTGTTTTCCTGTCAAAACTTAAATACATTTTACTGATAACTATTTGGTGTCTAGTTGTACAATATTCCACGACGAGTATTTCATATTTCGTCTTTCTTATCTTAATGTAGCTAAACAAAACTCAATTTTTGTGAATAATCTTCGCCAGTGCAACGCCGGCGTCTGATGCGTCTTTTTTGGTTCAAAAAAGAGGAGACACTGCTGATTAGTGCTTTTCATCTAGCTAACAGTTACAAGGTTTGAAAAATTGGGTATCATTGTGCTAAGAAGCACAAATGTAATGTCTTTGTATGAGGACACAGGGTTGCACGAGGTTTATACATCACTTCTGAATAAATCAGAGAGAACTGATGGCCAGTCAGCTGGATTTACAGGTTCAGCAATAGTAGGCTGATGTCGACGTCAATGTGTAGATCACATCAGGGACAGATCCTCAGATTCCTGATGGTCCTGGAGCTTCTTGGACATGGTGTTAAGGAGATCCCTCCAGTTTGGTGTTTGGATCCCCAAAATGTTTTAGAACTGCTCCTGCAAAGACAAAACTCATTACTTCAACAACAAAAAAAATATATCATTAGTGCATTTATGTATTTTATAATTACAGTGATTTAGCAGTAATGCAGCGACATTAAAAATAATTTGTTTTGTAGTAAGCTTTCTGACTGCAGTGATAACTTAAAGCTTTGAACTCAGTTACAAAATAGTAATTTATATATTTTTTATCCCCCTTTTTTGAGGTACAATACGTAGAATTCTGTGGACTGCAAAATAATTAATAACTCTAGTAAATTATTCCAAAATAAAGCCTTAACTAAATAATAGGTAATTGGTGATGGGGAAAATGGGAGAAATAACTTCAAATGAGTGAATGCTCTCCTATTGCTAAGGAGTTGAACAAAATGCCGTGTAATAAATAGCTCTAGATAGCTTTCAGATCATTTTTATCCCTTACAGCTGTTGTGCCACAATGGTTATCCCAGCCAGAATGTATGTCCTTATTTCTGATGATAATTATAAATTATCTGTTGGAAAATGTTTGATCAGTTTCATCATAGATCATGTTTTCTTATCCTAAATTAACCAAACAATGCCCCTGTTTTGTTACTGGTACTTGGCACAACACTGATGTCCGACACTAACTTTAACTAGCTAGCAGGACAAGAAACTTAGGGAGGAAATGAAATTTCAACTTAAGATATACACATTACAAATAACAAATAACTTACCTTTATCCTGTTGGAGATTAATTACATGGCGGCTCCATTCACATGCAGACCAACTGTAGTCAGTAAGCTAGCAGTGCCAAAAGACCCCGATCATTCCTCTAGTGGATTTCTTCTGCAACTGTGCCTGTCAGTCAATTTTGGTCCAGTATTTTAGACATAAAAAAAAAAAAAAAAAAAAAAAAGTCCAGGGCTGTTATTAATACAGATAACAATCTCTTTTTTTTAATTTTCGCATTTTCTTCAGCAGTCGGGACAAGTGGCTATATTGCCTGCTCTTACACAGATAGCCAATCAGAACCAGAGAATTTAAATCGACATCCGTTCACATCAAACTCATATCCGTTCACATCAAACTCATTTCCGTTCACATCAAACTCACTTCCTTTTGGCAATCAAACTCTTTCATTCACACTATCAAACTCTCTTACACATACCATCAAACTCTCTCATATAGACTATCAAACTCACTCACACACACCATCAAACTCACTCACACACACACATATATTCTCTCTCATGTATACTATCAAACTCTCTTATAAATACAAATATTCTCTTTTATACTTACAACTATAATAGAAAGTATTGAGCCAGGTCCGCTAGCTTAATGCTAATACATCGTGTATTTTCCGATAGGACGGCTGAAGCGAACCCTCGGACGACCTGACATGCATTGCAGACTAATTGAACAACTTTATATAACCATAGGCATTCATTTTATATATTGCTTTAAGGAGATATGGCTTTAAAAGTAACTATTTATGGTCTAAAGCTTCGTTTTATGTTCATTTTTCATTCTTCTTCTGCAATAAAGTGTAATGCTATGACGCGAGCTCCACCTAGTGGCCAAACTGAAATGCCTTCCAGGAAAGACAAAGCATTAGGAGTCTCTCCTTTTTAGAAACCATGTAAAACTATATGGTGTTACCAACTTCCTTGGTTTATTATTTCAAATATAAATTTTACAGTTTGTGAATTTTATAAGATTAATAACGTAAACAGATTATTAATGTACAAAGTTCACAATTAGCAGTGGACCAGAAGACTCGTGTGTTTATAGCTATAAAAGAGATGTTCAAATGTTTGTGTGTTAGATATGGAAAAAAAAGAATACATGGTTTAGATTGAAACTTTTATTTTAATGTAAAAATGAATAATCTCAAACATCTTCACATCTTCAAGCACCTGGAGCTTTGAATAAAAATCAATGAAATGCAAAATACTTATATTACATCATAAATACGTTTTTCAAAATAAAATGTGAGAAAAACATATCAATTATTGTACATAGATATTGCCCATTAAAAGATTACGCTTATTATTTTGTTTCTCCCCCCTAATATTTGTGGAAAGTGCTTTTTTTTTTTTCTGTATGGGAAATGCAGTTTCCATGCAGCCTGTGAATGCACCTCAGAGCAGATTTTTGTTTTCCTTTTTTATAAGAAGGGTTTTGAGAGTTTAAATAAGAGAGAGAAGTATGAAACTTTTAAATGGCTGTCTAATAAATATGAATAAGTGTGTGGTGAGAAGTTTTACTGCCTTTTCTGTAATCCTACTTTGCAGATTTCACCTCAGTGGGTCATTTTTAGAGCGTAACTCTGCAATAAACAAAGGAACACTATGGCTGAGAATAATGTGAGAATCTCGCGATAAAAACCTCCCCAAAAAACTAACGTTTCCACCTACTACAGTTACAATCAGCTGGAAGATATTGAGTTATTAAGTTAATTAATATATTGGAAATTATTAAGATATTGACCAGGCTTGAGGGTTTATTTACAATTGTCACACAGTCTTTAAATTTCTTCTGAATTATATGATATGATATATCTTTCTTTGTCATTGTCACAGGTACAATGAAACTAAATGTGCTTTCTGGTCAGTGCAAAAATTCATACTTAAAATAAACCCACATAAAAATAATATTAAATAAATAAAAAAGCAAAAGTAAGAAAAACCTGGAAATTTAAACAATTACAAATAAAAACAAGATATTCTGTAGGTGCTAAATTGTTAAGAACTGGAACAGAATAATGATAAAAATTGATAAATATAATCTTCCTCCTGTAGTCGGCTTTGGCCTTTCTGATGCCTCTCTTCAGGTTGGTGCGGGCTGCACTGTAGAGGTCTTTATCGCCGGACTTGTAGGCAGTGTTTCTTCCCCTCAGAGGCTCTTTGACCTCCCGAGTCATCCAGGGCTTCTGGTTTGGGTAGACCCGGATGTGTTTTTCCACCGTGACTGTGTCTCTGCACTTCTTAATGTCGCGCAGCACGCTGTCAGTGAACAGCTCCAGGTCCTGATGTTCAAACACCCCCAATCTGTCCGCTCAAAGCAGTCCTGCAGCCGCTGGGAGGCATCATTTGGCCAAGTGGAAACAGTCTTTGTGATGGTGGGAGCATTTTTCCTGAGTGGGATGTATGAAGGAATTAACAGCAAGTACAGATGGTCAGAGTGGGCCAGGTGAGGTCGAGGTCTGGCCCTGTAGCCCATCTTGACGTTGGAGTAGACTTTGTCCAGGGTGTTGTTTCCTCTTGTGGCACACTTAACATGCTGGTGGAATTTAGGCAGTGATGTCTTCAGGTCTGCATGGTTAAAATCCCCAGCAATGATCTGCACAGCGTCGGGATATTGGCTATGCTGGTTGCTAATGCTAGCATGAAGTAGTTCGATAGCCGAGTTAGCATTAGCATCAGGTGAGATGTACACCGCTGTAATCATGACTGCAGTAAACTCTCTTGGGAGGTAGAAGGGTCTGCATTTAACAGTCAAATATTCAATGTCAGGTGTTGACTGGACTAATGTCACTGTGTTGGTACACCAGATGTTGTTGACATATAGAGACCCCGCTTCCTCTGCTCCTGCCAGAATCAGCTGTTCGGTCACGGCACAGCGCCGTGTAGCCCGCTAGCTCGATAGCTGAATCCGGAACCGAGTGTTGCAGCCAGGTTTCCGTGATGAGCAGAACACAAACATCCTTAATCCTTGTTCGTCACTACCAGCAGCCTCAGTTCATTCAACTTGTTTTGGAGGGATCTGACCTTTCGAGAGGAATAAGCTGGGGAGCGGTGGTTTGAGCGGCTGCCTTCGTAGCCTGGCTAGCGCGCCTCCTCTGCGGCCCCGCTTCCTCCTCCTGCGCCGCCTGCGCGTCCCCCTTGATGGGATGGGAAACCAAAAGGGCCGGGGCTCCTTGCAATCTCCAACGGAGTCTCGTGCAACCGAATAAACTCGCCTGTTACACGTCCTTCGTAACACAATCCGATTTTAAGGAGCTCGTGTTGGCTGGAGGTGTGATCAGACCGACCGAAAGTGCAAAAAACATACACAAAAACATCAGAACAAAGCACCGACCATTTGAGCACCAGGCTGCTGCAACTACGTGCGCTGCCATATTGACCTAAATGAACACTGTCCGACGCTCTACCAAGCAGAAAGAGTCCCGTGCCCGTTATCCAAAGGCTCACAGAGGGGGAATCAACACTGCTATGCTGATCCGTCCCGTTTTGTCTCTTGGCGGGATTCTCTCTGTGAGCAGGGCATCCTCCATTTTTCCAGCAATGCCACTAGTCTAGTTTTATTTTACATTTTACATCTTCTGGTATTAAATTGAGCTCAATTGGCTTCATGGTACCTCCATTAGCCCACTTCGTCTGCCATCTTTCCTGCAGCTGGGTACTCTTGACATTTAGGGAATGTTAATTAAGAGCCCTGCCTAAAATTATGGATAAAAATTAATTAGAAACTAAAATGTATCTAAGTTTGATAGTGTAAATGAAAGAGTTTGACAGTGTAAATGAAAGAGTTTGATAGTGTGTGTGAAAGAGTTTGATAGTGTGTGTGAAAGAGTTTGATAGTGTGTATGAAAGAGTTTGATAGTGTGTGTGAAAGAGTTTGATAGTGTTTGTGAAAGAGTTTGATAGTGTGTGTGTAAAGAGTTTGATAGTGTGTGTAAAAGAGTTTGATAGTGTTTGTGAAAGAGTTTGATAGTGTGTGTGAAAGAGTTTGATAGTGTGTGTAAAAGAGTTTGATAGTGTTTGTGAAAGAGTTTGATAGTGTGTGTGAAAGAGTTTGATAGTGTGTATGAAATAGTTTGATAGTGTGTGTGAAAGAGTTTGATAGTATGTGTGAATGAGTTTGATAGTGTAAATGAAAGAGTTTGATAGTGTGTGTGAAAGAGTTTGATAGTGTGTGTAAAAGAGTTTGATAGTGTGTATGAAAGAGTTTGATAGTGTAAATGAAAGAGTTTGAGTTTGATAGTGTGTGTGAAAGAGTTTGACAGTGTGTGTGAAAGAGTTTGACAGTGTGTGTGAAAGAGTTTGACAGTGTGTGTGAAAGAGTTTGACAGTGTGTGTGAAAGCAAGTATGAATTAAGTCCTATATGGCCTCTCATATGGAAGCACTTTAAATTCAGCATATAGTGAAGTAGAATGTTCTAATAACGTCCCTTTTGTATTATTTTGATGTGGAAAAAACAACAGTGGACTAAAATTTATGAAACTAAATTATGAATGGATTTGGCATTTATTCTTGTTTTTTTGTTTGTACTCATATTTAATTTACACTTAATTATCTTGAAGAAATACAAACAATCTGGAAAACTTCCCCAGCACTGTTCAGCCCCAGGTATTTATCTCTGAGTCACACTGGTGGAAGGTTTGGATAAAGAATTCCTGGATCAATTTTAGGTCAGTGAATCGGATCGTTCAATATGAACTAAAATTGATCACGAATCGGACCACAAATAATGATCTGGACCGGATCTTTGCTGAAATGGACCATTAAACTTTCAATTCCATGACAATCAAACAGCAGTTTTTTAGTGAAAGTGGGTTTTCAAAAAGTCTTTAAAGTATTTTTTACCCAGCTTTTTCTTTTTTCCTCTTGTATAAATACTTACATCTACCAGGCATCCAAACATGTGTGATATCTACAAACAAGCGTCACATATTCAGGTCAGGAAAGCCTGAATCCAAACTAGACCCCATCTCCATTACCTTGGTGTCACCGTTGACCATATCCAGCAGCGCCTCTCGTCTCCTGACTGGGAAAGATCCAGCAATCCCAAATCATCTGCCCAGAATTCCCCGTCTGTCTCCGTCCTTCTCCCTCCAGACCTAACACCTCTCTCTCACCCCCTTCTCTCTGCCTGCCACCCTGAAGCCATCAGCCTTTGTCATGCAAATGGACCAGTCTTTTAAAAGAAGCCCACTTGCGCAAGCACTGTTGAGCATTTGGCACAGAGAGTTCCTAAACAGCGGCAGGGTGGCGGACATTTTTTTTTTTTTACCCCAAGCCTTTATTTACTCTTTCAGCAGGACACTTTAAAGGTAACAGACTAGTTTTATTGCAGTACTTCACAATAAAATAAAGGGCAAAGGATCATTCAATATTAATTAAATTTGTCCAGATGGTGGTGAAGGATAAACTGTTTAATGCTCCACAAAGTGTATTTCTTATTCATAAAAAAGCTTAAATGCCAAATGAAATTGTATTCAACACAGGAAGCTGATCATCATGAAGAACACTTAAGGCTAGCTCCTGGTTCCACAAATTCCCCTTTGTGTTTAACACGGAAAAACTCAGAGCTTCAGTGAAAAATGTTAAGTATAATTTAAAATCAATTTTAACCCACAAGAAAAATATTAGAAATCCACATCATTTTATTTTTAAGGAGAAATGGGTCTGGATCTTTAAGGGTTAAAATACATTTATGAAAGGAAAAAAAGAAAGCAATGTGGCAAAGGGGTGGCAATACTAAGAATTTCTGGTCTCAATCCAAAACCAAATAATTACAGCTGGCTAGTATCGCCGATACCGATACATTTTTTTTGAATTGTTGAATTATTGAATCATTTTGGAAATACACATTTTTTTGTTAACTAAGTGTATAATAAAACACAGGACAGAGACTTTTGGTAAATTAAAATGTTTATTAGCTAATTATATCAATTTGGTATCGATACTGATTGATACGCTCCCCAAATGTGGCAGAGTGGGTCAAAAATAACTTTGTAGCTGCTTTTAATTTACTTTCATCAAACATCAATTTACTTTAATCTAGTTTTTAAATGTTTGCTTTTACTCTGAGACATTTATCTGCTTGGTTTTCACTGTTTGCCTTTGTCCGATGCTCAGGGCCGGCCCTGGGCATAGGCGAGTTAGGCAGCTGCCTAGGGCGCCATCTGCTGGAGGGCACACCAAATTCCAATGATTTTTTTTTTACAGTTTGACACGCCATTCATTTAAAATGTAAAAAAAATGTCTTGGAAAAAAAAAACGTTTCAAGAAATTCACCAACTGTCCAACAATTCTCTCTGCTTAATATTGCTGAACACTCAGGTTTTCATTTTGGATTAAAACTTAAGGTGGAAAAGACAAAAAAAAATAAAAAGACGGTGACATTATGTTTTTGGGAGTTTAAATTTGAGATTTTTTTTAGGCACCTGCGCTGCAAATGTCGGTTGTGTTTGTGAATGAATTCTCTCTCTTACCCATTTTCATATTGAGTTTTTTACTCAGTTTGTTACCTTTTCAGCTTATTCCATAAGGGCTCCTCATCTTAATGTAGATGCCCTTCTTGATACAACCCAGTGTTTGGGGACAGGGACAGGGAGATCCAGACTTAGGCCCCGTTGTGACTACATAGTTAGGCAGGGTCTTGCCTGAGGAGCTGCCCTGTGTTCACCTCATTGTGCCCCATGGGAGGCAAACTTGGTGCCAACTGAGCCATTCATCTGCGTGGTTCTTGTACCTGATACAAACTCAAATAATAATTTGTTTGTTTGCTAGGTTGTGTATGTGTGTTCACATTTGCCAAGAAGCAGAGCTGGAGGTAGCAGAGATGAAGATGATGCGGTTCTCTTTAATGACCAGGATGGATAGGATCAGGAAGGACAGCACATGTTAGAGGTTCTGGAGATAAAGTCACCGAGGACAGGCGGAGGTGGTTCGATGAATGCATTGATAGAAGGATGCTGACTCTAGAGCTGCCAGTTAAGATGTCTAGAGGAAGACCAGTAAACAAAGACATGAAAGTATCTGGTGTCAGAGTGTGCAAACGTCAGGTTTAGATGGAGGAACTGATTTACTGTGGCAACCCCTGAAAAGAAGGAACCAAAGGAAAAGAAGAGTCTTGCAAAATGTCCCCAATCTAAGGTAAGTTCATTTACATATAGTACATTTATCCAAAGTAGAGTAATCAAGTATGATGAAAATATATGAAGATAAGATGATTTGGGTTTGACGTGAAAACTGAAAACAAAAACTCAAATGTAATACCAGCGTTCAACCCTCACATGCATATCCTTCAGAAACTATTACTCCACTGAGTATTTAAAATATTGTGGTGGGATGTACTGGTTAATGTACTAGTTTCTGGCATAAAAGAGCATGTGAAATGAGTTAGGACACTTGATTAGTCCTGATGAGGGACAATAAAACTGCTGGGACTCCAGGTACAAATAAAAATTAATGATAGGGTTAGGGTTAGGTTCTCACAATAAGTCAAAGTCAATACACCAGATCGATGTGGATTTAGCTGTGCAAACTTGAGAATGTTTGTTTGTAGATCCTTTTTACCAAAGAGTTTTGAATCTCTATGTGAATGACATAAGTTTTCTACCAATTTAGAACAATCTGTGATGCTTTCCTGTTTAAAGACAGACACTACTGCAGTCCAAACTTTTGTAATCAACAGACCAAAGTAAGAAGAAGTTCACAAAAGAGGACTGGACTAATTGACCTCCCTCTTTTTGCTCACCCTTTCCTCCCCTGTAACACTGCCAGCCAGTGTATTTCCATGACAACCTGCAGATTGTAAGAGAGGTATGAAAACGTCAAACACTTTGTGGGCGTGCATCATTGCCCACAAAAGGCCACTGACATACATGTGGAGAGAGAGTGAAGGCTTTTCCCAGAAAAGCAGGCCTGGCTGGAGAGGACAAGACAAGAAAAGCCTTCCTCTGCTATTCAAGCCTCCTTCTAGAAATGTAAAGAACCTCACAACAAAGTCAAATTTCCAGCATGTAAAATCTGATCAAGGAGTATGCAGCAAAAATTCCAATGGTCTATTTTTTTTTTGTTGATTTAGTCAGTAATCTACAAACCGCTGGTTGTAATAAAGATGACGTAAATCAGTTTTATCTTGGCAACCAACATAACTCTATGAAATGGGAACCTGTTTGCAACTTTCCAGACAGAAATTTGTAGAATTCTCCTTTGTCAGCAAACACTTCTGGCAAGTCAGACATCGGAGGCCCTGTTTGTCTGGCCTAATCTGGCGAGGGCAGATAGCCTTTATGGCTGCTCATTGGCCATTAATCAGGGTTTCTACTGAGTAGTAGCAGCAGGGGTCGCACCATTACCATGGAGACCAGTGTTAAAACGAACCATATACACAATGTACGGGACGGGCATGAAACAAAGCGACAGAGAAAGAGAAAAAGCAACAATCCAGCATTGGTTGAGTCTTTTTTGTGCGAGACGGGACACGACTGAGACTATGCTGAACTGAGATTTTCCCCTCTTTCAGAAGACATTTAAGATGCTTGCAATGAAAGTACGAGTTTGTTAACCAGTTATTACACCATAAACCAGGTATGGCAACCTGCATCTCTTTAGAGCTCCCAAAATGGCTTCTTGGCTCTTTTCAGAAATGTATGAAAATGGACAAAGATGGGAACATTTTTCCTATTTCTTTTATTAACATGGTTTCATGACAAACATTAAACATGGAGCATAACAAATACTAAATTCAACATTTCTGTAAATGAAATGTTGCGTCATTTGATCCACAGAGAGCGTGGGTCTGTCCTGGGCAGGTGGCTTCAGGAAACAAACGGCAGGTGTGTCATAGACCATGGATCCCAAAGCCACAGTTAGATTTCCAACATCTGAGAAACCTCGGCTCAAACCATGGAAAGCTCTTCCTGACAGCCAGAGGTGCATGAAGGAATATGCAGTATATTTGTGCCAATAGATGTTGTTAAACATGAACTCCATCAAATATAAATCAGGCACTCGCCTCATGAGAGCTTGCAGTCCTGCATGAAGATGGAAGTTTCATCTGACATGTGGAGAATGTGTCCAGCGACGTCCGAAATCAGAAGTCACATTAAACCATTGAGAACACAATCCGGTCATAGATATATGTTTAGTAACAAAGTGTCGGTATTTGGAGACATCTCAGGAAATGATTGAGTTTTACTGCTCAATTGCTGCACTTTTTGTGCATGTCTTCTGTTAAGGAAAGAGGGGAAAAGAGAAGAAGAGGCTGCTGGGTTGGACACTTTCCCTCAAAGAGGTACAGAAATGCACTGAAATCCAAATTAAACTCGGTTCACCTTTCATAATCTTGCACATTTTTTTCTGTGCACGTTTTAATGTTTCCCTCTTTTCCACAACCGACCAACCACTGACGACGTTCCACATCACACCTTCAACTTCCAGCTTCAAACTGATCTCTCATCTGATACTCTCAAGATGAGTGGAAAGTGGAATTGTTGCTCGATTCCATTTGCTCAATATACAAGTAAGAGTTGGACACATGATGTAATTGTCAAATAATGACCACCATAATGGAGGCTTTGTTAAAAAAAAACAAGTCACTAGGGAGTGTGAGTTATTTCCTAATGGAAACCGTTATTTACATTTTGTTAATATGAAAGTCTCACCAGGAGCACAAAATCGATGTACTTGTTAAGCTAAACCTGCTAACCTAAATTATAGATAATCCACAAATAATAATAACAAAAAAACAACAAAAAAAAAACCACAGATGTGTTTGTGCTCAGTCTGCAGGTTGTGGGCTTTACATCCTAATTAACACAGAGGTTATCATTTGTATTTTGTAAAGCCTAGTTCTTTAAAAAACTGCAATTACTAATTGTTCAGATAATTACATTTATGAATTATAAATAAATTCTACTGTAAAAATGTAAAGGCTTAAACCATCTTCTGTAGTTTGGAGCAAAATTTCTAAACTTGTAAAGTTTTAACCCTTCCGCTCTCCTTGGGGTCCAGATGGCTCCAACACATATGTTTTGTGCCATTTTTTCCATGACAAATGTGGACGAGGGGGACAGGATTTACGTCTGTCATGGACTTAGTGAAACTCAAAAATCAGTGAAAAAAAAGTTAGCGCATGTCTGTGGGTCCAGATGACCTCACTTTTAATGTAACAAGCTAAGGGAGCGGAAGGGTTACGCAGAAAAAAGAACAAACTATTTGATCTTTGCAAAAATTTGAAAGAAAAATTTGAGATTTTTTTTTTTTTTTTTTTTTTTTTACCAGATTTGAGTTTAACTTCTTTTTGCTCTACCTCTTTGTTTGTCTCATTAAAGCTAGGGTCTCAAAATAAGGAAACTATTATTAAAACGAGTCAATATCCTTTTGTTCTATAATTTTTATTTACATTTTAAAGATGTTATTTTAAAGTATTGACAAGTTAGACTAGCATTCATTGCAATTGACAAAATGTTTTAATAATGCTTCTAGATTAATTAAGATGATTTTTTTTTAATACCACATGGATAAATTCATGAAAACATGAGCCACTAGGAGGCTTGAACCGCACACCGCTGCGCCATCTAATGGCTAGTTTTAAAACTAGTTTTAGATTTTACAAAAATCTATCCAACCTGTGCTTTGTTTTGTTTTTAAAATAAATAATTTCTACTTATAGGATTAAAAATGAACAAAAATTATACATATACAAACTTAAAAATACAAACAATTTTCTCAGAATATAGCAAATAAATACACATTCAAACAGAAGCGCTGTATAATAAAATGTTATTTGTTGTTTACCTCTCGGCATAAACCCTCAGAGGTCGCCACAGCGACCTAGCTTTTCACTGATTCACACAGGTGGTTTGATAGATAACCTTAATAACACAAACTGTATTTTATCCTGGCTGGGGACAGGCACAGGGACACCCAGACTTGGACCCCTTTGTGGCCATGCAGTTAACCAGGGGTTTGAAGGGTCTTGTCCAAGGACTCAAATTGGATTAAGCTCATTGTGTCCTCCGGGAAGAAAACCCTGTTTTACTGCACAGCAGTCTTGCATGCAGCTAACTGAGCCATCCAGCCGCTAATTGTTTAATAGAACAAATCTAATATTATACAGAGAGGCTTAAAATACATTTTGAGTAATGAGATCTTGTTGGAGCTTGTGAGGGTTCAAGTTCGTTTCACAATGAAAGAAAATATGAAGTCCATAAATATATTTGAATGTTTTTAAAATCGACAGTTGTAACAGCATTTAGTCCTTTCCACTTTTACTCAGATGTAGGTTTTATTGACAACCAGCAGATGTCTCCCTTCTCACTCTCTTGAATTGCTTTAATGAGGCTTGTTGGTCCTGCAGTGGCTGCAGGTCACTACACCTCACACCAGGGGCAAATGCTGAGCAAACAGAACACTGTTAATAAAACCAGGCTTGTAAATTGTCAGATGATTGCAGTGTGCTTCTGACTGCTTTTACTTTTTTTTTTTTTTAACAAATTAAAACCTGTCTACATGAGACAAAATGAGAACTGAAAGCTAAGAAAAGAGACTTGAGTCAAATAGCTTTTGTGGCGTTACTGTTCATGTCATTCTGCTCTGAACGAGTTCGACTGTGTTGTGAGAGCTGGTGGGTAATACGGAACTATGGATAACAAAGACATGATGCAAGTTTGTCACTGAAAGATTTAAATGTGATCAAAAACAATTTAAATAAAATATCTTACATCATGCATCAAAGTCTGCTGTGTCAGGAGGCAAAGAAAGTTGATGTTTAAATTCTTGATCTGCAACAGAAAAAGCCATAAACAGCTCATAACTGGTTTATGGGAATGGCTAATAGGAAAAAAATAACCAAATAACTCAAACGTGGACTTTAAAGAATTAATGAACAACTATATAAAACTAGATATTATAGCATTCCCTGCGATAATGCAAGTGTGAATGCTGTAAGCTGAATGTGGCCGTAGCTGAAAATGCAAAAGCGGAAAGCTAGCTAAGATATTAGCTAAATACTAAATTATCCAAAAAACTGGAAACATATCTAAATTAGCAAAAACAAAACAAAACAAAACAAAAAAAAAAACAGCTAGCATAAGGCTAAAATATTAGCTAAACTCCAAATTTGCCAAAAAAAAGTGGAAACTATATTACCCAAAAACAGTTAGCTTATTGCTAGAATGTTAGCTAAACTCAAAATTTGCCAAAAAAAAGTGGAAACTATATTAACTATATTACCCAAAAACAGTTAGCTTATTGCTAGAATGTTAGCTAAACTCAAAATTTGCATACAAAATCGAATACATATCGAAATCAGCAAGAAACAGCTAGCATAATGCTGAACTCCAAATTAGCCCAAACAACTGGAAAAGCATTTCTAAATGAGCAAAAGCCAGCTAGTATCCAATCAAGAAAAAAAGGTGAAAGGCCAAATTACCCTTAAAACCCAGTTGAGCTGAACATTTTAGCTTAGATGGTGTCTAGCTGAAAGTTTCTGTGGACGTTCACAAGTTTGAAAGTGCAACGCTTTTGAAGGATTTGAGCAATTTCTTATTCATTTCTTATGGGGGATATTTTGCTCAGTGTTTCAAAAATTATAAAGTTTATGAATACCAAAAGTACCTGAATGAGCTGAACGTTTTGATACCAAGATTGCTCAAATTGCTATAAGTGTGATTGAGTTTTTATGTGCCAAGAAATGTAATGAAAGCAGCAGCAGAATCACTATCGTGTGAATGCTTTACAGCATTCACACAATTGGGGAGAAAAGTTGCAATGAGTTTTCTAACCCTTTTAGAAAGTGTTTAAATTGACCTTTATTGATTTCATAGAGAAGACATTCAGCAACCGAGGAGGCACACTGTGTAGGAAATTATAGCAACAAATGAAAGTCATCATTCCATAATAAACAGCAATTTATGTGGATAACACACAAGCTGCAGAAAAAATAACACACATCACATATATTCATATATATATTGCAATGGAAATATGATTAATGCATAATTTAAGTGTGTTTTGAGGGGAGACTTAACCTTTCCTTTAATGTGCTCAGAATAGTTTTTTAAAAATCTATTTAATATATATCAAAAAAATATGACAGTATTAGAATAAAGGACATTGGACTTTCACTGCATTTTGATTGTATTTTAAACATTTATAAACGGTAAATAATATATATATATATATAATATATATATATATTATATATATATATATATATATTATATATATATATATATATATATTCCATTGCAAATTTTAATTAATTAAACAGATTGAACTAACTTTCCTTATGTACTTTTGTACAGCCAACAGCATTATCACAGGTAAATAAAACCATGGGTGAATACTTGATCTGAGCATAAATGTTACAGCTGGGGATTTACTTTAAAACGCATTGAGAACACATGTAGAAGTTTTGGACAACATCAATATTAAGAAAAAAAAAATGAAAAGCTAAAATTATATTATTAAATCCAAAGTGAATTAGGTCCATAAAATAACCAAAGAAAAATAAACGAGAAAGTAAATTTGAAACATTTACCAACAAAAATTCCTCCAGACAACTAGGTCGATTTTAATGCAGGTACATCCAGTTGGTTTATGTTGAATTTGTTTTTGTCAGCAGCATACATTTTAAATGTTAGTATTTAAGTTACATTTTCAGCATGTGTGCTCTCAAGATGGCATTTTTAAATTTCTTGCATTTAAAGATTCCTTTAGTTCCAGCAAAAATCTTTTTCCAATACTTCTGTCTGCTGGACAAGCTTGATTAAAATGATCTGGGACCGTCAGATTATACAGAATTGTCAAATTTTCGTGACTTTTAATCATTTAACTACTGCTTGAATTTGAGCTTTTTAAATGTAGTTCCATATTTCATATTTGTTTATTAATGGAATCCCCCTTGAGATGCATCCTCTCATTTTCAAGGGGGTCCAAACACAAAACACTACCAAAAAACACAAAACAAAATTAAAAGACAAAGAAAAAGACAAGACAAACTTGCTTGTACACAAAGCTCTCCTCCCTTCTGCCAATACAGTATAAGAATTATAATGTTGCCCAAACCAATTTTCTGTTTCATTCTGCGACAGGGTGTTCCCGAGCAGCATAACGTCGAGAGAAAATAGTTCAAATAACTTGATTTATGTGAGTAATAAAGAGAATAATACTCCTGGGTTGTTTAGAGGTAAACTGGATGGCAAAATAATCCACGTTGACTACATGTCTAGACAGCGTTGCTCTGAACAGATGCTTGCTTGGACACTTGCTTATGCTTATGTCTGCATCTTTCTCACACCCTCTCATTTATCTCCCCTGCATTTGAATAGTTTGTGTCTGCGTTTGGGGCAGCAGGGGGCTGCATCAATAAATGTAGCTTTTTTTTTTTTTTTCTCTGATTTTAATGTGAACGACTAAATTAACTCAAATTCCAGCGCAGACACTGTGCCACATGTACCCCAAGGTGCAGGTCTCTCCGTTTCCACCGGGTGATGCTGTGGTGAAAGACTTGGTAGCCCAGCAGATGGGAATACATGCTGTCTGAGGTTTCGTGAGCCCAGGAGAAGCTCTAAAAGCATCTATCCCAACGTTTCCTGCGTGTCTGCGCTTGTCAGGGAGCAGACGGGTTTCCTGGTCCCATTTTATTTGCATTCACCTGCAGCCGCCCTCCGCGGGGATGAGGGAGGAGGCAATTACAGGAGCAAGCAACGCAAAACAGATGTGCAATTATGAGAACAGAGGTTCGCACTTAGTCTGCTCATTGCCCCAGCGTCAAAGCTGCTATGCACAATGCAATCCACAACAGCCAAATCCACAAACAGCTAATTAAGTCCTCATCATCTTCAGAAAGCTACAACCACTGATCATCACGCTCAACAGAAACAGGCCTGCTACGTACCGGAGCGCGTTCTCGAAGGACAAACAGCTTATAGAGATCCAGAGAGTAATAAAGGCATACTTTTACAAAGTATATAAATCCAAACTCTGGAGTTAAGTCCTGTCATCATTTAGTTCTTTTAATTGCACACGTCTACTAAACTTTAAATTTGGTAAAAAGGTTTTTAGAATACCCAAAACATAACAGGAAGCAGAACATTGTTGCTTTGGAGCTACAGTACACTGCATCCTTCACTTTAATTACACAAAAAAGAGCACTGGTATGTTTGGTAGATTTTGATTTAACCACGTATGGTCTTGGTATTTTGCAGCCAGAATGCATTTTCAGTTATTCATAAGACTAACAGCTAAGTGGGAGGAGACATAAATGCCATATAGCAAAACTCAGCCAGCGAATCTGAGCCAAAGTGGCAGAGCTGACCCCGTGTGTCTCTGTCCGTGCTTCCAGCACTGACTGAAACCCATTTTGATCAAGTTTGAGGAGAAATGGTCTCCCATTTTAAAACCAAATGTTTTCCAGAAAAAAAAATCTTGCAGCCTCTTCCTGAAGACTTACTGCAATTTGTCAATAAAAGGTATTTGATTCCTTGGTGATTTTGTCGCTTTGCCCACTTAAAAAATGACAGTGTGTCACCATAATAGTAGGTTCATTTTAACAGGGAGAGATAGAGAAAAAGGAAAATAAACTTTAAAGAATTTATATTGATTTATCTGGCTTTCATGAAGGGAAATATGTATTTTTTATCCCCCAGTAACCATTAAGAGTTCTGGTTCCCACAGACCAGGTAGACTCTCCTAACCAATACCTGAATTGAAGACACCTGATCACCAATAGAAAAGACACCTCTCCACAGAATAATCCATCCGTCAGACTTTAAACTCTCCAACATGGAGAGGCCGTGGTGCAGCTGTTGACTCCTGATTGAAATAGGTCAGGTTTGATTCCCACCTTGCCTGCCCAAGAGTCAAAGTGTCCTTGGGCAAGACATTGAACCCCAAATTGCCTCTGGTGGAAGGTTGGTACCAGTTTTCGGCAGCGGAGCCGCCACCAGTGTGTGACTGGGTGAATGGTTCTGTGACTGTAAAGTGATCTGGGAAAAGAAAAGCGGTTTATAAATAAACGCCATTACCATAAAGCGCTTTCAGGGGATTTAAGGGAGAGGATTGTAGACCTGTACAAGACCGGAATGGACTACAAAACCATCAGCAACAAGCTAGAGGTCAAAGTTCACAACTGTTGGTGCCAAAATGCAAGAACATGAGCATCAATCCACCTGTAGGTCTGGAGCAAAAAAACAGATCTGACCTGGTGGGATTTCCATGATCATGAGAAAGGAGAGAAACAGGAGTTGGTTGATGATCTCAAAGCATCTGGGACCACCGTCAACAAGAAAACCATAAAAAATACTTAACGCCATAATGGTTTAACATTTGCAGTGCTTTTGAAGTCCCCCTGCTTAAGAAGACACGGGTGCAGACCTGCCTGAAATTCACCAACAAACACTGTCATGATTCAGAGAGTGATTGGGAGAAGACGTTTTGGTCAGATGAGATCAACATGGAGCTTTGCATCAACTCAATCCTTCATGTTTGGAGGAAAAAAATGCTGTCCCCACAAACACCATCCCCACTGAGGTGGAAACATTATGCTTTTGGGAGGGGAGGGGGGGGGGTGTTTCTGCACAGGAATACTACAGCATAATGACCCAAAACCAATCAAAGGCTAAAGAGAAACCGGATCAAAGTCATGGAGTGTTCCAGACAGTCTCTGGATCTCAATCCTATAGAAAACCTATGGAGAGAGCTGAAGTTAGAATGGTCAAGCAACAACCACCAAATCTGAATGATTTAAAAATGTGGGAAGAGAATGTTCTGAGGAGTCTGCTGCCCCCAAGAGGTACCACATAGTTACCACTTAAATACCCTTTCAGTACCACACTGCAAAGGTGAGCTTTAGCGATGTTGATGGAGGGAAACTTTTCCCATGTGAGTGAAAGACAGGGATTGGAGCTTGTGTGAATGTGGACACGAAACAACATTAGAATCGTATGAATGTTTGGAGGCAGAAAAGTATGATGGGATTTCTGTCTGTGAAAGTCAGACAGGTATAATACAGAAATGTTTTAATAAGCTAAATTCAGTCTTTTTTTTTTTTTCTTTTCATGTAATGTTCTTCATGATCCCTGATTGTACGAGCAACCAGGACTGTTTGACGTGTTTTGAGTAAATTCAGGAGTGGCTGGATGGCTCAGTTGGCTGCGTGTAGGACTGGGTATGAAAAACCAGGGTTTGTTACCCAGCGGGTGCGAAGAGCTTTATCCAGTGTGGGTCCTGAGGCAGGACACTTCACGCCACTGCCTAGAAATGAAGCCACAAGAGGGGCAAATTCTGGGGCTAAATCCAAATTCTTCCTCTACCTCTAGATCTTCTCCCAACCTCTCTAATTGTTGGGGCATTTGGAACTGTCTGAAAAACATTTTTTTTCAAGAGGAGGTTGTTAGGACTTATGCCATAGGGGGAGGAATTCCGATTCGGCCTCGTCCTGGTACCCAGCTTGATACAATACAGGTTTGTGTCAGGAAGGGCATCCAGCAGAAAACTCTCTGCCAAACCATCAGTGTGAATTACTGAGAGTTGATTCGCTGTGGCGACCCCTGAGGGGATATGCTGAAAGGTAAATTTAAGATTTCAACAGCCAGAATTGCATTCCGCCTTATTTAGTATGATACTGTCTTAACAAACTGAAGAAAAAACAAGTTACTCTAAAAAATGAGGTGTTGCTTCGTCTTCATTTCACTGACATCCACGGTCTCCAAATACTAGAAATCTGGATTTTGCTGCTAAAATATTAAGACTGTTATTGTAGAAAACTTTAATTTCAGTGCTTAAAACTGTAAAAATTGTCTAAGTGAAAAAAGTTAATCTTAAACTATTCCAATGTTTCCTTACTATATTGAGGTTCACCTTTCACTGTCTCACTTTTTTTAGGTTTTAAAAATGCACAGAATGTTCTGAATCTGATTGGATGTTGACCTTGTCAGTCAATCTCCTCCGTACCGTATCTGCAGAACAGAGTGTGTTTAGCTTACCAGAGTAGCATAAATCTTTGATCACGAGCAGATCTTTGAATTTGTTCTTTAATACGGGACTTATTTTTTAACCCAAACCCTTTTAAACATGAGAGAAAAGTTTGAAAATGTTCATCTTTGTCTGAGAAAAGTGTAGAAAGTGTTTAGTGAGGAGTTTTAAACACTTTTGGACAATTGATTTCACCTATTATAGGTTCTTAATGCAATGGAATCCCCACAATAAAATCTAAAGCTGCAGGGCATTTACAATCTTTACCCACTTGCTCATACATGTATCTTTTTTTTTAATTCATTTTATTTCATTTAGTAAAAATACATATCATCGAATGGTCCTGATGGATCTCTATATATTTCCTGTGACAATTCGTATTGCCGTCTTTTTTTGTGTTAAGATTAAAGTTAAGTAAGTTTTATATGTAGTGCCCCAAATTTCTATTTAGTATTGAAGGTGTGGAGTGTGTGGAGGGGTGGGGTTTGAGGGCATTGTCCTTTGTTTTTAACATTTTATTGTTTTTTTTAAATAATTTTTTATGTAAAGCACTTTGATTAAAAATTATCTTTTTTGAAAAGTGCTATATAAATAAAGTTGATTTGATTTGATTTGATCAGAGAGTTATACAATTTAAAATGTAATGCATTTTGGTTTAGGGCCATTTCAGCTTGTGTAAAATTGATATTCCTTTGTTGATTATTACCCCCAAAAACTTAATTTAGTAACACAAAAGAGAAACATTACAGTTTTTATTTATTACTGAACATAAAATATGATTATTCACAATTTAAAGATAATCTATTCAATCAAACCAAACTTTTTTTCTAATTCTGTTTGTATCACTTTAATTATATCAACTAAATTCATTCCTTCATAAAAAAAAAAAAAAGTTGTGTCATCCGCAAATAATATATATTCTAATAATATAATTTATGTAAAGATAAATAATCTTTTTTCTTTTATCTTTTGTTTTTCTGTCAGAAATCAATCAAATGCATTTACTTCATTTAACTCTTAAATGTCTGCACCACTAAAGACTCCATGCACTAACAAATCACAGGTTCTACTTGAATCTCCAGTACTATGGTATAATAGGAAATGCAAAATCCATCCCACAAAGCTCAATCGAGATTCTGCAACAAAACTGTGACCACAGGTTCTAGCGGTTATTTAGATGCTGACACATCTAAACTCTCTTCCCTCCTTTTGACTTATGCATGCCCCCGCTGACTGATAAGAAACAAAGATGCCATGCAGAATGAGCTGTGCCTTTGCTGATGAAGGGGAGACTGAAGGACCCACACACATTTCCTGCGTCTCTCTGGGCTTCTGAGAAGATCTGCTGCTTACTCAGGAGTGAAAGCCTCAAATTAAAGTGTTTGTGCTGACAAAGGACAAATGGGATTTTCCCTTTGCGCGAACAGTGCAGGATCGTCTTGGCTTGCTCAAAGTGTCAGTGAAAAAATGAGTACTTCTAATGGAACATGCACGTGAAATTAATGTTAGCGTATCGCCGTTCAAGTCTGTGGTGAACATGCAAAAAAGGAGAAAAAAGATGAACAATACAGGAAAAGAATAAACATAGACATGGCACTCCTCTCTCCTGTGGATAGATACAGTATATCTTTTGTACCCTTGAAGTAGGAGTAAATTGAATATTCATGAGTGAGCTTGAATAAGTGCTCTGTCAGCTCGCCGTGTCACTGATAGATGAGGGGTGATCCTGCTCAGAGCCCCACTGGCCAGCTCGAGTTGTCCATGGACAGGTCTGGTGAGGCATCTGGTAGACGGAAGGCTTGTCCTGGAAACAGTGAGAATAGAAGGGTTCATTTTAAGATGTGCAAACCAGACACTAAAACTAAAAGGGTCCAAATGGTGTGGATCTGGCAGGTCCAAGCTGCTCTGACTGGGAGCAGGAGAATTGGGAAGAGCAGCATGGGGAAAAAGAGCCAAAAAAAAGAAAAAGCTGGTGGAAGACTTTCTGTTCCTTTTCACACATGACTGGACTTAAGTCTGGAGGTCTCTCCTCTGATTTCTGTTTTCCAGTCAGTAGTTCCATGGTCCAGAAACTCCTTCTAATTTCTTCTGACAAGTTCTCACAGTTGCTTCTCAATCCCAAGTGCCCTCTTTTTACTTCCCCCTCCGTGTGAGAAGGAGCTGAAACAGGCAGAAAAAAAACTCCTAATTCCACTCCAATTTAATTCATGATGCCACTCGTCAGCTGCTGTGCAGACGGATCGGCTGCTGTGCTCGTCCACGCGAGTGGAAACGAGGAGCGCTGCAAAAGCAAAATGCAAAAAGCTCCACGGTGGGGAGATCAATGAGGCTCTGTGGCCAAAACGAGGCAGTGTGGAGTGAGTTGTATTCCAGTATGCAGACTGGCCTGCACTGACTCCAGTCAGCATGTCTGGCTCCACCACCATGCAGCAGATGGTCTCCTCCTTGAAAAAAAAAAAAAAAAAAAAAAAAAAAAAACAGAAGAAATAATCAAAAAAGTGAAACTGTGGGAGAGGAAGCACTGGTGCTTGACATGTCCCAGAAGTGTGAGGATCAGTCAGTTATATCTAACGCCAGGCCTGAATGCTGTTGGAGCTCATCTAATGTTGAGACTAACTAACTGGAAAAGTCCAATTCATATAAAACTGTCATTGCAGGCGACCTACATTCCTCCTTCTACTCCTTTCATCTCATTACATATGACGATTTCTGAAATCAACCAATTGAAACTAACCTCTACAATGACTTCTAGTGAATTTCCCAGTGGAAATTTGCTGAAAGAACACAGCCATTCATATCCTGCACACTTTTTAGAAGGAGGAATTTTGGGGATTTTTAGAAGGTGATGTAAATTTTGACTATAGACCCTTTTCACAAGATGTCAGACAAACTTGCGACATCCCCACTGCTGTGTAAAGTGACTGGGTATGGATTTGGGTTTAGACGGGTCTAGAGAAAATACATAAAAAAAGTTCCCAGCAGTGTTTAGTTATTATTATGAAGTTTTTAACCAAAATCCCACAAACTATATGTCTTAAAAAGCCATTATTCATGCTTCATGAAGCCTCTTTTTCCAAAATCTCCTCTGAGGAGGTGTGGCTTAAGCTGAGCCGAGCATCCCAGCCCCTGAACTCTTCTCCCCCCCGTCTGATTATGACAGCTCTGTGTCTCGCTAGCATAAATCTTCACCGCTACATGAAAATATCAAGTAATATCGGTCCATAATGTATGTCCAGCCATATCATTTTGATCCTGATGTCAGCTCGGACAAGGAAGTGAAGATCTTCATGGACTGAACTTCCTCCAAGAGTCCAGAAAAAGTCCATTCAAACACTTCAGAGTCTTGAACAAAATTCCTACTTTTATGAAGATTGAGAGGGAAAAGAAGCCTTGAGTTCTTCAGACAATTTCAGAGTGTTTTCAACTTTAGTTCATACCTTGCCTGCCTATGCATCAAAGTGTCCTTTGGCTAGACACTGAACTCCATGTAGCTCCTGGTTGTTACTTATTGGCGCCACTCTTGGACTATCAGTGTGTGAATGTGTGTAACGTTAGTGCACTTCAAAGACTGTAGAAAAGTACTATAAGTATACACCATTTGTGTGTGGACTCATCTGTCACTGAGCTCTGCTCTCAGAATCAACCAAAGGCACAAAGTTGTAAGTCAAGTGAGAACTTTGACCAGGTATCTACTGAGAAGAGAGGATCGCAAAACATACTTCCTCAACAATGACAGTTTCCATGCTCACAGACTAGATACATTTATGCTGCGATAGGCATGAAAAAATGAGTTGGCAGCCTTCTCTTATTCAGAAAAAAAAATCTGCATCAGTCATTATGAATGTACTATGTAACCACAAATAACTGAATATTTAAGGAAAATTGTCCCATAAAAAATAGACATGGATTTGAATTGTTTCTAATCAAAACTAATGAAACTGATTTCCACTGAAGTCCATCGACACTTCATGTTTGGGAGTGCTGACTGTCCGTGTGACAGAAAGATAGAATGCAATAAACACCACCTTAATCTGAACCTAGTGTACCGGACACTCATATTCATCAACACCTGTTTTAAGTCACCTCTCACTCTCTGAATTCAGAATCAATGTTATATTGTGCACAGGACAGATTTGCTTTGTGCAAAGGGCGTGGGAGCAGTGCACAATTGGACACATACACAATTTAGAGAGGAACAGTGCCAAGGATTGACCTCTGGGGAACCCCACAGGTAAAGTCCATTTTGTCTGAGATACATCTCCCTTTTCAATAGAGCATTTCAGGTATTCTTTACACTTAGATTTGGAAACTGAATCTAATGGAAATAGAGTTTAAGGGTTTGGTAACCTATTCCAGGAAACATGTCTGTTCTTTCAGTTTATGAGGATCTCAAAAACATTAACAAGTCATGGGTCGCAATGTATTGTTGTACAATTTATGCTGTAATGTACTTCGCACTGTTTCATGTTCACAGAATAGCAAAACCATTCTCAAGTGCAGGGAACAGTGTGGTGGCACACCTGTGCAAGCAGTCTGAATGTTCAGTCCTTAAGAGCTGCCTCTGCAGTAAAACTAATCACCACCTTCATTATGTGAGCACTTGTTCACATGTTTACAATTCATTTTGAAACTTGAGATTCATTATTTTAGTTCATTTTTCACTGTACATGCAATACATTATTTCTGGCTTTTTACTTGAACATGAAAGTTTGACTCATGTTCTCTGTGAATGCATCTGTTAGACTGTTAAATCATAGTCAAAAACTCTTTAAAGTCGGTGCTCAACAATGAATTGATTTCTATTCCCACAATCCAAACCAGATGGATCAATTTGTGCCAAATTGTTAATCAAAACAACCCATACCATTGAAAATTTGTTTCAAAATGAGATAAATTGATAATTGATATTGGAAAATATGTTTTACATTGAAGCCTGGTAATTTTTTTTTTCTTACTTTAACATAAAAACAGCTATGTGATGGCACCAAAAAATGATCAATATGGTGAACAAGCGATAAAGGACCCAAAATACAGGAAACCAGACTTGGTGGCAGAAACTTGATATTTAAAGAATGAATTTTTTGCAAAAAAAAAAAAACATGGTAGCAACAAAATAGACAGAACAGAATAGATGAACTGAAAACCAGACACTTAAAGACGAAGAGTATAACTGGTGGAGTAGAACCCAAACTGAAGGCGACCAGTGTTGGAGACAGAAACCAAAGCACTTAATTAATAAAGTGAACCATGGAAAAACTCATAGGAGCAACTGAGGAGTGACAAAACAGAGTAGAGCAAATGACCGGAAAACCAGAAATTTAAATAGGTTGGGGGGAATTATCTGACCTGAAGACAGCTGTGGATCTATAACCTGAAACTGGTGTGACTGACAATACAATCAATTGAAAGTTACATATGTAACCACGGATTCCTTGCCTTATCACAAGAAGTGTTGGGACCGCTCTCCTGGTGCTCCGTGACTTTATGGCCTCACGTGGGTCACCAGAAGGTCACAGGTGACTTATTAAATTCTCAAACTACGAATGTGCAAGAAGGATCACCCAGTGCTTGAAGCACCTCCTCTGGGTGTCCAGAGGGATAAAATAGAACCTTCATTACTGTTCTATGTGTGAAAACACTGGGAATTTTGAAAATTCATGACCATACAGTGTAGTAGAATGTTCTGTATAAAAACTAAAATGTGAATGGATTTTAAATAATTATTGTTTACTTGATCGCTTGAACACGCATTTAATTTACACTTGATTATCTTGTAAGAAATACAAGGAATCTGAGTCCCACTGGTTAAAGTTTTGGCTAAAGATGTCTTGGATCATGTTAGGATTGGATCGTTTATAATATCATATTAGGATAGGAATCAAAACGTTGTTCAAATGAATCGCTACACCCCAACTTTACAGCCCAAAAAGCTGCTGTTTTCATGATGATGAACCATCAACTGATCAGTTGACAAATCAGAGAATACTCTTCACCTGATTTAAACATTGGTGCCTAATTAATATTAAAGATGACTTAAAAACCAATACATGTAAAATTTATTTGAATACATACAAAAAAAAACATTTAAAATTGCCAAGATTTTGTATTCTGCAGCGTATTTACATAAACTGATTTAAAAAAAAACAGAGGAGGGAAAGGTCATGTTATTTAGGATAACTTTGTACAATTTACTTTTCTATGTAAAGGGTAATTACCTGATGTTAGATTTTTCACAGTAAATAAAGTCTAAGAAATGTCTTTGCTGTTAGCAGCATAGAAAAAGCCTATCCTGTAAGTATCCTCCTGAGTGAGTAAAATCCCCTTAAGAAGGCGAGAGGATCTGAAAATGTGCAAATGGCATGCCATTGTCTTATTTCCAAAGTACCATCCAGGGCCATTTCATACATGAACCAATGGCCCCCCCCACTGCTCTGTGCTTTCATTCCTCTCTTTTGGAAATACTATTTTGTCCACAGAGTGTAACAATCCTTGAGAGGAGGCATAGCGAGATATCACTAACAGGCACTTCTGTCAAACACATCACCATTTCTGTGCCCATTGATTTGTGTTGCCTTTTAAAATGGGCTGTTTCCTCCGTGTCAGTCGAAGCTGTAATTGCGACCTGCTTAAATGATTCAAATAAGGTGGTCTGCTGGTCTTACCTCTGCCTCCCCTTCCCTCCCATGCCACTGTCACCCTCACTTATTCCATTACAGATTCAGCAGACTTGACAAAAACAGCAGGGGTGCACCACTGCACTGTGCTTAACCAGCCTGGACGAGACAAAGAAGTGGTCAAGCAGGGCAACAAATCACGCTAAATGGAGCATTTGCTCTTTTTGAAGCCTAGTTATGGAAAACTGATAACAGCATCTAAAATACTGAATTGTATAATAAATGCTGAAGAAGGAGTGTTCTTCTCCTAATTGGGTGGTTTTTGGTGGGAGGGGGCATGGATATTCTTTCTTGTATCTAAAAATGAGCAGTGTGAATCTCTAATAGCCTGAGCACAGTTAAAAGAGAGAGAGAGGGGGGGGTCCATCCTCCTATTCTTCTCCTCTAAGATATCCCATTCTGTCTTTAGGCTGACAGATAAACATGTTCTCTGCTGGCTAATTGCACTCCAGCTTCCACCCAACTTCCGTTGACAGGATTGCTCTTTTTCTGTTAGGCCTCACATCAACAAGGCCTGGCACTGTTGGAGTAAAGCAAAGACTGCTGCAGCCAGAGTGAGAATGTGCAACTTAAGAGGGATTATTTACCTCACTTTACATGGTGCAACTTCATAAACCAGCAAGTTGTACGGAGAAGCCGACAGCTATCAGATATCTAGGGATTATAAAATGTCACAAGAGTTTCAGGAGAAATTACAGAATTAATATGAACTCAACAGTTATAAAAAGTAGGGGAGAAAGTATTAATTTTAATAATGATTTCATTATATATGTGGTTGCTGATATGATTCACAGTGGATATTGGTTCATTTTAAGCAATCCAATTCAATGACCTAAAATGGATCGAGGAGATCTTTAGCCTTAACTTCAACCAGTGATGAGCACCTGGATCAGAACAGTACAGGTCAAGTGGCCCAGATTACTTATATTTCCTCAAGATAATTAAGTGTAAGTTGTATATTTGTACAAACAAAAGAGTAAACGAGAGTGAATGTTAACTCTTGTCACATTGAAATAATACAAACGGAGCGTTATTAGAACATCAAGAATTTTTAACTAAAATATAAGGAGGTCCAGTTAGGAAACATTTATTGAAGTTAGGATCCGGAAAAGAAATAATGTCTAAATATTCAATTTAATGTATTTTTGAGTAGCTAAGGATTGGTGATACATCTTCAACTTTATTATTATAAGATTATGTGAAACATTCAAGAATCTATTGGTATACGGTATCTATGAGTGGTTTGGTACATGCATGGAAACAACCGTCTCCATAAATCTGTATTTGTAGGAAAACTTCTGGTTGTGTCTGTTAACAGCAGCTTTATGTTTCTCTGAGGTTGAAAGTTCTTCTTAAGCTCTCACCCCCCACACCCCAAGAAAGTCTCCAAACATGTATCCATATATGTCGATTTGATAGTGATATTGGGTTGCAATGACAACAAGAGCTGCATCATTAAAAAATACAGATGGCCATTGTATTAGTTTTGCATCAAGTTGGGATCCAGATCATGGGTTAGAATCTGGACCCAGATAATGGGTCCGCATGACCCATTATCTGGATTCGATTTTGGACCATGTTGTTGGGTCCGTATGACTCAACAACTGGGTTAGAATCTGGACCCAGATGCTGGGTCCGCATGACCCAACATCTGGGTCTGGATCAAGACTGCAGTCCGTCCGTTATTGACCCCTGTACTACATTGTCTGTCATTGCAAAATTCAAAGTGTTTCCACATATCGGACTGTAATGATGGTTGATTCTTAATCATATATGTGTATCCACCTGGTCGTTTTTTCGCCATGGTAGGCCTAAAATAAACCATGTCTTAACCTAAATGGTGGTTTCCAATACCAATAACATTGATTTGTTTCATTTTGTAACAATTTTATTATGTTATAGGTCCGTTTGGAATATAATTTGATTCGTCGATTAATCGTTACGAAAAACAACGAAGCACTTGAAAAGAGTGAAGAAATTCAGACTTCTCTTCTAACAATGAAATAAAGATGTTTAAAATCAATATACAGCCATATACATCAATATACATGTGGTGAGGATCCCAAAAGTATTCAGTGGAAGTACCTTTGTCTGAATGGGCAGCAAGTGGTCATGAAAGATGCAAGTCCTCAGTTGGACACTGGCTCCCACAAGTCAGATGAATAATACTACAAAGGGCTGCTAAATCATTGAGAAAGATGCTCTGCTCTTTCGAGACAGCTCTGGTCCAGCACAACAGCACTAACACATCAGATCAATGAAGAGGCAACGAGGCCTGCCTTCCTCCAGATGAAGCCTTTTGCTCGCTCTCTGAGGGAGAATTCAGAGCTCAGGAGGAATTTCAACTCTAGCATCGGGTTCAAGGAAAGAAAAAGCTGATTAGGGGGAAGCTTGAAAGCCGGCTGTAAAAGCTGGGCTTGCTGGAATATGAGGCAGGAATTCTTGAAAGTTAAATGTGCATGAATGGATCAGCTCTTCAACACATGAGAGGGGCAAACGATTCTCTTTTTTTTTTTTTTTTTTGGTTGCATGGTGACCATTGTAGGGGTGTTGGGGGTCTGCTTGTCTTACACTGTTTGAGACACGACCCGGTGCGGGGCAAGGTCATTCCAAACATATTTCCTTTGAGTGTGCACGAGGCTGCAGCCTGGACAGAGAGAGTGAGGGGATAGAAAGCATGTTGTTTAAGTAAAAGCCTCAAGAACATTATGATTTATTTAAGTGAGGAGCAGATATGAATAATGTATTGGCTATATGGAGCATGAATCTCTTTTGTACTAATTGTCAGGAAGGGTTGTATCCAGTGCACAAGGGGTGGAGGGGATGGAGGACCCAGAGATCACAAGGGCGCTGCAGCTCAAAGCGGTCCTACAGCTAAAGCTATTGACTTGCAAATGAGCTCAAGGAGGCTAATTAATGGGGGGCTAATGAAAGCGGTGGTTGGGCTCAAGTGCAGAAATAATCTAGGACCCCTGTTTCACTCCATCCTTTTTTTTTGACTCTCTGTATCACCAGTTCCCTGGCTGGGTCGTTGTCTTTCTTTCCCCCCCAAGATGGCTCGTGTCATTGAAGTTGATTGCAGCGTCCATCAATATGTGAACAAAGTTGTTGGTGCTGGGGTTCAGCAGAGTTGGGGTTTGGGGGGGGTGCTCGGTAAAATTAGCATTCATTTGAAGAGTCTCCCCCAACCCTCACTCCCACTCCAGCTTTGTTATTTATTCTGTAGCTTTTAGCACATTTTTGAGACGGGGAAGGATGGAGGAGCGTGTTTAGGATGAGTGACAGGCGGTAATGGCAACTTTTGCACTTTTTTTCCCTCTTGTTTGCCTGGCAGAATTTGGCTGTTGTGAACAGAAAAAAATCCCAAGACTCATTTAGCTAGCCTCACTGTACCACATCTGTTCCTCCTTTCTGCTCTCCGTGTTCCAGTATGTCATCACATGCAAAAAGATCTGTGTCGTCTCCTCAAGAGAAAGCCATAGGTTGCCACAGAATTCCTTCAAGTGCACTATATACTGCGTTTGACGTTTGTCGGGTTGTCTAAATCTACAATTCCAAAATCGAGTGCCCTAGAAATTACCCAGAAGTCTCTACAAAAAGTGTTGAGGCTCACTAGATTGGCGAATGTAGACCACAATGCATTTCATTTGAACAATCGATCATGTAATAAAAACGTATTCACATTTATTTTTGTATAAATCACTTGCATTTTCATAATTACACCAGTGGCTTAATAAATACGTATTTGTAAAATCTTCATAACTTTTAGTTTTTACTTTGGGGAATCTGTGATGTTATACTTAAAAAAAGCATGTCTTTTACAATCAAACTGACATTGCCCCAACAAAAAATGTAGTTTCTCTGTCATTTTCTTGCTGAATATCCATAGGATTGGAGGCACAGTAAACCTGCTGACTTGGCGTTGACTTTTTGACCCTCCTCCCTTATAATCAGTCTACTAACCAACATATGGTCAATAACTGCGGCCCACATCAGAAACCTTGTTCTTTGTCTGGGTCCAGGTCTGACTTGCCTTGCTCTGTTATCCATGCTTGAAACGTCGCTCAGTTGTTCCTGTCTTGTATTAGCTGCAGTTGATTTGCATAAAGTGTCTTCAGGTTTGATCCGGCGCTATCCGGCGGTACAGTTTTGAGTCAAATGCCTGCTTAAATGAGGAAATTGACATAAATCTAGTTGTCTACAAGTGAATGTATCAGATTGGAGTTCTTCTGCTTCTGATTCACAATTATTTGAATAGATAAATATGCAGAAATGTTTTTTTTTTATCTTAATTGTTTATATGTGTCCTCCATCATGAGAAAAATACCACAAGATGTTTAAAAACATCAGAAACACAATTTACATCTTGTATAAGTAATTAAAATTTAATTTCTGTTAAGCTAAATATGCTGGTGCACATGAAGTACTTGAGTGCACACGTACTTTTCTGGCAGTAATACACGATGATTTACCAATATGCAAATATTTATCTTTGTTGTGTGGTTTAGTTGATGGCATAAACATTTGTTTTGTTTGGGGCTTTATGTATTATTAGAATTTTGAATGCAGCTTTTAGCTATTTAGATGAAAAAGTTGACACGAGATCCAAAAAATAAATACATTTTACATTCATATTCTCTTATAAAGGTCATGTATCAATAATTTGGTCAATCTGGACATATTAGAGTAACTGGAGTAAATTGGATCACAATGATTTAAATGTATGGAATGTGTTTGATTATAATATTTATAATTAGTGTCTTGGAACAACTTATGTTGGAAAAAAATATTTAACATATATGTTGGGGCTGGGAATTGATTAAAAAATGTAACTAATTAAACGTATACCTGGGAAAAAGGTAATTTTGATTAATTGCAATTTTTTTGTTACATTATTTGGCGACCACTTAACTGTAAAAAATCACAAAATGAAATTACACAAAACTGTACATTTATAATATATATTTTTAATTAGTACTGTCAACTGATAAGATTATTCAGAATAATCAAACATTTGTGTTGTGATTATTCATAATTAATCTCAATAGGTAAATGTTATATGACAATATAAATACGGCTTCCAGAGAGAAAATTTTTCATTCATTTTTACTGTCTAAAATTTTTAAATGCATTAACCCAGAAATATAACTCATGAGCACAAAACACATTGACAATGAGATAAGCAGAACTCTAAATACTTTTATATTTGTAGTATTCTCCAGGAAAACAGAGATGTTGTCAAACAGCCATAAGAAGCAAACCTGCAGACCTAAAAAAGCCCAAATGCTGCACAGGCTGCTTCAAAAAAAACACTTGGCCGCAAGGACATGGCCATTGGGGCCGGTGCGCCTGTCGACCGGGCTGCACTGTTCTCTGTTCGACCGTTTATAAAGACGGACCGAAGAGTCTTATGGTTTGTGTAAATGTAAGTCTGTGTGTAGATTTGAATTACATCACAACCAGGTATTTAATAATGTATTCATTTATTAAAGAAAAGTTTGAAATGTTCATTTGTTATATTTTATACAAAAATATGTATACCATGACCTGGATTTTATTTTTTTTATTAAATCAGACCAAAATTTATGGTGATTTTACCATCTCTGCCAAGCCATGTCTCATTGTTTTCATTCCAATATGGCGTCGCTCTTTGCGTATCTTGGACAATAGTAAAATATATTTCCCAGTATACCTCATTGGGTTTAACCCTTTAACACTGAAGCTTTAAGGTCTAATGTTGACATTCTTTTAACTACTGTAACTTTTCAACTGTTTAGACAATTACATAATCAATGTAATCAATTGACTTTGCTCCAATATCAAAGTTTAAAGGATGCTACAAAAGCAATATGAAAAGCTACAGAATCTGCTGATTCACATTGATCTCGTAAATGGTTGAAGAGTTGCAGGAAGTCAAAGAGCATGTTATTTAAGTGTCCAAACTCAGGTTCCATTCTCTGTCCACCATCTATTGAGTCTTCAGTTGTGGCCAACATTGCCTAAAGGATCAGTTTGATAGATTCTGGGGCTTCTGCATCTTTGATAAGTTCCATCTTTCTTATGTCACTGTCCATGCATCTGACAGCTGTAAAAAACCTACAGAAGCATATAATGCTTTTTATGGGACGCCATATGTGCAGCTGGAATCCAGGCAGGCTGTATAGCACATATAAACATCTTTTAAAAGAATTTGTGTTCAATAGACAGAGCCTGGGGGCAGTATACAAAGGTTAAACATCGCATTCAAACTGCTTCCTAAAAAAACTGCATGCATCCAGGGCATCTCCTGACAGACAGATAGAGACAGAATATTACGCGCCCCATATGTTGGCTGACAGACTGTTGGAGTGCTGTATTCCCTGCATATCAGGAGCGACGCAGGTCAAGAGAAAGGGGAGACCTAGAAAATGTCTGGCCTTTGATTTGTGCCCCTTTAATTCAGTCAGAATAAAGAAACACTCCAAAAGTGGATGTATGCTGCATTGGACTTCTAAATACTAAGCAGCACACAATACTTTTTCCTGGTTTCTGGTCTATACAGTATGCTACGCACAAATGCCTGGAGCAGGCATGTCCAAAGTTCAGCTTAATGGCCATTTGCAGCCCTGGGTCATATTTTATATCCCCAGTGGCTTTCGTCAAAAAAATGTATAATTTATGGCTTGCCAGTGCTCTATAGTGCAATATATACCGTGCAGCAAGAAGATTGTGTCTGTCAATGCATGTGGATGTTCTTTCACTTAAAAAGCTGAGTTTGGTCTGTAATGTTCATCAAAAATACACTTCAACTTTAATCATTGTATAATGTTGCAGAAAATTAGTACTTAGCTACAACAAGCAAAAATACTGTTCTTCACAGACCCACCCCTTCTTCTTTAGGGGACTCCTCCACCCTTCACTTGTTACCTGTGTCACTGTCACCAGTTTGAACTTGTTATCTGTACAAATGAGATCTGGTCACACCCTTGAGCAGTCACACTGCAACTTCTCCACCAAGACCAAAAGAGCTTTTGAAGAACAGCAGGTACAAGATTGTAGACCTGAACAAGACTGGAATGAACCAATCAGCCTGGAGAGAAGAAATCAGCAGTTGGATTTAAAACATGAAAAAACACAAGATCATATACAATCTCCCTCCAACTGCAGCCTCATGCAAGATCTCACCTGTTGGAAAATAAACCATTTTAAGAACGGTGAAGAAACAATCCAGAACATGAAGGAACTGGTCAATAACATGCAGGGAGCTGGGATCACAGTAACAGAGGTTACTGTCAGTAAATATTAAATAGCTACGATTAGTACTTGAACACTCCATATTAAGTTCAGACATTCAGGTTTTATATTTTTATAATTCATATGAATCTCCATATCGTCATTTTGTTTGTTGTATTACCAACAGAGAGTCCAGACAAGAGATGCCCCAGGCACATTTACAACCCAAAAGTCAAAATAAATACAATGACAAGAAACAGTGAAACTAGTGGGGTCACCTATATGACACAAAGCTTTTAACATGAGAGGAGTGAAATCTGTGATTCAAAGAGATGATAACTAGAACAACAACTCAGGGGATTTCATGTAATGATCCCCAACCTTTTTTAGGCTGTGGACCGCTTTAACAAAAGACAATAGTTTTACAAACCGGTCGCATTTTTTTAAAAATTTTTTCTAGCTTGCAGCTTTTGAAAATCGCCATCCATGAAATGAAGTTTAAAAAGGCAGTTTGAAAATGTTTGTAAATATTTTTTAGAAAGTTGTTCATTTGTGAAAGATGACTGATTTGAAAAAAAGTAACTAATGGCAAATTTTTCACAGAATGCCATTTAGCACTGACACTCAATCCAGGCTTAGATTGTCCTTAATTACAAAAAATATCATGTTTTTTTAACCCATTGTGTATTTCTCTTTAACACAGGGGTCCCCAAACTACACATAACTGTTGACTTCTCTGATGGGGGTCGGTTTGTAGGCTAACAGAAAAAGTGTAACAATCACAGGGTGTATCTAAACGTAACAATTATGATTTTCCAGACAGCCACACAACCACATTTTAACAATTCCTTTCTGTAATCTTCACAGAGAAAATGAATCTAAAACATTCCAAAAATTAAACCTATAAATGTTCTATCCTCTACTGTCGTGGTTCTTTTGAGACATTGGAGGACTGCAGCTCCTCACACAGGGACCTTCTTAGTCATCTGGATCTTTTGGCTCTTTGGGTCATTTTGTTGTTTTATTTAACTTATCAATAGTTATAAACGTTTGCTCAAAATTAATAACTAATGTAAAAACATATTTATAAGTGTAAAATATGTTATTGATTTTAATTTTTCCTCCCAGGTAAAATGTACAAAATAAATAATAAAACAAAAAAAAAGAATTATTTACCATTCAACTTCTAAAGTGAAACACAAAAGACTGAAACCACAATCCAACATGTGATTATAATATGCAAAACAAAAAGAAAAAAAAAATGAAAAATTGTAATCATGGTGAAGGTTGGCATTTAGCAAATTTCTAATCTTTTTGAATTTGATCTGGTTTCCTCTGTCAGTGATTATTTATTCTCTTCTAGAGAAAAATGTTCTCATATCTTGAATTTGACTCATCAGTTATACTTCTGACAATCTATTTTTGTGAGCTTATATATATACTATAAATATATATATATATATATATATAATATATATATATATAATATATATATATATATATATATATACTGCTCACAAAAATTAAAGGAAGAATTATTTTTTTATTGGGCCTGGCGTGAACTGAATGAAAACTCTCTGATCATTTTCTTGTTGGTTAATCAGCTGAGGGTCTTGTTAATTAATTTCAGCTGTATTGGTGTTGATGGAATTAACAACAGGTGCACTTCAGTGGCAACAATTAGAAAACCCACCAAGCAAGACTGGTGTTACATGCATACATACATCATTTTCTAGGTCATTCGTCTCTCCATGTTTTTTTAAACTTTAAAAAAAAAAAACTATGTAACATTGTTACTCATTTTGAGACTTTCCTCCATGATGTTTCACCCTAAAAACCTTAACTTTACCCTCAAGTATTTAAGTAGAAGCTGAAACGCGAATGCCAACCTCCGCCTCATCTGAGTTTGATTTTACAAAACTAGGAAACAAAATTGTGATTGTCACAAAAATTGGTATTTTTCTAAATATAATAATTTTCATGAATCCACCTTGTTTTCAATTTCATTAGCAGCATCCTCTTCACATGATAGAGTCGCTCATCGAAAATCATTCATTATTTTTATGGTGTGTGCGTGGGAACAACTGTTGCATTGAACCTGTAATTCATTTAAAGACTCAGTTTCCTTTTTCTTTGAAATCTCAGACTTCTCTTTTTCTTTCCTCACTTGATCTTTTCTGCGCAAAGAAACTTTCCAAGGACGTTTAGTTTTTGTTAGCTTGAGACTTTAAAGGGTCAGAGCTGCTGCTTGAAGAAGGCAGTAAATGAGACACAAAACTGAACAACTTGACTTGGATCAAGAGTGAATCTTAGATGGATGTAGAGGAAAAAAGTGGTACTTTTACAAAATGAAACTTCCTAAAAGGTTAGAATTAGGGCTGGGCGATATGGGATTTTTTATATCACGATATAGCTTTTTACATATTGTGCGATAACGATATTGGTCACAATATAAACAAAATGACTATATTTGACTATATTTATTTATATTAGACTACTAAACTGTTTCTTCAGTTCCATTAAAAAAACAAAGCATTAAGTCTACAAATAAATTCTAATGTTTTCAGGGTTCATATAATAAAATGTATTAATTTACTACCAAATTATTTTTGTTGTATTTAGTAGCAGTGTAACAGATCACAAAACACACGGCTCGGATCGTGTCACGGCTTTAAAGTCATGGTTCTGATCATTTTTCAGATCAGTAACAAGTAAAAAACAAGATAAAAGCCTAAAATTACTTTTTTTAAAAAGTTAAAAAATATATGTTTTTAAAAAAAGTACTTAAAAGCATTAACTCACACATTTTGAGCTTTGAACATAAACAAAAGATGTATTTTCTGATTACATGTACATGTCTGGAGACAAGTCTGCAAAAATTGAGAGAAAGGAATGCTTCATATGCTATCCCACCAAATTAAACTGCAATTTTGAAATTAAACTTTCATTATTTTTTGTATTAATTGTTGTATTGAAATTAATAGTAGCAACATTTAAATATGTCAAATAAGTATTATTAACCATAACACTTGTCCAGGTGACGCACTGCCATACCCGCGTTTTTTCTGGTTAATTTTGACCCTAAGAGCTTGCCATAGCTCAATCCGTCGGCTCTTGCCAGCTGGGTGCAGGAGTGCGACAGCGGCCGCTCCTCAATGGAAGGTCTCCTGAACTCAGACACGGAGATGTGTACCGATGTTTTTATTCAGCTCTTCAAAATAAATCAATCTCTCGGTATCCGCGTTCTTCACGAAGAGATCCAGAAAAGTTTTGACGAAGCTTCTTCCACAGCAGTGGTGCTTCGGAGCGACAGACTATCTGATGACTGACAAGCATCAAATCTGACGCTTTTTAAAACTAATACAGTGTACAGTAATTTAATTTGACCCCAAATGCATTCGGCGTGGACAGACAATTGATTGTAACACAGCGCGCGGGGCGCGAGGTGCGCAGCAGCAGCGGGGGTTGCTGGTAGAAGTCGGCTCGTGGCGCGTTTGTTTACCTTTCATGCAGACGAAGGACGCGGAGTGGAGTCCAAAAAATGACCCAAATGAGAGCTAATAAACACAATAATTAGATACAAACAAAACTTACTCGCCTGTGGCAACTAACTCTCTAACTTTTACTCGTGAAATAGGAAGAAACTGTTCGCTAGCGAGTGTTATTTGCGGACCCTTCAAAATAAAAGTCTATCGCGATAGACTCATTCTTCTATCGAAAAAATGTTCTATCGCGATATCAATAATTATCGTTTTATCGCCCAGCCCTAGTTAGAATATAAATTAAAAGTCCATGCAGGTCTACAAGCGACCCATGGATCGATGCCACTGGTCAGCCCAGAGGTTGGGGACCACAGATTTTACTGACCCGGTGACGAAGTAACAGTCGGCTCTGCAACGCCAGACACAGTAAATGAAAACGGAGCCAGGTTTGCTTCAATAAGGTCAACGACATTTACTGAGAAGTCAGCAAGTCACACTTTTAGGCTGCAACCTTAAACTCACACATGAAAAACTTTAGTGTGTGTTTCTCTAAATTAAAAGCACCCTTAATGTGCAAAATACACAACAGTAACAATATTTTTGTACCGATTGACATTTTTTAAGACTTCTGCAGCATTTTGGACAACACCAGTTTTACCAGCCGGATCAGTGGACAAACCAAAACTACAGGGAAAGTTACTAAAAAGTTAAAAATAATAAAAATGCTCTTGTGGCTGAATGCTCCTGGTGTGGCCTCTCTGGTGGTTCTTTTCTTCACATCATGTCCTCCTGACCTCTGGATTACTGAATCATTGGGATGGCAGAGACCCCTGCCCCGCTCCCCAGCAGCTCTCTCTTCTTTTCCCTAGGTGTATGAACCCCCTCTACCCTCTGCTTTCCAACCCCTCTTGCCTCAGCTTCACCATCAGGGACCAGTGCCTAAGATGGATAGTGAAGTGTAGCAACCCCCAGATGAACTGATTTATGGTACCTCATTTTCTTCTAGGCAGAGCAAATACCCCTGGGAACACCCCCACCTGGAGGGCACTGGGGACAGCTACCGTCTCAAATCCTGACAGCCCCGACTCCCAGTTCGCATTGATGCCAAGTACCAAACGGCTACTCTAGAATGGTTACCATCCGTCATGCAAGCAACCAGGGATCTTCCTTTTAGAGCGGAAACACAGAGCATGAACAATGAGAGTTTCTCCCTTCCTTTCTCGCCCTCCCCACAGACATTGATCTGCTTTTGAAACTATTTATTATATCACCTCTGCTCAGAGGGCTGTCAGGAGGTTGGTGAGAAACAATTTCATACTATTAGAAAAAAATTAATAATTTTAGGTGACTGAAAAAACTGGTTTCCATACAACATTTACACACAGCTAGTCTTTCATCCCAGAGAGTCTAGGCACACACTGCTGAAATAACAAATACAAAGACTAAGAGTTTGGAAAATGCTGCTAAAGGGAATAAAATTATAGTAATATATTAGAATAAAAGTCTTGGGCATAAATAGAAGAGATCAAAATGAAAGTTTCTCAAAATCGAATTTGATCAATGTAATAAATAAACAGTATACAGAAGGGTTTTTTTTTTTTGTACAACCACATCCATTCATCCATCCTTCCAATAAATAAAAAGGTCAACCACTCTACCACATAACCATACCTAACAACTGCATATGAAAGAAAGGAAGGTGTGAACTCTAGACCTTCCTGCGAAATGTGTCAACCACCCAGAATTTAGATTTGTTTAAAGCCATTAAAGGACCAGGATCCATTGAGTTCAATGCATCTCTTGTAGAGGATGACTGAACAAGGTAAGAGCCATGAATAGTCAACAGAAACAGTTTGAAGACTAAACTGAAAACAACTAAACTTTAACCCTGAGTGTTCTTTTCATGGTTCGATTGAAAGTAACTGAAATATATGTAAACCTCTTGAAATGATGCTCATTTCTATGGGTTTCTATGTTATCCATGCAAAAAAATTCAGGAAAAATGGGAAAAAAAAGACAGATCACTGGTAAGGAGGGAAAACACCACCACAGCAGGGATGAGGTAAAACAGAAATGGGATGTCTGAGCTGTCAGAGTCATAGCTGGAACTTTCCAGTTCCACCAGAGGGTGTAGACAGGGTGTGATGGACTGTCCCTGAGTGGAAGAACTGCGAGAAGACCTTGAATTTTAATCACCATCAAATTCAAAGACCCATCTGAACCACAGAAAACACAACTGACAGGGTTCAGCAGAAATTTTGGTTTTACATGGCAAAAATACACTTTTCAATATGAGATGTAACTTAACTCTACCAAGGAAATGCCATTTATGATGTGGATTTTTTGTTTTAAGGCTTTAATGCATTATACACAAGCCACTTACATACAACTGCCTAAGGTGCAGAAGTGATGGAGAATGTTGGAATACTTGTAGCCATTTAGCTTGAAACCATGATAAGGGAAAACTCTCCACCCAGGAAACATGACAATTAGGGCATATGTGATTAAACTGTTGGTTTCAAATTTGAATTTGTCCATGGGTTTCTTGGTGGTCTATACCTGCACTGCAAAGGACATGTGTGGCACAGTATTATATCTAGGACCATGAGACCCTGGATGTCTCTGGATGTCTCCTGCCTTCTGCTCTTCACAAAAAAGTCCAGTAAAACATATTTTCATACAGATAATGGCAATGATTGTTTCTCCCCCTTTAGGTCAGGTTCCTATCTTTAGCTTCAAAGGCGTGGTCTGTAACCAGGTGATGTTCAAGTGACAGAAATTTGTTTCCCTTGAGATAAGATCCAAACATTAAGAGTTCAGAGATAACCAATTCTTCTATACATAGGGAGGAGTTTAGTAAATATTCAGTGTTACAGTGATGTCAAAGCAGGGAGATATCGCATGGCAAATCACAAAGATGGTAAGGATTTTACATTTCTCAGTTGGCCTGGAGAGAATTCAAAGTTAAGAGAGAAAACCAAGAATAAGTACGGTATGTCTGGTTATATTTGAGTAGACTGTTTGCTCCAGAATCCAAAAGATCAAGCGTGATGGATAGAAAATGCAAGATCTTCTAACTTTGTGCCTTCACAGTCACACTCCTGGATTTGTTGCAGTTCACCTACAGGATTAACAGACTTGCAGCTTGAACCACCATCGCTAGGGACTTCAAGTGGGAGATGACCTCCTCCATCACCATTTGGTACGCTGGAGCCACAGCCAAAGACAGAGTCAGACTGCCCAGAATCATTTGCTCTGTGGAGGGGATTGTTGGCTGCAGGCTCCCCCCTCTGCAGGACCTGTACAGCCCCAGGATCCGGAGGCATGAAGGGTGAATTAAAGCCAACACTCTTCTTCTTTTAGTCTGTCCCTCCTCCAGTCGTTTGAGCCTGTGACTATATTTTCTAGAAGACATTGCCAATCACTTGAAACCATCAGGTTCTCCCCTGGATGCCGTCCCCCCTCGCTTTTTTAAGCAAATTTTCACCAGCATAGGGCAGCTGATTCTCACTGTTATTAATATTGGCTTGTCATCGGGTGTGGTACCTGCAAGTTTCAAACATGCTGTTATTAAACCTTTGATTAGCCAAAGCTCGACAACTCTGACCTCACTACCTTCAGGCCCATCTATAGGTTACCCTTTCAAAAATTCTGGAGAAAGTGGTTTTACCTTCAGTTGCAGTCCCTTCTAACCGAGAACTATGTCCTGAAGAGGTTCCAGTCTGCTTTCAAAACTCTTCACAATACAGAATCTGCACTGCTGAGGGTTTTTAATGACATCCTCCAGGCAACTGATGATGGGAATTACGTTGTCCTTCTTTTGCTGGACTTGTCTGCAGCATTCGATACTGTGGACCACAATCTAAAATACCTAAAGGTTTGGCTGGAATTTGTGGTACCACACTCGACTGGCTTTCATCCTGTTTATCTGACAGGACTGTGTGTGTGAGCACATTGATATCCTATTCCTCAATGTTCCACTGTTGTTTGGTGTTCTATTCTAGGACCACTTTTATTCTCTCTGTACCTCCTTCCTCTGGGCTCTATCCTGAGAAAACATGGAGTCTTCTTTCACTGTTACGCTGATGACTGTCAGATTTATTTACCAATAGAGAAAGGCGGCTCTGTTACAACAATACTGTATTGTCTTCAAGACATTAAAGACTAGATGGCCCTGAGCTTTTTAAGTTTTAATTATTATTATTATTATAAGAAGATGGAAGTGATACTGTTTGGTCCAAGCAGCTCCTGTGACCTCCCCTCAGTGGACCTGGGTCCTTTGACTCCTCATCTCAGACAGTCTGTGTCAAATCTGGGTTTTAAAATGAACAGTGATTTTAAACTTGACTGTCAAATTAGCTCAGTGGTAAAATCCAGCTTCTTTTATCTAAGGCAGGTGACACCATTTTTATCCAAACGTCATTTGGAGACAGTAATCCATACTTTTATTACATCCCGGCTGGATTACTGTAACTCTCTTTACTTTGGAGCTAGCCAGTCTTCCCTCTCACGTCTCCAGCTGGTCCAGAATGTTGCGGCTCGGGTTCTGGTTAGAGCGCATAAGAGGGACCACATCAGCCCTATCCTGGCTACCCTTTACTGGCTGCCTGTGAATTTTAGAGTTCATTATAAGATTCTTTAATTTGTTTTTAAATCTTTAAGCAACTGTGCACCGCCGTACCTCTCCTAGCTTCTGTGTCCTGACACCCCGCCTCGGTGCCTCAGGTCAGCTGATCTGCTTCTCCTGGAGGTACCGAGGTCCAAGAGGAAGCTCAGGGGGGAACGAGCGTTTTCAATCTGTGCACTGAAGCTGTGGAACCACAGAGCATTCGGCAGGCATCCTCACTGTACATTTTTAAGAAACTTCTTAAAACCCATTTTTATCGCCAGGGTTTTGACTGCATGAGACTCTGCTCTGCTGGTATATGTTACTGTTTTATTGATTTATCTTTGTTTCTGGTGTTTTTATGTAATGTAATTTATCTGTATTTTTATCTGTTTTTAATTTTTTAGCTGTGTTTTTATTGTTCTTTGAACTTTTAATGTGCGGCGACTTGTTCGACAAAGATCATTTTAAGGTGCCATATAAACCGAATAAACTTAAAATTACTCAGGACACAATCTGAGTGTCCCTCTCCCTTTGGACGGGAGACTCTGGTCTATCCAGACCTTAAGAACAGCTTTTTCCCTCTGCCATAGCACACATTAACAGAGATAACTTCATGTCAAAATAATCAAGTCAAATTATTTTAATGTACTGTATAGATATTTATGTTGTGTGAAAATTGTACTCGTTTATTCAATTCAATTTTATTTATATAGCCCAAAATCACAAAGAAAAATTTGCCTCATTGGACTTCTACTCGTTATGTTTAATTACTTACCGCTCTGTTTTTTCACCAATCGCTACAAGAAATTCCTAGATGGAAGTAGTTACACTCCCCATCAATGGCTATAAAATATTGTGATTCTGAACTTCAAAATACATTAGATTTGTTTCCTGTTTATTTATATAATCAACAATTCTAAATCCGGTACATGTATAACGTCGGGTTCATACCGGACGCAGAAGCGTTGCAAAGCGGTGTGCGAGTGGATGGCGTGTGGTATCTACTTCACCTAGTTGACACAGGACACAGATTTTTTTGCGATGGTTAACAGGCGCTTCTGCTCAGCTGTAGTTATTTAGAGCTTCTACAATTAATTTGACATCAGTCATCTTGACTTGTTGCCAACTGCTCTCTGCCTTACTCGCGTTGATTGTCTTTTTAGGCACACACCCCCATTCCGTAGTTGGCCCTGTACATTGATCTGTGAGTGTCTCAGTGTCTGTGCGTCTGTTTGGTCTGTTATTTGTGTGTTTATTTTCATCTCTACAGTCTGTTTAGATACAAAAATAGGATATCATTCACCAATAGTGGTATTTTACTGTGAAAAATTGGTTCTATTTTGTAAATTGACTTGATTTTCTCGTGTGTTTTGTTGTAACTTTCTACCCGGATTGACAAAGATCGCTCGCAACTTGCGCAAAAAATAGACCAATCACCAAAACGATCGCTGCTCGCTGCGAGCCAGCCGCGGAAGACCGTGGCTCATCCTGTCTGGAGTGAACTACACCCACACATAAGTTAACAAGGGCGGCGAAGGGATGCGGCCTCCATCCCGTGCCGCTTTCACTTGCGTTTTGATCACAACGTAACAATTGTTTTTTGTATAGAATATATCACATTTTGTAATATGGCTGAATTTACAATGAACACTGAACAAGAGTTGTACTTGCAAAAGTAATTTATACAATAAAACGTACCTCATTATTACAGCATACATGTAAATACGAGTTAAATTGATAAGTTTCTGAAACTCTTAAGAAGCACAACAGTTGGTGCCTTACTGCTTTATGAAGAAGGACTTAATGGGTGTAAGGTCATAAGCCTTAGACCCGTGGGTCGCTGCACTGCCAGAAGCTTAGAGCCTTTAGGCATCACCGAACAGCAATGCAAAGTAGACTTAATGGATTATAACTGGCAAAGATTACTAAAAGGAATCAACAAAAGCCTCCCAAAACAGCAGAACATGGAGAAATAAAATAAACAATAGATCAGGTCTCCATGGAACAGTCAGTCAGTATTTGTCTACACAGTTGAAATACTTCTTATTCTCCATTCTTTCTTTTGATTTCCAACACTTATATTTCCTTGAAATAAGATCTCAGTGGGCCATTTGTGAGTACACAATTGACAGTATGCGAAAGACAATAAGGGAAGGATCTGTGGTGCTGTTGTCTGTGTTCTCTGCCTTCTAAAAGTGTTATTTCAATTAAAAAGCGGATAAACTGCTGATTAATTCAGCACACTTCCCAATTACACATCAAACAGGTCTCCAGGGGGCTGCAAAGCCCTGAAGATGGCAGATGCCATGCACACATTCAGGCATATTTCATATGGCCATGAAATATTGAGCTGGTGTGTGGCGTTGAAGTACCCCTGGGTGTCTGTTGTGTTGGGGCTGTATGTAAATCTGGTTATGACACCCCTTTGCTTAGCAGGAGACTGATATCTGGGACATACTGGGTACAGGGTTCAGGGAAAATGATGCAATCTGAGGCCAAGATGTTCCAGAGAAGTTACATCTTGTGTTTTGTTCCTGCAAAGAAGGAACTTTGGTGAACCATCTTGTTAAATGTGAACTCATGAGAATGAACTCTCAATTGAGTTTGCAAAAAGGTGGTCTGTAATTTGATTTGAACAATTCAGAAATGGCATATTTTCTTTGATAACACCCTTTATGTAAATTGTAGAACTAACAAACAGAATATGATATGTCTTGAGTATAAAACAGGCATGAGCCAACATTTTTGCTGCATACTTATTCCCTTTGTGGTGATTTTGAGGAAACCCCTATCAACTTTAAAGTTATTAGATGTTCTGATATCAACACATTCTTGGTATTCCTAACTGATGACGCTAAAGCATGGAAATTTATGTTTTTACTGTCAAAATCAATTATGTTTTGGGTTACAACATAAAAAAAGCAATGTAGTAATTAAATGTTTGACTTAATTTGCATGTAAAATAGAAGGCACATTGATTCTGACTGGTCATAAAGTGGTTCTAGACTTATTTCTACTGAAGAAATTAATCATAAAAAAACTCAGAAAAAACATAATTTAAGGCTTCTAAATCTTCTAAATAAATAATATAAAATATATATTTTTTTTATCATAAAGGAATACGTTTTGGAGACAGCCTGGTGAACTCCCTAAGACTTTTTTTTTCAACAATCAATCATCTAACTGTAAAACTTTTTGGTGCATACCATTTTTAAATTAAAGGGTTAAAATCTATTTAAAAAAATAATAAGTACTTATAAAAAGTTAAAAGATGTAAATTATATTTTCTGGTACATCCTGTAAGTCAGTCTGGTATGTTAGTCACATCAGCCAAAAAAATGTGTAAAAAAGAACAAAATAAGTCTCACTGGAGTATAAGTTTCATATTTGAGCGATATTTATTCAAAAAATCTGGGAACAAGAATGGAAGTTTTCTCTTAAAAGGCAAATCATAATAACCAAAAGGTAACAATAATAGACTGAATATATTAATGTTTCATTGATGGTTATGTAGCTTCATTAAACATAGGAGGAATATATTACAATAAGACCTAAATGTACATCCCAGTATAAAAAAAAAAAAAAACACGCTTTTCCTGTGGAAATATAATTCTACAACATACAGTAAAGATTAAAGGCAAGGTTAAGTTTCCTGTTTGTCGAAAGCCAACCAACCAATGAAATAAATAGCATACAAGATAATATTTAAGAGAAATATGAGGTGAAAATACCTTGATTACACAACATGTTTGTTCCAAAAGTCGTCATAAACAAACAATGTATCATTTGGTATTTAGAATAGAATACAAAAACTTTATTGATTTCATAAAGGGGAAAAAATCAATTAAATTTAATAAAAATATCTTCACATTTGAGTTAGTATTCATGTATGTACTGGTAGCTCTTAGCTTGACTCACTTATCCGATTCTCTGTATAAATGAAGACGTTGATTTGTGTCTTATCTGACTTTTGAATTAACAACAAAAAGGAAAAAAAAAAACGTATTTGTTAATTTACCATGAAAGTGATGTTTTATTCAAGAAATTATAGGCCAAGTTGTTTAAATCCTCTCATTTTAATTAACTATTATTAGAGGCTTTAATACTCATCAAAATCAACCCATCTCCACAATAGGAGCAAACACTTCTCTCTCCACACAGTAAACACTGCCAGCCTTCCCTCCCTTCCAGCATCCATAACTCATTTAAGTGTAAAAGCAAACAAAGAGCTGTAATAGCCCTCTGGACAGGAGTTTGCCTGGTCCAGTTATATGATGCTGCTGTTCTTGTGCTGAGCCTCCTCCCAAACGAGCCTGCGGCACTTTGTAACCACCGCTCTGCGTCCCAAAAGACAGCAGACCAATAGTTGCTGAAATCCACATAAATCATCTTTTAAGCACAGGGAAGAACAGGTGCGGGCATAAACAGTGTCGACGCTGCTTTCTCAGTGATGTAAATAATTTATCAAACCTGCACACACACACACACACACAGCGCTGTTTATTCCGTCCCAGTCAGTGTAATCCTCAGACGCCATTTTAGCGGAGGGCTTGTCAAGACATGCACACACACTGGTCAGTGTTTTAGAGGCGGCCCTGTCTGTCGCTGTAATGAATCCCACTGTGATCACTCTGGCAGTTGTGGTCATCACTCTCTGACCAGCACACAAACAGATACATGCGCATGCAGACTCCCTCTGCATGAACACACACGTGCACGCACACACAGCAGAGGTCCTGCTGACTCTCTGCTCATTCATCATGCGACCCCTCATGGAGTTGCTTGTGGGAGTGTGGGGATGCAGTGAAGATGTAAGTGACTGAAGACGAGGAGGAGGTTTGGTGGGGGTTTAGAGGGGGAGTCTGAGGGCCTGGGTGAGAGTAGAGGAGGTTGCGCTCTCACTGCCGCGGACGACCATACTGCCTGGATGGACTTGTGACGAGATCGGGGTTCTGGATGGAGTGGTACTCCCTGGATCCACTTGGTTCACGCTAGAAATTCTTCCTTTATTTATTCCTGACACTTTTTCAATGAATGTTTCTTTACTCACCACTCGCCAGCAACTAAACATTAGCTTCCCCAAGAGCGTTAAGTGCATATCTAAATAGTTGATGAGCACTAAGCTGTTGGGGGATAATGTCGCCAGCGGCGCCTCACTGAATGTTGCCTCGCAGATGCCCAGTGGGACTGCTTTAAACAACCTGGCGTCCCGCTGCTCAGCAGCCTAGGAAAAGAGATGGTTCCAAGCCCAGCAGGTTTTTCACCTCCCAAATTTAAAAAAAATTATTATCAGAGAACACAACTGTGTGTCTCAGTGACGGAGGTAAAGTACAGATAAAACGGATCAGTGCAGGGAGTTTCTGAGATTTAACAAGGCTTCCCTGGTGATCATGTTTCCCTTCAACCAGCTTTGACAGCTTCTGTAGTGATTTCTAGTATTTCAGAGGCTTCAAACGCAGGAGTGAGTGAATCCTGCTGTCAGTTGAAGTCACCTTCAATTTAAAAATCCCAAAGAAAACGTCTTCATTCGTCAAACTCAGGTGAATAAACACCTGTTACCTTTATTTGTCTTGCAGAAATGTACTCAATGTTTTAAAGCATTATTTATCTTAAAGTTTCCATAAAGTTTAAAAGACACGGAATCGTTTTTTGTATAAACAATAAGTCAAGCTCAGCTTCTTAAAATGAATTCAGTTTAATTAGGTTTAGCAAACTTTGTTGTATTTTGATTACATTTGAGTCTCACTGTTAACAACAAAGGTAGTGTGTTAGAAACACGCAAAATCAAACACTAAATAGAAATGTGAACATAAATGGTAAACTACCAATTTCTAATGTAAAAATGTAAAGTCTACAGGTCTAACAATAAAAAAAGCATATGTTTAAAATGAAAGGTAAAGGTAAATTTAGAGTATTAATATTAAGTGTATTTTATTACTATTTTAACTATTTTTATTAAAATTAAATACTACGTTTGAAAAAATTTTCATAATGGCTAAAATTAATAAATAAAAAGGAAATCTAAAGGGTGAATTGCAAACATAAAACTAAATTTTAAAGTAAACCTAATCTTTAATGCTAAAATATACTGTACCTTAAAATGAATTTATTTTTTTGTCAAGCTAAATGTAAATGTTCTCTTAAATGAAAAGTTAATAGAAAATATCAAATGATATTTAATGTTAACACTGAATCTAAATGATGTATTGAAATATTTGCGTTTGGAAAATGTATTCATTTGACCACGCCCATCAAAGGAGCCAAAAAGCTTTGGACTCTGAGCCACACCCACACGTTTCAGATTATATATCAGCAAATGAGTTTAATATGGAATCTATTGATGAAGAAGTTAGATAAGAAAAATGTATTTGATCTTATATTTCCAGAGCTTCTTTTTTGTCTGGGGGAGGGTCTGGACTCATGGAGGGATGCTGTGATGGGCGTGGTCTGATTGATATCAATTTTAAATGTTTATTTTGAATCAATTTAATGTTCACTTTCGACTATTTTTTACATTTATATTTTAATTTGGCATTTACATTAAACATATCCATGTAATTTGGATTGAAAAATGAACTTAGTACATTTTAAACATTTACTTTAATTTTCAGATTTAACATTAAAATGCACATGTGACTTAACAAGTTAATTTTACATTCAATGTTTAAAAATAGATTTGCTGATTAACATTTAGGTTCAACATACAACACTGAGGTTTAGGTTAAACTTTTAAATGTAATTTTGAACCTATACATTTATGATTAGCATTAAGATTCATACAGACATTCAGATTTAATACTTAAATATTAAACTGTCATAAAAATGTCATTAAATTACTGTTAAAATTTACTTTTTTACATTAAATGTTGATTTATTACATTAGGATTAACAACTGTACTCAATGTTTATGTTAATATTTATCATTTTAAATTCAGTACAAATCAGTGTGCTTGTAACTAACTTATACCACTTGATTTATAATCAGTCAAATCTAAAAGTGATTATTTTTTTAATGCAGTAGAGGTGAGAAAAGTTGCTTAAATCTGGTAAAACTGGGCTAAATTTAATTAACTGAAGTTTTGCATGCAGCTCTATTCAATACATCACCTTCAATATGAAAATATTCAATCACATATCTTATTATGTACATACACGTTTTGTCATCATTAGAGTCGTAATGGCTGCTGGAGCCTTTCCTCATTGTTTTAAGGGAAAAGCAGATGACAACATTTTTTTTAAACCTTTACAATTAATTTATATTTCCAACAGTTTTATTTGGACGTTTGTTAAGTGCGTTTTTTAATGTGTTTACCGACCACAAAGTTTCCTCCGTAAAGTTTTTTGCTTTTGTTTATGAGTTTACGGGGGGTTAGATTCATAACAGCACTTCTTTACAAGTCACAGCTTACTATAACATATTACCAATGGTGAGTGTGAATCCCATTTTCCTTTATCTGTGCAACACTAAAATAAATAGGCAGCAACAGAGGGCTGCGAGCATGAAATATGCCTTTAACAGGATTCATTTCTTTTGTCCTGACAGACTGAAACCGAGCAGCGGCTTGATGACAAACAGATCCGGGACATAAATCTGCTTATACAAAGTATTGATGTTTCAAGTGTATGCTTTGCAGCTGCTCACCCCTGTTTGTGTGTGAGCATGCATTTAAAAGTATGTTACAGTGTAGCTTCATCCTCCTCCAGAGGACTAAAAGTTGATGTTCTCACTGTGGCGGTGCAGAAACGAAGGAGCTGGCTTGTCCACATTTGATGTCTCTTGAAGGCGTTTTGTTGTTGCTCAACCCTGCACCCCAGGGACCATTAAGCTGAAAATAATTGGCTCTGAACCTCCTCCCTTCATCGATCCTTTAGAGTCAGTGAACTCTTGGAGACACTAGCGGCAGCATATTCTGAGTCGGAAGAAAGAAACACACTCATAGATACACAAGCAGACATGAGAGAGGACCAGGTGTGAGAGGCCAGGAAAGAAAAGCAGGTCCATGACAAATGAAGGACTGACAGACAGCTGCTCAACACAATCAAACTCGCTTCCTGAACAGACATGTGTCAGATCAGTTTAAATTTAAGCAGCATTTCCGGATTTCTTCAGTTTTTCTGATTTTTATTTTTCACACAAGTATTTTCCCTAACACACTGGCAAAAGTCATCACTGGCCCCGCATCTTCTGCATCCCTTTCAGATAGGGACCAACTACTGGCCAACAGAGGGAGCTCATGCTATTCATATTACCTGAAGTCATGCTCACGGGAGCTACCTAACCATCTGAATAAGAGCCTCAACATTACTCAGATTCCCCTTTGTCAAGATTGTTAACCTGCTTTAATAAAATCCCATTGTTAAGGAGGATTTAACAAAATGTTCGGTCGTCATAACAGTTATAATTGTACAGACTTTTATTTTGATACTACAATGTTAATAGTACAACTTCACTTTCATGATGGGGGGGACTTCAAAGTTTAAGCTTAAAGGACCTGACACATGACCACCTTAACATTTAGGAGGATTCAACTGTCAATTTACACAAAAGACTTGAGTTGAATAAATGTTTTTTGAAGTTCTTTTTTTTCTGCAAGCAAATTCTGACAAGCCAACCGTAGTTCTTACACCTCAGGTTGAGAGAGAACGCATGGCTAAAAATATGAAAATGTTAATTATATTTTTCTTTGAGATTAGTGTTTCTTCTAATTCTAAAAAAAAATCTCTGCCATTTATAGAATATTGTGACTAAATGTCTGCAAATATGTGGTATGAAGTAAAATATTAGCTGGTCAACAGAAAAAAAAAACACGGAAATAAGTAAGGAAAGGGACCTTAAAGCTAGACAATGAGTCGAGATGTAGAGACAAAGGGTTAAACAGAATGAAAAAACAACACAAAAAAGGCAAGAAACTCCAATGAAGGAAACCGTAGATTAATTTTTTTGTTTGTTTTTTTGTTAACAAAAAAAAAAAAAAAATTTGTGCAAATAAATATTTTAAAATAAAATTTCTGCTTGTTTTGTTAACGGCTTTTCTGTGAGGAAAGCTCATTTTGACTTGTGAAAACATAAAAACATTTAGGTTGCAGCTGTACTTTTTTTTATATAAGCTAAGCAGTTTTGCTGCTGTGAAAGACTAACAAACTGAACCACCTTAATGGTCGAGCTCAGAGGGGAGGAAGGAAAATGCCATCACTTTAGCATGAGGTGCAAAGGGAAAGGCCGGTACAACTCTTTGTACAATTTCTGCTAGTAAAGGTTGAGAAGGTAACGCGAAATTCTCTAAAACCGAGATTCAAACAAGAGCTTGGTTTAGCAGCTATGGCATCCATTCATCTTCAATTACCACCCTCAATCTTCATATAGTCAGGTCTAGATTTAATTAAATCTGTATCCATCTGTCTTCATCATTTGTGTGCTTGCTGGATGAGTCCACAGTGTCGAGAACGCTATCATCAATACAGGAGAATGAAGGCTGCTCTCTGTTAAGAATTGATGGCCACAGAGGACACAAGGAGGGGTGTTCATCTTCACTCCATCTCTCTTTCTGGCCTTTGCAAAGCAGAGTAGTTTATCACTATGAATATGGACTATATTTACATACCTTGTCTATCCATAACACGACACCAAAGTAATTAGATCTCTTCATTTTCATACTTCAGAGATGACATGAATAGTAATCCTGTATCCCAAACATTGAAAATAGGTCAGGTATAATTCAATTTGTTTATCGTATTTTCTCCCATTAAGTGTAATCATATAAGTAGTGGGTTACAGCCCTGTGACAGAGTCCTCCACCACTGATGAACCATCACATTAATTGAAGTTAATGGGCAGAGTGAAGAGCAACGGGGTTGGAGAGAGAATAGAGGAGGGAGTCTACACGGATGAATGCATCGCATGACTGCCAACGGGAGGGCCCAGTTCACTTTCCTTGTGCTCCCAAAGCCAGAATGGGAGGGCAAGCCGGGGGATTAAAAACAAAAAACGTCCTACATACGACATTTACCCAGGATTACTCAGTCCACGCTGCAAACATCCCTGCAATGTGTGGACACTGTATTTATGAATAAATTATGAAAACAGTCTAGAAATCTACATGACAGGCAGTTTGGTAAGTCCACTTTTTGGGGGTTTAACCGGTAATGTTAAATACAAAGTAAGAGGGAAAAAAAACACACTTTATCCATAAACAAGTCAAACTTGAACTCCAGATGCTGAGAAAAGTAGAAAAGTAGCAGACACTCTATTGTGCTGGAAGTCCACGATTAAACTATTCCTAAAAGTGGACTAACAGTCTTCCCTCGCTATATTTCAGTTCACCTTTTATGGTCTATCTTTTTCACAGATTTTTTTTACCTAATCTGTGCCCCCTAGGCACAGGATGTATATTAGATATCATCTACTGTAGACGTCTACAGCAGTGGTCCCCAACCCCTCAACCGCTGGTATCGGTCCGTGGGTCATATGCTCCCGGGCTGCAGACAGAAAAAAATTAATAAATACGCTAGCTTAGATTATTTATCTTATTTTCTGATCCTGAAGGACGTTTTATTTTGAAAGACTTTCTGATTCTGTTTACAACATCCGTCTGGGTCAGACGTAAAGCAGCTACCAGCATGGCTACCTGAATTGCTAAGCTAGTAGCTCAAAGCTAAATACAAAAAGCAAACAATAAAACATATTTGGAAAGTTTCTTTGGGCTGAAAAAAGTCAGTGAGGAAACCAAAGGAGAGTCTTTGACTTCAAAGAGCATTAAAGCTGCTGTTTTCCTTAAAATATAGAATTATTGAGATAGTTTTCATGTAGCTTGCAGCTCTGCCTAACATACAGCAACAGACTCTCGTTCCAAGTTCCAAGCAAGGTGGATTCACGTATATATTATTTTCAGAGCAAACCAGTTTAACGACAATTGCGTCATTTTATTTTGCTTTATTTATTCATCGCACCTTAAAAGTCAGATGTAGCTGAAGCTAGCGCCTGGTTGTTAGCCTCCCCTACCATTAAAGGAAAAATCTTCATCACAAAGTTCAAACCAAACATTTTAATCAATAAAGTTGACGAATTGTGGAAACTTGTAAAAGGGACATTTGAGACTGAATTAGGTAGGTATCTGTTCAGAAACTTTAGCACAGGAAATGTTTCTTTGCGTTGAAAAAAATACCTAATGAATGAGGATTTAAGCAAAGACAAAATATTATCAATCTTTTTGCCCTGAAATATAATCAGAGCCTTGATGGAGTGTTAAAATGACATTCTATGGGGAAAAAACATCATCAAAAAACATCCTTTATGATGTTTTTTCCCTTTAAATCAGAAACAAGTTTAACATATCAACAACTTTGTTTAATTGAATCTTCATCATCTCTAAGAAATATTTCTACTGATATTTTTTAGACTTTTTGCATGCATCTATTCATCTGCAGAACCCACTCAATCCCTTTTGGGATCACATGTTTGCTAGTTTGAATCCAGCTACTGTTGAAAGTGTAGTACATCCTAATCAGGTCACCGGTTTATTGCAAAGCCACACAAAGACACAGGAGCAATTTGCAGACAGCAATTAACCTTTGAAACATGTTATTGAACAGTGGGAGGAAGCAGGAGAAAATCCACACCTGTAGGGAGAGAACATGCAAACTTCACATTGAAAGGTCCCAGCTGGGATTTGAACCAGGTTCATCTCACTGTAAGGTGAAAGAGTTAACCACTATGATACTGTGCAGCCTTGTTTATGGACAACTAGTAATCACAAAGCTCTTCATTCCAAGTAGCAAATATTTCTACTGAAATATCCCTGTCCAAAACAACAATCCAAGATTCTTAACTTGTCATATAATTGAACTTTTCTTCATTGTGTTCCAATTGTTCAGGTCTATAGAAGAGCTAATGGAAGTTTCCTTATGATTTTTTTTTTTTTAATAAAGGGCATGAGCAATATACCATTTATTCTTTCATTAACTGGTTTAATCTGTTGGTCAGAATGAGTGGATCATTACAGTATTTGAAGGAGCTTAAGGCACATTTTCTTCTCTCCTGCTGCACAACAGTGTCTAGTTGCTGTTCAGTGGCAAAGTTCTTCATTTGCAATGAAAATGATCTTTTTGTGTTTTAGACATGTTTTTATAGCATTTTTTTTAATAGTGAAGGACCTGTATAATTTTTTTTTTTTAAAGCTGCATTTCTAAGTATTTCTTAATTCAAATCATGCAGAGATGAAAACCACATAGGCCTACTAGAAAATGCTCAGACGCAGCTACTAAAATGGTACTACAGTACTACAGTGTTCACACTGGCCCGCTGATGCTTAGATGTGCGAGACATGACGAGCGTTCAGTACTTGAACTGTGGAGAATTGTTGTAAAAACTGTACTGCTGGATTGATCTAAAATCGCTCGCTATTATTTTTGCGCTGCTAACGTTAGCCTGAGGCTATACGCTTACGCGCATTTACATGCATAGATTAGGGGGAAAAGTTAACTCTACATCAATGTTGATGTGTTTATATTTGATAGTTAAAGGAAAAAAGGATGACAGCACAATATGCCAAAAGACATCTAAAAATATGCAGAAAACTTTTGTGAGACATCTAATAGAGTAAAAAAATAGAGTTGTCTGAGATGCAGTAGACATTTATCTAAAAATATCCCAAGATTACATGTCGTGTGGGAGACCTCTACAGAACTTTATTGGTAAACATTTGGTAGAATAACAAATTAGAGTTGTCTGAGATTTCCTGCATGCATCAATAATAGATGTCTATTAGTTATCTGATAGACATTGATTGTAAATGTCTATCAGATAACCAGCAGACATCTTATGTGCGGGGGAGGAAATGACTGAAATGGCTTGCTTACAAAATAAAGGGTTGACCTCTGGTAGCCCATGTGTGTTTACTTTTGTCACATGGGAGGGCAAGGCAGGAATTGAACCTGCAGTTTTCTGATCAGAGGTCGACCTCTCTACTGTTGCACCAAGGCCTCCATGCTGTGTCTCTTGTACTGAATGCATTCAATTCATTTGGCCAACTTTGCATAAATCTTTGATAGTGATCAGACTTTTGTTTTATTCTGGACTTATTTTCTATGAAAATTTGAACTTTGAGTTTGAGTAAGAGAGAAAAGTGTGAAAATGTTCATGTATGTCTAAGAAAAGTGTCAAAGTTTGTATTGAGGGTTTTACAGGCTTAATTCTACTTTATAGATTCCACCTATACAGTTTTTCATGGAATGTATCCACAGTGGTGAATGAGAGAACAGTGCATTTGCTTTTAATGAAGCAGAGAACATAGATCTAACCCAGGGGTGTCCAAACCCAGGTCTTGAGGGCCAGCATCCTCTCTTAGTTTTTTCCACAAACCCTCCCTTATCTGATGATGATTACCTGGATCAGGTGTGTCTAGCCAACAAGGAGATTCAATGGCAGGAAATATGAATGGTCCTCAAGACCCGGATTTGGATATACCTGCTGAAACCAATGGACAACATAATGAAGAACTTTAGCAAGAAAGAGGTCCTTTTTGATACCAGCTGGGTGGCTTTTACCTTACTGTGAAGTCTTGAAAGATGTAGTAAAACCTCACAGCTATTACAACCTGCCAGATGTGCACAATGTCTTTTTTTTCCACTCTAAAACTACAAATCATAGCATTGGTCACACATATACTTGGAAACATCTAATCCCCTCTATTTAGTTTTATAATGAGACCAGGTCCCATAAGGCACCAAACCAGTTCTGGCTCGGCTCCCAGAGACCATGACACAACAATCCAAAATCAGTTCCCCTTCAAGAGAAGAGCCCGCCCACCTGCCTGAGCAACTACAAACCAGCAGCACTCTCGGCAATCACCATAAAGTGCTTCAAGAGGCTAGTGCTGACCCACATTGAGAACAGCGTAGTAGACCCACCGCCCGACAGGTCCACCTCAGACACCTTAGCTGCTGATCTCTCCTCCTTCCACCTTGTACTCCAGCTCTCCAAAAACTGATCCAAAACCTCAAACTCTATGACTGCACTTCATGACAGACAGGCACTGGTTTATCAAAGTGTAGCTTCAGTAAAACTACCTAAAATGAAAACGTCGGGGAATGAAGGTAAGTGACTTATTCAGAGACGGGCGATGATTTGACACGGCTGATGAATCTGGAGTTGGCGTGCAGGCAGGTGTGGTGGAGTGAGATTGAGAACGAAGCGAGGAGACGCTGCAGAGGGTTGGCTTGGGGAGGCGAGCGCCGTTCCTTTGTCCTTCCGGAGCTGGAGGATGTAAATGGTAAATGGCGTATACTTGTATAGCGCTTTCTACCCTCCTTCGAGGGCCCAAAGCGCTTCACAGTCACAGACCCATTCACACACTGGTGGTGGCTCCGCTGCCAAACACTGGCGCCAACCTCCCACCAGAGGAAATTTAGGGTTCAGTGTCTTGCCCAAGGACACTTCGACACATGGGCGGGCAGGGAATCAAACCCACTATCCTCCGATCATGAGACGACTGCCCTACCACTGCACCATGGCCGCCCACGGTGAGCAGGTAGAGCTGGGTCGGTGGCTGTGAGGCAGTTGAACAGAGGGACGTAGCGGGAGATCCAGAGATGGTTGGTTGTCAGTACTTGTGGTTGAAGGATTCCAAATGTAGGCAACAATCTGAATACTGGAAGCTGCAGAACTTAAAGTCCCCCTCTGATGAAAATCATGTTTTTTGAGTTTTTAACATGTATGTTGGGCATTTTTCTTATGAAAGAGAACAAATGTTGTAAGAAATCATTTCGCTTTCGTATTTTTCTCCATTTAAATTGCTGTCAATCAAATTGTTGCAGAAAATCTCAGTTTGAATTAATGAGCAGTTAATGCGTCACAACACCTCTCCAGATCTGGTCGAGGAAGCGTGCCGAGCTTAGGTTCTGCAGAAGTGAAGATAATCTTCCCACTGACTGCGGTCAAATGAGCCACCGTTGCCATTTCCATAGTCAAATCAGCCGTCACGGGATTTTTTGTGTACAATAATTGCTTTAACCAGACTAAAAACACTAGAAATTCTCCTTTAGACACCACGGAGCTTCCTGATGTGACCATGGAAATGCGAACGGGGGCTCATTTCACCGTAGTTGTAAAGAGTCGGTGAAAGTTTGGTCCATGAAGCTCTCAATTTCTTCTCAACCAGCTCAAAACTAAACTACTGGACATTTTTGTGGAGCAGTGGTGATGATTTACGCTAGCAAGATACGGAGCCACCACGATCAGACAAGGGTGGGACCCGGACACAGAGCAGCTCCGCTCAGCTCCTAAAGCCACGCCCACCTAGAGGATATTTTTCAGAGGAAGGCTTCGGGACATGAAAAATATGAAAAATATTTAAAAGAGCTCAAAATAGGAATCTTTTAGTGAAACAAGTTAATGTGCTTTCCAGTAATGTGAACACATTTGACATGACTTTGAAAGGAGTTTTTACAGACTTAAAATAACTGTAGCAAACAATATAATTGTGGACAAATGTTTGAGACTCTGGAAAGACATGTGACACGAGAAGAAAACTCCTAGTGAGTCACTAATTAGGACATCTGTTTAATTGACCCGGAAAATTCTATTTTCAGACTTTGCTTTAGGTGTTAAAAGTTGAAAGCTTTTCTGCAACTGCAGGTGGTGTCATACTGTGAACACTCATTTTGCCTTCTACAGAAACCCGCCAGAGCGAGGTAGAGGAACGCCGCTGCCATAACCCTTACTGACAGAAATCTCAGGAAGCACCGACTCATACAACAATCAATATGCCGTCTTCACAGAAAGAGCACACAGGGAGTCAGACTTCAGAAGCGTTCCTCTATCATTGCTCAAGCATGGGTTGTCCCTTTTTTCACTGTAACATTGCTTCATCTAAGCAAAAGGCAACATAAGAGGAGAAGAATGTAACGAAAAGTTATAGACAAAGAGAAGTGAACCACTGACAGAGAGAGTCAGAGCTCCTCTCTTCTATTTACTGTAGAGAGAGACTCCTGGTGACTCTGAAACTCATCCTTAAGCTTTGTATCATTTCTGTGTGTGTGTTTTAGTGTAATTGTCTAATTTAAGGTTTTTAAAAGGGGGGTGTATGGTGATCTAAATTTTCTTTAATTTATTTAGTGCAGAATCAAGACTGAAGATTGATTAATCATTCAAGGAGGAAAAAATGACAGACAGATTTTTTTAGAAAAAATGTAAATGTTAAACTATTTTTTTTTTATTAAAGGCTAAAACAGTTCACGGATCAGGATGTTTATCAAATGTTCATCAGAACTCAAAATTTGATTTTTTTAATATGAAGCAACAAAAAGTATCAACTTTTTTCTTTTGGTAAATTCTTATCTGAGCTGCTGGGAAGCATCGCAGTCCGCGTCTTTCCATGATACTGGCAGCAAAATGGTACAGAGTTTCGGTTTAGTCCCCATTCCAAGTCGAAACTTAGTAGTATACGTCTCATTATAACGAAAACCGCAAGGCTGATTAAACATTTATCAGATTTTGTTGGTGTTTTAGCCGCGGTGTAGAGCAGCTCAAAGAGGCTCAGTGCACTCTGCTGCCAACTAGCGGTCGGAGGTGGAAGTGGAAAACAAAAGCAAGACGGTAAAGAACACTCATAAATAATTAAATAAATGTTATCATGGCTACATTTTAAATCAGATATCGCAATATATCCCTGAATTGATTTTTTTCCTACAGCCCTATTTGCCACAACTGATTACTCCCCATTTGTGACTCAGGCAGGGGTCTGCATCCTACAGCTCAGATTTAATTATGGTTTGTTAAACTTACATTAGATGCACAAACAGAAGTAAAAGGATCTGCATTCTTATTTAATCACTGCTGACCTTACACCTTTTACTACTGCATTGCTGCATTGAGATGATCATGTGCGCCAGGGTGTCTTTTATTTTGAAAGAAACTCATGAACTTCTGACAAAAGTTTGTAAAAACAAATAAGTTGTTTTTTTTAAATGTTTTTCTTATTCATGAAAAATGAACAACATTTCATTTATGTTTATCATAATAGTAACAGTAGAATCAATACAAATCAGCGTCTTATTCTTTAAAGGGTGAGAGAAGAGTCTGGCTCCTACTGGGTTGTAGTCAGTGAGAATTCAACCCAAATTGCTCTTTCAGAATTGAAGGTTGCAGACACCTGGACTAAGGCATAAGTGACTACTAATAAATTAGATTAATTAATAGTGGCCTAAGTTTATCAGGAGGGTCTTCTTTGGACAGGAATCTGTTATTTTCATCTTTAACATTCACCTCCAGGAGAAGTGACAGTTCCAGATGCAAATTGCATGCAAGTTTCTCATTATCAAAACAAAAGACAACTAAATGCATATGTAGGAGTGCATCTACCGCACCCCTCAGAGCTAATGGTTATTAGTGTAGTTCATGTACAGTAACCTTTTTGCAGCAAGGCCACTCAAAGTTCAGTAGGTTGCTGTCAGCGACATGTGGGGCCATCAGGGTCTCTGCATTGTTGACTTGACCTGCTCTTCCCACGCACACACCCCAGGATGACCTCTCCAAATTAATTACCCATGTCACTCAGTCACCCTATACTTTGTCCTCACCCAGCCAACATCAGGGCTGTTAGGATGAATACGCTGATGCTACTAATCATTCGCTGTCCATCGAACATTGCACATTCCTGCATTTCCTTTATTTCGCCTCCTCACCTTCTCAAACCTCTACGTCGTACGTCCTAACAGCCACTTCCCAGTGTTATATATGCATAATCGTCTGTCATTAATTACAGAGGAGGGCTGTTGTTTTTAGTAACAGTCATTGTTGGTGGAGATGTTTTAATGGTGGAGACACCATTAAAATGGCCATGGCCTCTCCCCCTGGTTTGGGCCCTAGCCTCATTAGGGTGATCAGGAAATGCCAGTCTGCAATTGGGTTAGGAGGTCACAACATGGAACACTTATTTAAAGACACATAGAGAGACATTATATATATATATATATATAGTGTCCCAAAGACTGTGCCATTGTGATATAAAAAATCTACAAATTACAATCCTATAATTGCTTTTAATTAAAAAACAAAAAATTTTCTAATAAAGCTTCGAGGCAATTGACTTACAAAAAAACTGTTTGACACAATATAAAACAATCTGGGCCACCATTCCAAAGGGCAAACAAGTAGGCTGACACAAAGAAGAACATTAAATTCATGGAGTGTTGGGACCGGTTAAATAATCAAACGACTTCAGAAAACATTTTGACATAAAAAAAAAAAAATCAAATACAAAACATATTCTGTTCTCTTAATGGACTTTGCATGAGCCACTTCCGCATTCAGTACCTGACTGCTCACTCATTTCCGGTTGGTTTAGTTGACTGTTGTTTACATGGAAATAGCAAAATATTTGAAGCTTACAGGAAGTCTTTTTGGAGCTACCAAGAGTCACTATAGATTATGTTTGGCAAAATGTTTGTCTTTCTAACAAAATACTCCAAAAATTCAAAAAGGATTTAATTTGCATTTCCCATCCTACATAGCAAACTTAGAAGATGTTATGCTAAGGCTGAAGTGAAATCAAAAGCTGATGGAAATTTATGTTGGTGATACGTAATAGATGCAACCCAAGGGGAAAGAGGGTGGATGGATTATTTGGTTTGATAATACACATAATATTAGCATTGGTAAAGTTTCTTTTGACCACACCTTTGTGTTTTTTTTTTTTTATGTAGGTTCTTGGTAGCTCCATCCTCTGTTACACCACAGTAGATTTTTGTGCACTTTCACAGAATGACAGTCTTTACTGACTTTAAAATGAAAAATATGTGTCATTGACCTACATGGGCAGAGATTAAAAGTTTAAAGTCCAGTTTAGGGTGTTGGCATGGAAAGATTGAGTTTTACAAAGCAACTTTCAAGCAACAGTAATGAACACTTGAAGAATGAAGCTCACAAAAATGATTATGGATTTTGCAAGAAAATATTGTCTCTAAAGGATCTCGTGTGGTATTAAGCGCCAAAGTGGACCACTTTGATTGGGTGATTTAATGATCTGGACTCAAAAATGCTCTGCACTTTTCAAGCCTTTATATATTTTTACAAAGAACGTCTTTATAGTCTTTCCTTAGTATCATCAGCTCAAAAGGTGAATACTAGTTGTGAGAAGATTTTTGATTTTCAAAAAATGAAGATAAATGAAAGCCAGCATTAGAAAAAAAAAACAAACACTTTTTTTAGCTATGTTGGTCCTGAAAAAAAAATGACTGCACCTGTTACGTCTGGTTCATGCCGGACGCGGAAGCGCTGCGAGGCGGTACTGTCTCAGCGGCCAGCTTGCACTGTGCAGCGATTGTTTCAGCGTCTGGTCTACTTTTTGTGCAAGCCCCGAATGATTCAATTCTAGCACAATGGCAAACCAAGACACGAGAACAATTTTCAAAATATAACCAATTTTTCACAATAAAAGACTGAGATTGACGAATGTGATCATATTTTAGTATCTAAACAGACTGCAGAGATGAAAATGAATACACAAGCACAACACAGAAAAAAAAAAACATACAGAGGCAGACACTGAGACACACACGGGGGGAGGTCTGATGATGGTAAAAAAAAAAGCCTCTAAATAAAGTAGCCACAGTTGAGCAGAAGTGCCTGTCGAACGTCGCAAAGAAATAAGTGTCTGATGTGAACTGGAGGTTAAAGAGTCAAGGTGTCATGCCTATGCTGTAGGATGTTAAATGTATGTCTATACATTAAAACATTTTTGGAAAATATTGTTTAACATCCTCTTAACAAACATAAAAACACAAAATTCCCCTAATAAATACACAACGTGCGTGTGTGTGCATGTGTGTGTGTGATGGAGACAGAAAAGGAGATAAATCAATGGCTGGACCGCCAGTCTAAGTCAACAGAGAGTTAAAATGTTGTTAAACTCTAGCCGAGTGGACACTCTCCCTAACCAAGTAGCCTCACTACCATTGATTTTTTATTTAGCTTCCAGCAGTGATATGTCTTCCAGCACACACAAAACAGCAGGCCTCCACTGACTGTCAGCACACCAATCCTGCCCCGTTCAGCCCAGCTTACCCAGTGTGCAGATTGCAGCATGTTAACAGGTTCATCTCTTTCTCTCTCTTGTTTCTGCAGAGGTTAACTGTAAAATGAGACTCATCCTTTCTGTAGACCTCTCCACAGTTGTGGCTCAGAGTGATGGGTGACAACAGGAAATGCCCAAAGCTTACCAGGTGTCAGCAAAACTATTCCTCTCACGGAAAGAAAGTTTTTTGAGATTTACATAATGGAATAAACTTGAGGGTTTTCTGATGAGTTCACAAAAATAAATATTTTTTCTGTCTTTGTTTTTTTTTTTTTTTTTTTTTTTAATAACTATAAGTAGAATGTGTTTTTTATTTCTTAAAATTTAGATAAACATATTTACATAAAAGTTTTTCATAAGGTTGTATATACATTTATCAAATCTTTGCTCTGAGTGATCTTAACTTCTCTATCTTTAATCTTCGTGTCTTAACTGATTGACATCGTGTTCAGCTCGCATATCCACAAACAGGAGCCAACCTCCAGATGAAGGTTGTGAGAAGCCGATGTAAAGCAGGAACCTGAACAATCAAGAATCAAGAAATATGCAGCATGAAACAAGATTTAAAAAGACTAATGAAAAAAAATATACATATATATATATCTATATATCCATATATCTATATCTCTCTCTTCTCTCTCTCTCTCATCTCTATATATATATATATATATATATATATATATATATATATAAATATATACATATATATATATCTATATATCCATATATTATATCTTATGTGTATATATATAATATATATTATATATATATATATATATATATATATATATATAATATATATATATGAAAATAAATAATAAAAGTAAAAAAATCTTTATAATATTTTTAAAATATCTTAAACAGTTATTCTGAGTATCCATATTTATGTTTTCTTGTCACTTGTTTTTTTCTTTTTGTTTTTTTCCCCTGTACATCAAGATCATCATTAAATGTCATTAAAAAAAAATAATAATAACATTGTTAAAACAACAATGAATAAAATCTACTAGAAAGAGAAACTAAACAAAGCAGCCATCTGCTCAATGCCACATGTTACGAATAATGTTCCGTTGAAATGAAGATCATTTGCAGCCTGGATCTTCATAAAATAAATGCACCCGAGCACAGATGGAGACCTGGACTTAAGACACAAACTTTACATACTAAAGTCTCCACACTGGGAATGTGACACCCGTTCAAAAACATATTAAAAGCGTGTTCTTAAAGACACGTTTACACTGACACTGGCTCATGTCTTCCACCTACAGTAGAAGAGGCTTGTTGTGAAATGTTGAAGCTGTGCAAATCTCTTGAATCTGGCTCCAGGTTTTTTTCTTTTACAGCTATATTCCGATATTGGTGTAAAATTTTGGCAGGGCACAAACCTTACATATTCATTTCCGCTTCATGATCAATTTTCAAACGGTTGACACTTCATGGAACTAAAACAGATGCCATCAATAACAAAAGCGACCCCCTGACTGCTCAGCCTGAAACCTGTAAATCCGTACGTTTACAAAGACTTCTCATTGTAACATATCTGCACATGTAGAGATGTAAGAGTTTTGGTTTGGAACTTGTAAATGATGTTCACTTGTCTTCTCAGGCTTTCAGCTCAATCACATGACTGTCGGAGGTCATGGTAACGTCATTACCACGCCACAACAGTCTATTGTTGGCGCTGCATGCGCTATATCTCCACTGATGAGGCGAACAGTAGTTATTATGCTCTCCCAAAAATGAGCCCTAGACGAATAGGTTCAAATATTTTTAAAACATTTACGCTTACAATGTATTTTATTTTACTGATAATCATAGCTAAAATCAAGATTACAGAACAACCAACATTTTGCTATCTACTGTTATCGACCTCGTAGAAGTTTTAGCAATATAAATATTTTTTATGTTGGAAAGAAAGTTTTGGTCAATAAACGTTGTACTTCCTGAAAGTTGAGCAATTCAAATCTTAGGATAAAAATTAAGCTACATTCACTCCGCCCTCAGATATAAGTGTTCAAGTGTCCACTTTCAAGGAAAGGTCGATGTAAACACAGGTAAACATCTATTTCAGGTTACTGCATTCAAAACTCTTGCGTTCATGCATAGCAACACAAGTTTCTATGACTGTTTTCGGGGTCTATAGTAAAAAAAAAAGTCTGAGTCTGTTGAACTGGCGTTGCTTCTTAAACCAGGTCAAAGTTTGATCAATCAGGGACTTAAATTTGGTTGTGATGTATGGTTGGAAACTCTTTACATTTCTCAGAAGTGCCAACCGTTTGGAAGTGGATGACGAAGAGGAAATTAAAAATAGCATTTTTTGCCTGTCTGTCATATATTGAAATAGAGCTGTAAAAGAAAAAGCTTAGAGCAAGATTCATGAGATCTGCACCGCTTCAGATTTTCACGCCATGACTATTTTCAACTGTAGGTAGTTGACATGAGTCAGTAAACAGTAAAAAAAAAGAAGCCGTGCCTTCTTGTCAAATGTAAACACCATGTGCTAAACGGGCATTCAAGAATGCATGCTTAGCGTGTTCATGTACACGTCAATGCCTGGTGTAAATGTAGCTTAACGTTATGTCTGAATTTCCACCCTAATCCTTAACTACTGAAAACAGATATTGTGTGGGACTATATGGTGCCCTGGATTTTAAAAGCAATTTGGACACCATGCTCACTTTTTCACTTTCATTATTCTAAACACTAAATATGACGTTACCGATTTCACAAAGTGAAAATCAAATCGATACAAACATTTCACAAAGCCTATTTGTGACTCCACTGTGGTCTGATAATGAAAATGTGCAGGGTTTTCTAAAAAATTACATTTAAACATGTTTTTTTTTTCACAAAAATTGTTCAACTTTAATGTGTCATGGTCTATAAATGCTCATTTAGCGTGCATTGATGCACGCTAGTTTTTCACAAAGACTTCTGGGAATTTTGTGACTCATTAGATTTTGGAATTGTAGATTTGGGCAGCACTACAAAATGGAAAACGCATTATATAGTGAGTTGGGAAGGAAGCTTTAGAGTTGACTGTGGGTCGTACCAAACAATGATCATCTCCACATCCAAGTTCTGAAGGTTGTCTCAAATTCCACAATATTTATGTATTTATCCGTGCAGCGAATTACATGGATTTGTCCTCATTTTCTGACTTTGATCTAATGTTCCAAGTGCCACAGGCAGAATCTGGGCTTCCTTCCTTCACATGTTCAAGTGCAAGTATTTCAGACAACAGCTCAGCTGGTGATAATAAATAGAGAGATCGTTGAAAGCAGCATTTATACCACATTCTCTCGACAAGATTAATTGGAAATTTTTAGAGGACAATCCATCCTACTTTAGGCCCAATAGTCTCAAGAAAATGACATCCTGGGGTGTCTTCTTTTTAAGAGATTGACTGTCTGACTCATATGTGACATACTAGTTATACACACAAGGCTCTAATTTTGGAAATGGCACTGGGATACTTGCAAACAATGGTGCAACTCGGCTTTGTGACGCACCAGCTTGAAAATGTCAAATGGTTTAAACTTATCTACCACTTTACTCTCTTCTTAGAAGCCCCAAAGCACTTTACAGTCACAATCCCACTCACGCATTCACCCATTGATGGCAGTTCTGCTGCCTAATTCTATGACCACCAGGACGGATGTGGGGTTCAGAATCTTACCCAAAGACACATGGGCACGAGTAAGGTGGGAGACAAACCTGCAATCTACCTCCTCTACCTCTACACCACAGCTGAAAAGACATGGACTTTGCTTCTTGCTCTCACACACATACTGTACATGCATCTCTATTTACCAGCATCTTTAAGGGTCCAATGGGCCTCACAAACTGGTGGTTAATTATTGTATAATATGGGGATAGTACGCTTTAGTAAAATGATGTTGCTTGTTATGGCCCCACAGGTAAATGACAGCTTGATGTCTGTCTTTGTGATAAATCAGTAGACTGTTTGAGGTGTCTGCTGATCTTTAGATAACATATATTTTTACAGATTTATTTCTGTTGTGATGGTGACCCTTGGTGACTCTGAGTTGGCCTTTCTTGAACAACTATCCTCTGCCAGCTCTCTTTCATTCTAATGAATGTATAAACTGGTGTTGCAATCACAACACATATCTTCCACTTGTCCTGTAACATATTTCTGTGTTTGGTCTTCTTTTCTACTTCACACCCTTTTACTATAGTAGTAACTATCATATTTCTTTTGTTTTGAATATAATCCAGTGGTTTTGTGTTTGTCTGCTTCCCATTTTTTGCTTTTTTATGACCCTTGTGCTATCCTAGGCATGTGTAAACTGGAAGTGGGGTCATTAGGACCCCACAAGACAGCGTGCTGAACTTTTATTTCAAAGATTTTTAATCTTCACTGGTGTCCATGGCAGACATAAAATCCTGACCAGCTTTATCATGGGAGGGATAACAGATCATCGGGTCATCTGGACCCTATAAGATAGCACAAGGGTTAATATTGCGATACTTACTAGACAAGAGGTACACTGTCAGAAGTTTGGACACTTCCTGTCTATATCTTTTTTAAAAAAAAGAACCACATGCACTTAGTGGATACCTCAGATTTAGCCGCCTCACTAAATTAATAATATGGATATAACAGATATACAGGGCACTAGAATTTGTTAAGTATCTGAACTAAAAAGTATTAGTAACTTTTTGAGTAGTATTGACATAAGGCTTTATTGTCTTCCCACCCACAAACTCCGTTTGTGTGATGGATGGAAAGCATTGTGAATCGCCAGAAGCGCAGCTGCAGGGACTGAACTGTAAATTGGTCTCAGAGGTGGAAGGTGAATGCATGTATTCTTTCTTGACCAAATTTTGCATTATTTTAATCTGTGGCCTTTATTGATAGTAGCACCTAACATAAACATACCTATGAAAGGAAATCTAGTATTTTCAAAGATTGGCCTTCTGCAAATATGCATTTCTGTATATCATTTCATATATATATGTGTGTGTGCATGTATGTATGGATGGATGCTTAAAAGTATGAAATAATGGTTTGTCAATTCAGTAAAAAAAGAAAAAAAGTTCACTGTTTTTCACTGTCTTGTGGGGTCCAGATGACTCCACTCTCAACGTCAACAAACGGATAGCACAAGGAATAAATTAAATCAAAAATTAAATTAAAGTAAAAAAAAAATATTAACTACATTGTTATTTATAGTTTTTCCATTCACAAAATGTTTGACCCTTATGTATTTTTTAAGCTTTAATGGTCCTTTGACTTATTTTTTTTTTTTAGTCATTAAAAAACTTTTTACTTTTTCATATGTGTTTTATGGTATTGTATCTTACTTACTTACTTCTAATTTTCTCATGTTTTTTAAAGTTACTTTCAATTATTCCCCTTTACTAGCTTAATTATTTAATCAATCGATAATCGCTTGTGCTTTTTTCCTATTGATTATGTTGGCTGTTGTTCTCTTTATCTTAGTTTTTAAATTTATACATCTTTTATTTTTCTTTTTACTTTCTGCAGATCTTGGTCCTCTCTTTTCTTCTTCTCGTTGAATGGGTAGATGAAGATCAAAATGCACAGGACATTGAAGTAAATTAAAGGAAAACTTTCAATCAATAAAGTAAACCTATGTTAAGATAATGGGAAATTAAAATGAGATGAAACTAACTAAAACCTGCAGTCAAACTCAAAAACTGATAAAGCATCTCAACTTTGCTAGAAGTTTGGGTTGCCAATGAAGAAAAATTGATGTGTTGAAAACAAAAAAACAAAAAAATAAACAAAGCTGCTGTAAACATAGGAGGAAAACACTGAAGTAGCAATACGATTCAGTGAACACTACCAAAAAACTTTTAGGAAAACACAAACTTAAGCAGACTAGAAAAATTTATATACAAGTATATATTTTTAAAGAGCTTATCAAAGAATTGCATAATTTGTCAGCATAGTTATGGCCTGCAGCAGTCAAGGACGCAACGACCATATCATTTTCAGTTGGAACATTTTTTGGACCTTTATGTAAAAATTTGACCCCAAATGAGTGCGCAACAACTCACCAAAATTAGCACACACCTAGTGAGTGGTAAGAATGAATCAGAGCTCAGCCAACAGCCCCAGCACCACCACCAGTGTGCCTTAAGATTTGGTGAGGTATCCCGTGGGAAATTATTCCATTTCACCTAATTGGGGTAACTAAGGGTAAGTACTAAGGGTAAATACCCTTACAAGGATATCAGCTGTGTGTGCATCCAAACAGGACCATCAGCCATTTACTTACACTCTCTTCAGCTCGCTTACAGCCACTCACGCCTCAAACCGAACATTTTAGCGGTGCAAAAGAAAATGGGAGCAATATTGGAGCTGTGCAGTTCTGAGGAAGATACCAGCTGGGACAAGGAAACAAAGACGTACATGGATCTAGTTGTCTGCAAGCAGATTGTGATCCACTAATTGTAGATTTAATAAATGACTCAATCAAAATCAGACTTTGTCCCTGATCAAGATCAGATATTTAATGTATTCCTATTAGAATTAGCACTTTATATTTTAATCTTATTATTCCAGATAAATACTCCACTAAAAGTCTGCACGTCATGAACAGATGACAAAATGTCATTGCCGGAAAAGGCAGCAGAAACCAGCATCAGTTCAAGCAGAAGGCAATAAAAACAACAGTTAAGCTAGCTAGGTGACCACAGATTCAGACTTCCGGGATCAATAACTCTTTTAAAAATGCTTTAAACTGACAGCAAGTGTCTCTATTGGTCTGTTTAACACAAACAACAATCCATAAAGGCATTTTAACAGAAAAAGTTTGTGTTTGTTTAATGTTTAGCTCCTCGAGCTGCAGGTGGCTAAACAGCAGCTGCTAACCGCTACATGTTAGCTCCGTGATTTAACTCCGTAGGACCCAAGAGGTAATTTGATATGCCTGTTTCATTTATCTGACTGATAAATAAAAGTCATAAAAAAAAATTAACTGCTGTGGTAATAAAACCAAAAATTTTATCTCTTAAGAACTTAAAAACCAATCACTTAATCTTTAAAAAGAAAAAAAAAACCCTAATAAATGAAAACTAATAATGATATCAGCTAGCCATGAACACTCATCCTCAAGTTCATCCTAAAGCAAAGTCATTCAATTTAAAGAATTTTAAATGAGGACAGGAATCACATTTGGTTAAAAATGTTCAATAGCTCAAAAGATTTTAATGCTAAAGTCACAAAACTTTCTCACGTTACTAATTATCACTTACATAACAAGAAAATACTTTTTTTTTTTTCCTAGTTTATATTTGCTCTATTTTTACTTGGCTATTAAAGCTACTTCACAGAAGTGTTCTATTAAAGTTTTTAATGATAAAAGAAGGTTAATGAAATATAAATAAGTAACAACAGAAAATCTGTTTATTCAATTTGTCCATGCTTTAAATGTGATACAAAAGTATCGGATCGAGACTCTGTATCGACAGATACACCAAATCAAATGACTCTGAACCAGATCGGCCCGGAAAAATTACAGATTGGGACATCCCTAATTTAATGTAAAAAGTTTTTCAAATGGCCTTTTACTCTTGATGTACAGTTTAAATAAAGAAATACTCAGAAACTACATGTAATCCATACTATAAAAACATGTTATAAACACCAAAAACAGGATTTTCATTGGAAATAAACAAAGCACTAGCTTTTGAGGTTCCCTCATCGAGGCTCTTCAATGGACCTGTTGAGAGAGACATAAAGCAATGAAGTTTCTCAACATGACATCTTTTCTTGAACTATAAAATATTTATTGAAAAGAAGCTGAGACTATTCTAAGAAAAAGTTGAAAAAAAAAAAACAAAGTCAGCTGAAATATACACAAGCATAAGAACACTTTGTTCCTCAGCAAGCATCTACTTTTTCTTCTAATGATCTACCATCCTGGCACTCAGGTGGCTCTGCAGGGCGGAAGGTCATTCGTCAGCAGAGTCCGAGCTAAAATCTGAGCCCCTGTCACCCCAGCAATCACAAATGGAAGTCCCAGCAACCCCTCCTTTACCTCCCCCCCACCCTTCAGAGCAAGGGCACCGTTAGCACACATGTCAAGTTGAGGATGGAACAAGAAGGACATTCTGGCAGGAGAAAAGACGAGGGAAAAGGACTGCGGCCCATTTGCATACGCCTGTGATCCTAATATATACAGGTTGCCAACCTCTGAGGTCGAAGTTCAGCTTGGTTGCTGGGGCAACAGGGCTATTCTCCCCATCACTAGCTCGTTAAAGAGCTGCGGGAATAGAAATAGGTTCGCCAACTGTCCTCTCCTCGCTGTGGCTATGTCTGTATGCGACCCCAACCAGTAATGAGGACCTCCAGCATGACACCAAAAACACATGCACATACACACAAACCCACGTATGAACGCATACACACAGTAAAAACACTGATTTAAAAAAAAAAAAAAAATAACAACAACAAACACACATACGCTTAACTAAATCAAATTATGCCTCTAAATGTCACCCATGTATGCAAACAACATCACAGGAAAACTGAGTTAAGAGCAGAAAAACATACCAAAAAAGATATACAAACATGAACTATGTATATGCTTACCAGCCACCACCAGCCCCCACACAAAAACACTGTACAATGTTAGACTAAAAGTGATTTTTAGGAGCTCCTCCGTTAACCTCTATGTGTCAACTCCCTTTCCAATGCCACCAGAAAAAAAGAATAAAACAAACAAAAAAAATAGACTTACTGAATGAGAGTTCCACCTCTCTGTGGCTTTTTCAGCATCAATTAGCATGTTTCTGTGCAGCTGAGCGTTTCCTCTGGTGGGCTGAGGTAAATAAGGAGATGGAAATGAGGTCCAGCACTTTAATCCAGCCAGGGTGCAGGTCTCAAAGTAATCCTCCCAAGAGCTGCTTGGCCTGGGGCATGCAGAGGGGTAATCCAGCCCCCTGAGACCTCATCCACCAGCAAGCTTGTGCACGCTCGCGCGCGCACACACCCACACACACGGACGCACACCCCGACACACAATTGAAAAGAAAAATAAGAGACTATGGAAAACAGACAGAATATCCCTTTCTGGAAATTCACACCATGGATGAGATTTTCTAGAAAAAAAGATGTTAACATATTCTTTTGCAAATGTTGGAAGTACTTAACAATAGGTTACTGTTAGGACTAAAAACTTGTTACCGATTTCAGAAATAGTGTGAGGATGAGGTTGGCTGCCCCCAGAGTCTCTTGAGAAGCAAACTCTCAATTGTGAGGGCTCAATAATTTGTTATTTTGCATTTCTTGTCTGACGTGACATGCAGCCATTTCATTAAACGTAGGTACATTTCTTTCATTATAATGTGTATTTGGTTATAAAATTTGTGATAAAAGAAATTTTATGAGATCCACTCCAATGAAAATGCTATTTTTAACATGTTCTTGTGATTTTTTTCTAATTGATGAGGACATACATAATGACAATTAAGCTAAAAATTACATTTCTGAGTAGTTTTAATTCAAATAGTTGTGAATCAGGATCATATTTTATGCAAGAAAAAACACTGACTGGTTGTGATAAAACATAATTCAGTAACTATAGCATAGTTTTTCACCTGAAATATTTCGGGATCTTTTAAGTGTGTACAGAATTAAAAGTTACCATTCCAGTGAGAACACACTTCCTTTGTTTATATTACCTACTGCTATTTGCTACCAGTGTTGTCTTCACTTCCTGGTTTTTCCCGTGGACTCCATTAGGATTCAAAGTTAGAATTGTTTGTTTGAATATTACTGGTTGCTTGTGAGTGTCTTTTTTTTAACAATTTGCTGTAAGAAAAATAATTGCCATTATTTGTTTATGTAAGGTGTTTATATCTGTTAAAAATGTACTGATTGCTAATTGGATCGACCTGGTAAGCAGGAGGAAGACCAGCTATAAAGGACCCCTAATTCCGTTGGTGTTGTATTTTTCTCAAGTATGTTGTTAATCCATCATTCTTGTGAATGTATTTTAAATAAATATGTATTGATAATGTTGAGTAATATTATTATTGGGTTATGTATGTAGTGCAGAGGTGTGAAACACATACATTTTTGTAAACATTATTACTTATTTTTAATATTTATATGTTAATACTTGCATGTAAGTCTATAAATGTAAAAGGTTTGTAAAATGTCTGGATCCCAGTAAAAAATAAATAAAAAATAAAATCAATGGGACCTAAAACATATAAAGGAAGAGTAATACTACTCCTGGTGTGGACAGCAGTTTTGTCCACCTTACACATGGTGTCAGAAGTGGGATCTCCGCAGTCCTGACAAGCCGAGAGCTGAGCCGAAAGCGTTCCAAGCAGACCCACAGGTCAAACTCCCTGCGCCACTCCACTGTGATCCATCAACTTTTTTGACAAAACTATTCATGTTTTCATTCATGGAAATGGGGGGCGGAGTCGCTCCTTTCCAACACTCCTGCCCACAACTCAGAGGCAAATTTCTAATGATTTCCTGCAATCTCCAGTAACTATATATATATTTTTTATTTTGGCTTAAAGCTGCATAATCATTAAAAATAATAATAACACAGGAAACGTTTAAAATAGGGGTGGGTCTTAAAGTTTCTTCAACAACCAGGAAAAAAGTTAGCTGGTCCTCAGTGTTTTAATCATTATCCTTTTATTTCTCTTTTTTTTAAATTTTTTTTTAATTTCTCGTTGATGATGGTTTTAGGGAATTTTTGCACTGCTCCAATATTATTCCTTTGACTGTGGACAAAACTCCTGGAAGCCTTAGCTCAGTCTAATATGCAGCAACACCACAGTAATTGATGTCCTTGTGCTGCTGTCTGTTGATTGTTTTCATATTCATTTACCCAGTTTCACCTTAGGCTACTGACATGGCATCTTTCCACTGTGGATTAGGTTTGAGGCGCATTAGGCAGGCCTGTGGGCCAAACCCATGGCATGAAATGATGATGTGGCTGCGCGAAGGCCAGCTCTACCTGCACGCGCCACCCAGAGCACACATGCACTTCCAGGCAGAGTTGACAGTGAGCTGGAGCTCTCATGAGGCTGCTATATCTGTCTGCTGAAGAACCACATCGGGAGCACGAAAAAATCAAACCAAATACGCAAATATTTATGGATTATTGCCCTTTGCAGTGATGTAAACATGCACCTGGTGTGCACTGACACAAGTTGCACACGTGTAAGCCTCTTTGACTGACTTCTGTACAACAACTAAAATAATGCTCAACATCAAAAGAATTATTCATTTTTGCAGGGGAGTTTAACTTGCTCCCCTCCACCTTTAGAGGCCAATTAGTACCTGCAGTGTAATGAGGCTCAACAGCATGCAAATGTTCCACATAATTAACACAAATGGCATTAGGCAAACTGCATGAGATTAGGCTACATGTGGTGCAGCTGCTGAAAAATGAGAAAGCAAAAAAAAAAAAGATTGGTCAAAGGTCCGTGGGGTTGTCACCATCTCGGGCTGACTTGCATGAATGGAACCATTTCGTAAGATGAGGAATCAAGACACGCAACGCATCACATCGACTTTTGTCTGACAGGCTGCGGATCAGCGAGTGTGTTTACAGATTTGTCGAGCTACTGAGCTATACTTGTGACTTTGTACCTTGTGTGGTTGTGTGCATGTATGCTTGAGGTCCGCTGACAGGTGGTGTGACTACACTGACATGTGTCGGACAGCGTTTCTCACTCCTGGGCCTCTTGCTCACACTCCACTGGTCTGGCTCCCCTGAGCTCCATGCATAATGCAGCAGGCCAGGGACTCCACCCTGCATGTTAATGTGCATGCGTGTGCCGGCTGTGTGCTGTATGTGACAACAAGAGGAGAGAGTGTGGCATGGCTGCTCGGGTTAACAATGCATGTGTTTGCCTCTGTATGTGTGGGATCATGTGTTTGTATGTCACCACTAACACCCACAGCATTGTACCGCTCTTTGTCACATTTACATGCAGCAGGGTTGCAAAAAATAAACCAAAACTCCCAGAAAAACTGAAAGAAAAAAATCGAAAGGCTCAAGAAGCGAATCCATCATTGTAAAAAAGGATGATTCACGCGGAACATCTAATATTTATAATTATATCAACACTTCAATGATTCTGAATTACAACAGAAGTCACGTATCTTGAGGTCACCAGTTTTTGAAGAAAAACCAGGGCCTGAAATAGATTATAAAAATGTAATTAATTTATCCCAAACCTGGAAAAAATTAATCGTCAATCTTCATGATTATTTTTTTTTAGTTACAGTATTAGCCAACCACTGATCTTATTTGAAAATAAACACAAATATGTAATCCCACACAAAATTGTACATTTGAAGCATTTATTTTTATGCTGTCAATTGGTTAAAAAAATAATCTGATTAATTTCAGTCCAAAAGTATTATTAATCTAAACTAATTGCAACATTTTACTAGGTAAATTTGAAAGGCTCCCTACCATGAAAATTCTACAATTCCTCACTATAAAGAACCCCAAAGCGGCATTTTGATCCGTTCATGCATTTAAGAGTAATCCTCTAAAAACCTGCGCTGTCTGCTGCAGGCCCTGGTCATGACGTCATGCAGTGGACAGCAGCAGCACGCAGCGGCAGGCGGATATTCAGGAATCGAGCCGTTTTACTTCCGGGTATGAAAAAACTAACTAAAAATATAACTAATATTTCCCAAATAATTAGTTTTTTAGTGGTCAAAATGTAATACATGATCATAGATATGGATATAGTTCACTCTGAAAGGCTTAAGAAAATCATTGTAGTACCCTTTTAAATAACAATATGCTGCTTTTGGACTAAATCAGGCCAGAAAATTATTTCTTTATTTATATTGTCTGAATTTTTGAATGTATCAGGTGTTAACTCAGAATCATAATTTGCGTGCACAAAAGAAATCAACAGTAAGATAAGCAGAACTGTAAAGACCTTTATGTTTGCAGTATTACTGCAAGAAAACAAAGTTGCTGACATACAGCCATTAAAACCTGCAGACCTAAAAAGAAAAAGAAAAAACTTCTGGTCACAAAGCTTAAATGTTCTATGTCCCTGTGCAGACTTTTTTAAAAAGCAATCCTTTATTTTCTGGACATAAAAAAACGATAAGAGAGGTGAAGACAGCTAATTCCACATGCAGCTGGTTTTTTTTTTTTAGTTCAGACAGAAGTGAAGCACAGCTTAAAGTCCACAAAGCTAAATCAGGCCCAGACAGGCAGAGGTCAGTCATGAGCCTGGGATCATCTAAGACGAGACTAGAGCTACCAGAGTTCAGGTGAGGGAAAAGGCAGGCAATCAGAAACAAAGCAGGGTCAGAAAAAGAAAAATCAGATCCAGGTAGAAAGGATCGGTAGCGCTGGCAGGGTGACACAAACAATACTTTGCTTTAAGAAATCGCCTCGTACCGCCAGTAGAATAGTAGGACTCACGATACCAATAGCATCTTGATATTGCAAACATTACAATAATCAACCCTGATGATCTTTGATATATTTAGATCTATTCTTAAAGATATATATCTTTTTTTTTTCTTCAAAATCTTTTTTTTTTTAACAATTAAAACACAATGTGTTATTTAAACTTCCTTTCAAACTTTGACATAAAATGGTCAATAAATATTAGCATGTCTTTACAATAACATACATTTTAAGGTAACTAATAAAGAAAGGTCCAATTAAAAACCAAAATGCAGAGTGTTCTATATCAAATGGCCTACTTACTTCAAAGAGTAATAAATGTGGAAATAAAAATTCAAAATGCTGCACTTAAATTAACTTTACATTTTATATCATATAGTATGTTATTATTGTGGCACAATAAAAAAAGTTTCAACCTGTTAATATAATATATATTTATGACAGTACTGGCACCCATATTCATTTTCCTGTCAGGCTTTGGTGTGCGGACACAATTGCAGGACAGCTGCGAGCTCCAAATCAAAGTGTCTTTAATGACAAAATCCAAAACTAAGGAAGAGCACAAGGCTGGAAAAACAGGAACAGTCACTAAGGTCAAAGTCCATAACAAACTAAGGCTAAACTCCACAAAAAACACACAAGAACCTGGAATGGGAGACAAGATAGTGGGTAAGGGTGACAAGACAAACCTGCAAGGAAGTGAGGGGAAGGAACCCATTATATACAGAAAGGGGAGTAAAAAAAAACAAAGGACACAGGTGTAGCCCGTCAGGGAGGAGTGGCAATCAGCCCAGGGGAATCACATGACATTTCCCCTCTTTTCCTTAAAACTTCCTGCACTTGTCTTTGATGTTCGATTCTTTAGTCACGTGTGTACTGTTATCATACACACCTGTTGGATCAATAACACCAATAGATGTCTCATTTGGATGATCAAATGATCGGTCAGAGAGTACTGATAATTGTTATTGAGTTGAAATATTTCAATTAGGGATGTAACAATTCAGTCAAGCCATGATTCAATTTGATTCACAGTCAAGTCATGATTTCAACATATTCAATTTGTTTTTCTCATCACAACAAATTGAAGGTGTTTCAAGGCCAAGTATGTTTTCTTTTTGCCCCTTACATCAAACTGTCTGATTTTCTACCAACAGAAAGGGTTGAGTAAAGATAAAAAAATTAAACATAATACTGACATTATCCCAAATAGTTTCATACTCGGTTCGTATTTTGCTCCACGAGTGATGGATCGCTCGGCGCCCACACAGCACACCCCCAGCCGCTGAGTGTGCGCTTTCCCACGCTCCAACTCAGCGCAAATGACCGTTCACGCTCAAGTTGCGGAGAAAAAAATAGAGAGAGCTAAAGAGAGTTCCTAAAAAAGAGCACAGCTCCCGGGCAACAGTCGCAGGAAGCAGTCATAAAGCTGGGTCTTCACCCATGACTCACGGTAGATTGATTGGTCAAAGTTGTGATGAAATTGAAACGTTGCAGGGTGAGGAGCAAATCTCAGCTTCGCTTGAATTTGCGCTGTCAGGACTCCAACTTCCAGTTCCCCTCCCAAACACCAGAGGGAGCCCTCTCCAGAACACTGATCTCCTCCGTTGCTCCTTTCACCAGCTGTATTGAATTGCCTTCATCAGGCTCACCATATTTATATGTTCAGTTTTTACCTAATTCTCAGCAAAGTATTGCCTAGCCTAGCCTAGCAATTTCTAAGCGGTTCTGATTATTCTTTTTCCTACTCATGTTTTTGACCCTTGCCTGTTCTACTCGCCTTCCAGTCTAGCTCCTCCTTTTTGACCTCTGCCTGGCCTTTGACCTTGTTTCTGTTTTTCCCCGCCTGGGTGTTTATTAAAACGTCCCTGCTTGCTTATGGATCTAAACGCCTCCGTGTCTTAGTCACACGCTGACAGTTGCAATTGCATCATTGCTAAATCCTGGAGGGACTGACTTATGTGAAACTTTGAAATCTGGAGGAGCTGCGAGAATTTCTCAGGAGAGGGGCGCAGATGAACAGCACGCAGCCCCTCCGCAACACACAGGTGCACAAATACTCACACCAAGCCTGCATGGAAAGATGCCATGTGCTTTGCATTTTTCTAAATATAGGTACAGGCTGAGATAAACTGATTTTTTAACCCATTTGTTTATTTTTGCTGGACATGTTGAAGAGTTTGAATGTTCTTGTTTTTTCACAAAGAATCGTTACATCCTTAATCCTATAGTTTGCCATGTTTTGTCCCACCTTTAGTCCTTTCATGTTTGCGGTGAGCCATTATACAGTCCATGGACTCAGCAGAAGGCAATTCATTTAAGTATAAAGCAGAGGTGCCCAAAGTGGGGCTCGCGGGCCAAATTTGGCTCAGAGAAGACTTTGGGACCGAAGGAGCAACGGTAGGAGTCATTTTGGCAAAAAAAAATTGTGAAGCTTAATTTCTGTTTTTTCGTTTTTTTTTTTTTCTGAAGGAATCAAACAGTTACTAGCTAGGTTCTACTCTGAAACACAAACTGTGTGAGAGAAAGGTCATTCAAATGTGAGTTGGCTTATGTTTTTTTTTTTTTTTCCTCATACATTCTAATTTTGCTTATAAAATAAGTATGCGTTTACGTTTGTTCAGGACAAAAATATCAGGATGAAATGAAAACTATTTTTCTTTAAGTTTCCTGTGAGCTGGAGCTGATGATGCTGGAGGACCAAAGAGGAGAAAACATGAGGAAGCTGGAGACTGGTGAGGAGGTCAGGGACCAAAGCCGCTCACCACATCAACAAAGATGCAGAAACTGATAACGGAGACTATCATCCACGGAAGTTCAACCCCAGACACATCCATCCATAGTGTCCAAACACCTCTAAATGCAGGAAAACCATCATGGTGAAATCTTTTCCCACTGGTGCAGCAGAATCTGCGACAAGAACTCTCCCTTGAGGTTTGGGACTTGTGAATGTCACTGGGAGCATCACCAAGACCTTTGAGGAGCCAAACAGGAGAGAACTGTTACCAAAAACATCTGGAGATATTTTACATTTGATGCAGTTTTTTCAACATTTAGAGAGAAAGATACGAATTTTTGCCGTAAACAGTTTGATACTGGATACATTTAAATTTTTAACAAACAAAATATCTTGTTCATGTACATTTCACTGTTTTTCTCACTAAAAATTCTAAAAATCCCATTCCAATTTTGTGTTTTTTTACAACTTGAATTGTTCCAACACTATTATGAAATAGAAAACATTGTAAAATAATGAAATATGTTGGAAATTCAGTGTCTTCTTGAGCAAAAGCACAAAATTGTAGGACATTTTTAGAACCTTTCATGGTCAAAATGAGCAAAAAAAGTCCAGCAGGACATTTCGATGTCTAGGTGTTAAAGAGTTAAAACCCCTCACCTGTTTGTCATTACTGCTCTATGGTTTTCCAAAGCTCTACGGGTGAAATATACTTAAAAATTTCAAAGACAAATGTAACTTACTTTTTATTTATGTTACCTTAATGAATACAGACTAATATGTTAAGACTGCCACAAACCAGTAACCTGTCCTGGGTGAACCCCGCCTTCGCCCAACAGTAACCGGGACAGGCTCTGGTAACCCCAGGACCCTGAAAGGGATATAGTGAGTTAAGAAAATGGAAGGCTGTATTACAACAATGTTTGTGACAAATCTTAGAGCCATAATGTTGTTTCCGGCTCAATCACTCCATGACCACACAAACACACACAGAAAAAAATGCTGTTCATCATTTTCTGAAGTTGTTATTTGCCTAACAGCAGTTTAATTGTATTTACCAACAGACCCAAACAGACACACTGTTCCATCCCTAACTAACAATTATCTTTGCAACAAGTTACTGTCTATAAATGGAGAAAAAAAGGTTGAATGCTGGTTCTCTGTTTTTCACTCATCAGCAGTAGCTGTGGTGGCTATTGCTATATATAGTGGTGCTGCTTGTGGCCTTCATTAGGCTCCTCATTTTGTGGCAGTAAAGTGAAATGTTGCTGCTCCACTTTGCCCTTTAGACGTCACACTGCAGAGATGTATGCAAACAGTAATCTAACGCCTAATAAAGGCTCGAGAGGGGATGGGCGTTCCAGATGAGCTGCCAGGCCTTATTTACTCGGTGAGTGTCATGGTGTTGTGATATAATGCACGTTATAAAGAAATTCACAATCAAGAGGTCAGATATTTAGAAGAAAAAAAGAGTTGAAGGGTACTTTATCCCAATTGAGTCCATGTTTCAAATTTGGCTGACATGTCCCCAGTGGATAATTTGACATCTGAAGTACTAAGTAGGCTGGCAGAGTGCCCCTGGCAACAGGGCACCCAGATGGACGTGGCTTGACCATGATCAAAGCTCCGACACTGTCCTCTATCACCCTGAAGGACACAGCTATAGTCTGCTTCTCTCTGTTCTCTGCCCAGCACCTAGTCCTGTTTTTCAGCCCTGAAACAGAGAAGCACAACAGACAAAAAAACACATTTGAAGTTTTTAGAAAATTTACTCCAAAGTAGCATCAAAAATCAAGCATTAAAGTAAAAGAAGGAGTGCAGGCTATGCTGTGCATTTCTGAGATATCAAAAGTACAGTGTTGTGTCAGGCAAAAGAAAGGGAAGGCGGGGGAGCAGATCAGAGAGCCCTGCCCGGAGAGGGCTCAGTCTGCTGGGGGCAATGCTTCTGGCAAACCCCCTTACCCCTGTTCTGACCTGGAGGATGCCCCAGCTGCTGCAAGCTCCAGACGCACTGAAAGAAGAGCGGACTTGAATACTAACCAGCTCCCCGTTTCATTGGAAATTGTACACATCAGCAGAGGAAAACAATACAAGAGTGAATAGTAAATGTGGAATCTTGAACACTGCTCAAGAGTGTGTGGATGAGAGGCTTTTAATGCTGGAAAGACAGTGAACTCTCTCCAGAACTGAGCGTTGAAGGAGACAGGCCTTTTCCCAACAGCTTAAATTGTGGCTGGTGGCACTTTCCTGCTCTGCCCACGGTGTGATTGACAGAATGCAAGCTTTTCCCTTGTATCGACATGCTGGGCAGCTCTTTATAACATGTCATGTCAGTCACTCTGGCTAAGGCCAGGGGAGCGTCAGTGACAGCCGTGTAACCAGGTGTCTGTGCTTGACTGGTCCCATTATGATGAGGCTGGATTCCTTTAACAAGCCCCTACGAGCTTAAAGCAATACAGTGGTATAACTGTACCCCTACCCTTTTAGCCACAATCCTCTGAGCCCCTGCCTGCAGCAGCTAAGACACCCCTGACCCTGGAGCTTGGCACTTCCTGAAAAAACACACAACCATGCAAACCTTAGAACTTTGCTCACTTGTATAAAATATCAATGTCTAGAATGCTGTCCGGTCTTTTACGCTGGATTTACACGTGTCCATCTATATTGTGTTGCATGTGGAGTCTGTCTTACAACTGTTCGTTAGTTTACAATGTCTACGTTGCCTGTTTACTTGCCCCTCCTGACTCCTGGAGGAGTGGTTTGTCTTGTGTCAATTAATTCATCCAAAACTTAGTCTAACAGCGCCCATGCTGTGTCCTTCCTCACTAAGTCCTTGCAAGATGCATGTTTAGTGTCAGAAATGATGTTATGTGTTTGTACTTCCCAAATTAACCTTTCACCGTCCATGAAAATAGACACAGCAATGTTACCGTGTGTTATAGTGATGGAATATCGATATCAAGGCATGGATATATGTATAACGCCATTTTTGGTATCTACTCTTTTAAAGTATCCATCCATTTCTTAACCCGCTTTATCGCTTTTGGGGTCTTAGAGAACAATCCTGTGCAAGGTTGTTGGGCTTTGACAACCTGTTCAGGTCTATCAAAGTACTAATTACTAATTTATAAATAAGGAAGTATATGTGTCATTTCTAGATATTTTTAGTTATTAGGTGAGTTATTCTAGTGTTTTGAGCCAAAAACCCCAGCTTATAGTTTATTGAACTGCTCCATCTGTCATGTGACCAGGGGAGCCCCAAATTGTATGTGTTACCCAATGAAATTAATGGAAGATGGACAAAAAAAGGCTGTTACCTCAGGTTCCAACGAAATGAAGTCAACTCACTCACCATTTTTCCGTGGTACAGATATCGCTCAATTTCGCCATGAAGATGAAGAAAATATCATAAAAAATGATTTAGCGAGAAGATGTTAAGAAGAGACACCAGAGCAAGAATGGATATTCTGACAAACAGCTGAAAAAGCTGTTTATTTTTCAATTGAAGTCTTTGGGATTTTTCTGGGACCAGCAGGTGTTTCCAATTTGGTCCACAAGGGGGAAGGAAATGATCGGTCCAGCTCTCTTGATGTGCTCTCTATGATGTTACCTTTAGCCACAACACAACACGGCACAGTGTGAGTAGGAGATTTTAGAAAGAACGGTTTTGTATTTTTAACATTTCACATTAAAGTTGTTACCTGACCAGTATTTAATGACATCTGTTCTTAGGATGAAAAATAATATGCTTGAAAAAAACAATCACCAGTAGGAAATTACCAGTAATCGGTATTGGTATGGAATAATTTATGCAAAAATAATCAGGAATCCTGAAAGTATGGTTATCGCCCATCACTGGAGCAGTATTGCGTTGGGTTGTCACCTTGACTGTAATATAAAAGTTAAAAAAAGTTTTATTTTGAAAGTGATAAGGAAGTTTTTATTTTGACACCCGGACCTATTTCCTGTTTTTCCAGCTTTTTGCTGCGACATTAACGTGTCAACGTGGAAATAGAACTTCTGCAAAAACTTGCGATTAATTGCAGAGGGATCAAATGCAGACATGACAGAGGCAATACACTGATGTTTTTTGTGTCAACGCAACACAACACAATAGAGACACAAGATGGATTAGTGGAAATCAGCCTTTAAGTCAATCCACTGCTTTATTTTTTATTTTTTGTTGTTTAAAAAGGAAATAATTTCCTTTTCTTCTATTTTTACTGTTGGCTACTGAAACTGATCAAAAGTCCATGTATATAGAGCTTGAGCTTTGTAAACCTCTCTTTGCTGCTTCTTCATTACCACAACAGCAAGCTCTGTTTCTTCTCCCACATAGCTGCAACCTCTGTTCCCCCGCATGGCAGGTTAAGTGTGTTCTATTCCTGCAGATGTCGGTGAACTCCTTAGCCCCACCCTTCTCCTCTTTGCTCCCTCTTCTGTCCATCCAGTTGGCAGCATTGATTTCATGTTAGGGCTGCCCACATTGATTTTCATGCAGGTTCATGGAGCACATTCCTGCTTCCTCTGCCTACAGTGGGAGGTGAAGAAAATCATTTTTGACAGTTGCTGGTAGAGATTCAGCAAGAGGCCGCGTTCACGAACATCACCCCACTACCTCCTCCTACAGCCTTCATCCTAGTGTGGCCATCTGCTTCTTCACCTGAACTTGTTTGGTGTGTGCTCTTCAGTCTCATCTCTTGCTCACAGCTTGTAGCTGACGTGAGCTGATCATAAGTGGCAGTATGCTGGGGATGAAGATATCCCAGCTGGAACAGATCAGTTTCTCTGTTGTAAAGAGCAAGGTTGTGATTAGACTCTCTGGGTGTTTATTCAGCGTAATTATTGTTTTTTTTTTTGGGATTAGGCACCCTTTGTTTGTCTTGTCGTAGTATTGCTGATTGTACTGTGGCAACTCAAAAATTTTTGTTTTCCTGTTTTTTTTTTTTTTTCTTTTTGTTATTTTGCTTTTTTAACATAGGCTCCTGATGTGGTCCTTAGTTTCTTTACTGTGTTTTAGGACATGGGCAGAGGAAGAGCGATCGACCTCTAATCCTAGGTTCCGTTCCCCCTTGCTCGCCCACGAGTCGAAGTGTCGTTGAGCAAGACACTGAATCCCCCATTGCTCCTGGTGGTTATAGGTTGCCACCAGTGTACACAGATTATATACATACATATATATAGTATATAATAGTAATAGCAATACAGTCACAATTGAAGCTTTGGCAAAATTTCAATAAGGAAGATCTAGCTCACTTGGGCCTGATCTGAATACTCCCCTTCTCCCATCCCCTTAGCCCTGCCCTTGGTGGGAGTTGAAATTGAAGTCCAGTGATTATTATTTGTTAAACTTCACACTCCAAACAAAGGGGATCCAAAGTCCACTAAAGAGACACTCCGGAACATCTATGACTTTGAAGAACCAGAGAAAAAAAAATTACTTGCCAACAAAAGAGGCAAGAACTGAAAACAACTTGCGGAATAAATCAGTCACACGCACTGTAACTTGAGCTTCGGGGTCCATGTTTGAACGATCAACAGTGTTTAGGTGTGCTGTTAAACTGAATACACAAAGCTGTAACCAGGAAACCATTACCACAGGATCAATATTTATATCCTAAACCAGTTGAGTAAAATAAAAATAAGACAAAAACAGTGAGTTTAAAAGAAATGTTAACAGTCACAAGCTACATGAAACAGTAGATTTGGGGTTTGCAGGGATTTGATACACGACCAAGCAAGTTCTTTCTCTAAACTATTTGGAATCTCAAATGTCTGAAAGGAGTCGTCTTTTAGTGCAGGGTTCCGCTGCCCGGGGGTTTTGATCACGTGACCTAAAGCAGCTACCTGCATGACTTTCTGGATTAGTTAAAACGAATAAGGTTAAAAAGTTCACAAAAACCAAACAATGAAGCATATTTTGAAAGTTCCTCGACATACGGAATTATCAAGAGTTGTTTTCATATAGCATGTGGCGACACAGTCTAGTATGTGGTGACACTCTTGACAGTTTCACACAAGCAGATAATATAGTTGGAGACACAGTGGATTCACATTTGTATTATATTTAGATAGTAGTAGTTTTACAACAGTTGTATAATTTTATTTTGCTTTATATATCCATCACACCATAGAAGTTGGACTTAGTTGAAGCGAGTGTTCAGTTGTTAGCCTCCACTTTGATGTGAAAGGGAAAATCTTTAACACAAAGTTCAAACCAGCTGCAAACGTTTTGCAGGGAATGAAGATTCAATCAAATAAAGTTGCTGATTGTTAGAAACTTGTAAAAGGGACATTTGAGAATTTTTCTCTGGCTAGGCTGAATGAGATGGACAGCTGTTCAGAATCTTTAGCACAGAAAAATGTTCCTTTGTGCCAACAAAAATACCTAAAAATGGGGATTTGTGTAAAGACAAAATATTATCAATCTTGTTGGCTTGAAAGATAATAGGAGCCTGGATTGAGTGTTAAAATGGCCCAGTATAGGGAAAAAAACATGTAAAGTTTCCTTTATCAAACCAGAAACGACAACTACAATTCAACAACTTTCTTTTTAAATTGAATCTTCATCATCTGTGTTAAAAAAAAATACTACTGATTTTTAAGCAAAATTCTTGTAGTAGCATTTTATTTTGAAAATAGATTTTCAGAAACCAGAGCTTGAAATGCTAACTATGGCCCTTTTCAGACCGGTCCGTGAAAATATTGTCTAATTTAAACCGGTCTCTGCCCTTAAAAGGTACACTGTTCACTGTACACTGTTCCTTAAAAGGAACACTGTTTTAGTGGACTTTTATGGAACCGGGAAAAATTAATTTAGATTTTTTTCTTTTTTTTTACCATCAGTTTTTTGAATCTGATGCAGTTCCTGCAGTGACCTCTAGAGGAGCAAATACTTACAGTTCTCCTCCTTGTTGCTTGTTATGTAGATCGGCAGGAGCATAGCAGCAGTGACCTGTGAAAGTGGCAGAAATGTCATACACTTCATTTGTGCAGCAGTAAAAAGCCCCTGCTGTCTTGGGAGCCATTGATCTGACAAGTTATTACAGAGGAGCAGAGGCAGGAGGAAGCCGTCACAAGCATGGCTCTGACAACACTAGTTCTTCTTTCTCTCACTCTTTCACTGTCAGCTTCTTATGTTCACCTCTGGCCTCTTTTATCTTTCTTTCTTTATGTTTTTCTTTCCCCACTTCCCTTCTTTTTTTTCCATCATTCAATCTGCCTTTGTGTTCTGACATTGACAGTTGCCTTTCCTTGTTCTTTTTGTGAAGATTGATTAGCAATAATGCGTCCATGTGCAAATTAACATATGCCAAATATTACAAGAAAATTATGAAAAGCTGCTATGGTGGTTTTAGACTTTGCCTTATGCTGCGTTTGCTCAATGCAATTTCCGCAGTAGAGGTGGCCAGTTTCAAAGTTAAGTCAATGGTACAGATGCGATCTCACGTCCTGTGGTGTATTTTGAGCGACACCACAGTCTGTCAGTAGCGGGATTTGAGTGGTGCAGCAAGAGTTTTAAAATCTGAATTTTGGTTAGGTCATCGAGGCCCGTCTACCAATCATGGACTCAGCTTTGGGCATGTGACTTTTTCAGTGTCCCAACCAGCTGGTAGAATGCTAATCCAATTTGAGCATTTTTTGTCCTGAACTTCCATCCATTTTCTTTATTCGCTGGGGTCGTGGGGTTTCCAGAGCTTGTCCTGGATACTGTTGGGTAAAGGCGGGATACACACTGGACCGGTTGTCAGCGTGTCGCAACAGCGAACAGCCTCTGAAGTGCCAGCAGAACTCACTTGCTTGATACGCCGGAAGACAGACAGCCACTGCTCTGGCCTCCTGAAATTTTTGCTATTTGTTATATTTTACATCAAAACAATAGTAAAAGGGTCCCCTAATTTTATTCTCGTTCAAATTTTTTCCCTCTTGGACAGTGAGCTTTCAAACTGAGTGAGAGACAGATGGGAAGACAGCAGAAACGGATATCTTACAGATGCAATGGGAGTGAAGCTCACTGTACTGAGAGAATCTATGAAAGATCTCACAAACCCAAACATGGAGATGTGATGAATGATACTTTTTTTGAACTCTTCAAAATAAATAAACCTGCTCTCTAAACATCATCTGTCTTCCATTATCAGAGACGTCGCTTGATGTAGCGATCAGACTAATAGGTAGCTCCTGTTGAGAACTGGTGGTGGAGGACCCAAACGCAGAACGACGGATTGAGAGAAAGGAGTTTTATTTCGGGTTGAGATCCTGGATGGCAGATGGTTGTCCAAGGCGTGACAGGAGGGAGTCCGGGTGATCCTTGACAGGAGAGCAAAGGTTAGAGACAGGAACCAGGAGTAAAGGCTTAGGCGTAGACTTACGACGTGGCTAGATAACAACTCAGAGTCGGTATACTCTACCGGAGTGGAGCAGACGAACCGACGTTGGCTGGTGGGCGTGGATGTCCTTTTAACTGGTCGTCTGATGGGATGAGCAGGTGTGGTGGATTAGCGCCTGAGGTGGACAGCAGGCCCTGACAGCTCCTCCTCAATGCGGCCGGGCAGAACACATCTCAAGGAGAGGCGGCTGACACGAATTTTGACACACAAATTGCGTTTGATGGGACTACAGCATTAATCACAACTGCCCTCATGTATTAATACAGTAGGGTTGAACGTATTGATATTATAGGTAAATATCTATACTAGCGTGATGTGATTGATACTTTTGTTGCAGTTTTATTTCAATAGTTTCCGTAAAAAGCTGGAATTTACTTGCAGTGTTCATTCAAGCGCAAGCTCCTCTCCCTTCTTCATCAGGGGGCAAAGTCATTAAAGAGCCACATATTGTCAGGAATTGGTGTTGGTTGAGTACACAATATGCAGGAGACCAGGTTTGGTGACAGAAACTGAACATTTAATAGATTAACCAAAACATGAAAAAAATGTGGAGAAACACAAAAGATGGCAAAACAGAGCAAATGGCCTGACAAGGATTGAATGAAAAAAGACACCTAAATAAACTGAGGGCAACTAACAGAATGAAGACAGGTGTGGATCATGAACCTGACACTTGTGTGACCGAGGGACAATTTAAAACAGAACATGCCCAAAAATAATAATTACTGATAAAACCCAAACCAAAATTTACAATTCTGACAGTACCCCTCCACAAAAGGGCAAATCCCAGATGCCCAAAATTTCTGTTGTGGTGTTTATATTATTATATTTATTACAATGTTGCCTTTGTTCACATCTTTCTCCACAGTGACTTTGATATTCTGTTTCTGCAGTTTTTTAATATATGTTTTTGGTGTTAAACTAAAATTGTTATTACATTTTTTGCATGTTCAAATTTGTTCCAACAAAAAATGGTGATATTAAAAAAAAGACATGAAAATATGCACAAGGTAGAGCTACTACAGGTGGCTGTGGTGCAATGGTAGGGCAGTCGTCTCATGATCAGAAGATAGTTGGTTCGATTCCTTGCCCGCCCATGTGTCGAAGTGTCCTTGGGCAAGACACTGAACCCTAAATTGTCTCTGGTGGGAGGTTGGCGCCAGTGTTCGGCAGCAGCCACCACCAGTGTATGAATGTGTGTGTGAATGGGTCTGTGACTGTGGAGTGCTTTGGGCCTTCGAAGGATATACAAGTATACGCCATTTACTATCACCATGTTCAGAAATGGATCGAGTTTATGATTTTCTATTTGTCAAAGTCAGTTTTTTTTTTTTTTTTTTAATTGAAGCCTTTTAGTTTCTCCCAACTAAAAGTCTCCCAACCAACTCTTTCCCCTGTTAACACCATACCTGACAAAAACACTAACCTATATATAGCTTACAGAGGACGAAAACCATCTGGTAATGCAAGATTTCTGCCGGTTGATAAAAGACATCACACTACTACACCAGGCCATTTTTAACCTTTTGGGGGGGCGGGTTTGCTTCTCCAAACTTGTGCTGAAAACATTGCTTTTCTCACTCAAAATACAAGACACTTTTATTTCTTAGTCCGAAATATTACATTTATTCAAAAATCTTTGTAAATAGCAGTAGAGCCTACATGTTTTTGTTTGTTTTGTTCCAGTCAACAGGTTATAAACCCCTCCACTCCTTCGACATTAGAACTCACTTCCAGATATGACATATTATTCGATGACATGTATTTTGGATATCACATATGCAATATGCTACACAGCCCAAATAACAACTCTGCAGCCAAAAAGTCACTTAAAAATGATTTTACACCAACAGAAAAGAGTAGATATGTGCTTATTATTTCAGTTTTAAACTGCCACAAGGATTTCTGCCAGCAAAATGTTCTCATGCTAGATGTAGAATGTCATATAAAGCTTCTTATCTCACCCGCCGCTGAGAAAGCTGTCCAAGAGATCATCTCTAGTCTGACTTCATCCACACGCTGCCTCAATGTGGTACCCACTGGATTTCTAAAATCTGTGCTGGGCAGTTTCTCTCAACTTAATAAACTCATGTGATTAGCATCTCATGGTGATCTGGATGCTTTCCAAAGATCTTGATACTGTCATACATCCTCACCTTAAATAGAGCAGTCTTGATGGAACAATAATTAACTACTAGATCTCAGTTTTAAACGTCCATATTTAGGTAAAATCCTGGGGGGAAAAAAACTGTTTCTCCACAACTTACTGTTTTTTTCATTGACAACTGTTTTGACCATTTACAGTCAGGTTTTAGGCACTCAACCTGCTTAATTCAACATGACAAATGAGGTATGACTAAAGGCAGATATGGTCAAAATCTTTGTCTTGTTGAAGGATCCGAGTTCTGATGCATTTGACTATGTGATCCCACTGCATATAGTCAAGGACTGGGGATGTATCTCTACTATTGTCCTTCTTCTTCTTTTCCTTTTGGCTTTTCCCTTCAGGGGTCGCCACAGCGAATCCGTTTCCTCCATCTAAACCTGCCTTCAGCATTCTCTACTCTAACACCAGCCACCTTCATGTCTTCATTCTGTGCATCCAGAAACCTCCTCTTTGGTCTTCCTCGAGACCTCTTTCCTGCAGCTCTAGACTCAGCATCCTTCTACCAATATCTTCACTGTCTCTCCTCTGAACATGTCCAAACCATCTCAGTCTGGCCTCACTGACTTTATCTCCAAAACCTCTAACATGTGCTGTCCCTCTGATGGATTCATTCCTGATCCTATCCATCCTGGTCACTCCCAAAGAGAACCTCAGCATCTTCATCTCTGCTACCTCCAGCTCTGCTTCCTGTCTTTTCTTCACTGTTTCTAGTCCAACAACATGGCTGCTCTCACCACAGTCTTGTACATCTTTCCTTTCATTTGTGCTGAAACTCTTCTATCACACATCACACCTGACACTTTTCTCCACCCATTCCAACCTGCTTGCACTCGCCTCTTCACTTCTTTTCCACACTCTCCATTCCTCTGTGCTGTTGACCCTAAATACTTCAACTCCTCCCCCTTCTTCATCTCTTCTCCCTGTAACCTCACTCTTCCACTTGGGTTCCTCTTCTTCACACGCATGTACTCTGTCTTACTGGCTAACTTTCATTCCTCTCCTTTCCAGGGGAGACCTCCACCTCTCTAGCTCCTCCTCCACCTGTTCTCTGCTCTCACTACAAATCACAATATCATCTGCAAACATCATAGTCCATGGTGATTCCTGTCTAACCTCATCAGTCAGTCTGTCCATCACCATTGCAAACAGGAAGGGGCTCAGAGCTCAGTCTCTCTGTCTTGCTGATCTGTACAGGTCAGTCCTTAAATTGTTTTAAGTCATGTCTTGAATAAAGGGTGTATTGACCTGTGCACTTCCCTCACATTAGGTAGATACGAATCTGTGGATTTACTCCCTCACTGCAACCAAAAGATCACCAAGTAACATGAACAATACTGAAAAAAATCCCATTTGGTACAGAGAAACAAGTCTTAACTATCGCTTTCAGCATATGTCTCCAAAACATATGTTTCAAGATAGAGATAAACTCATAATCATAGACTCACACTTTAAATATAAAATGTAATCAGGATTTTTTAATCTCAAAAATACTGCTGTAATCAAAGGTATTCTGCCTTACCCAAATCTGAAATGTTTAACTCAGGTTAAGACACTGTAACTATCTGCAGCATTTCAGTTTCATGCAGTTAAAATTTGGAACAATCTTCCTGAATATCCCAGATAGTTCTGACAATGCCTTGTTAAAACCTTCCCTATGCAGGTAAATCCCAGAAAAAAACAGTTTCTCAGCAACTTACTGGCTTTTTTTTCTAACAACTGTTTTGACCATTTTCAGTCTGGTTTTAGGAACTCTAGCTGCTCATATCAACGAGAGAAGTGAGGTGTGACTGAAATTTACTACAAGTGAAAGTCTTGTATCTTCAGTTTTTTCTATGATCGTTTTAATGCTATTTTATTAAGTTTTGATCTTGTTGTTTTAATTGTTATTTTGCTGTGATTTAATTGCAGCATGTATTAAGATACTTTTTGTCAAGAACATTGTATATTCATTTTTCTAAACATATGAACATATCTTGCAATGCAGTCTTTGGTCTTTTTGACGGTCAACATTAATTCATACAGCATAAATTCTACCGACTTTCACTTGTAGCACAAAAAACTACTCTCTGTCTAATTTTCTTATTTCTAACACTCGAGCTGAACACTAGGCATGCACCTTTCACTTGAACAACATAAACAGGCCCCTTGTGCAGTGTACTGGGAGGGGTTCTAGGAAAAACTGAAAAAATCTTAAGACACGCCTGCATCTCACCTACTTCCCCTAACTTTACCCTTGTGTGTTGCTTTATTGTTCTCTCCAGCCTGATGGCAACAGCATGCCCATTGTCATGATTCTGTGCTTAGGTTTTGTCATCTTCTGTTACCCCTGTCAGTTTCACCACATTCAGGTTAACCATCCACAGCTGTCTTCATTTAGTTAATTGCCCTCAGTGTATTTATTTTTATTTAACCTTTATTTATCCAGGCAGGACAGATTAAGAACAACATTCTTATTTGCAACTGTGGCCTGGCAAAAGGCAAGACCTTTTGAGAAAAGGAAAGAGGTTAAGAGATTTAAGAAAATAAAAAATAGAATAAAAACAGAAAGGAATCAGATGCAAAAAACAGTAAATACAATAGAATAAAATCAGAAAGAAATCAGAACAAAAACAGTATAAAATAAAATACCCTAAAATCATTACTATGAGAAACAAAAACATTCATCTTTTAAATAGTCATTAAGATGGTTTTAAGTGTCTGGTTTTCAGTTTCTCATTGTCAGGTCATCTGCTCTTCTACGTTCTGTTGCCTCACTGGTTTGTTCTCCTGGTTTTGTCATGTTTTAGTTGATTTAGTAAATGTTTATGTTTCTGCCACCAACTCTGGTCTCCTGCATTTGGGTCCTCCACCACAATCCCTGACACCCATAGAAAAGATTGGCATGTACATTTTTGTCTAACCAAATAACCTAGTTAGCATGTCTTTGGACTGCAGGAGGAACCCGGAATCCCCAGTGAAAACCCATACATTCACAGATAGAACATCCAAACTCCACATAGAAAGGCCCCAGCGGGGATTAGAACCAGGGCCTTCACACTGTCAAGTGAGAGCGCTAACCACTGTGCCTCGTGCAACCCCCCTGAGATGATGAGTTAAAATTTCCTGTGAACCATCTACCACCCCTCACAGATTTGCTTATTTTTCACCTGCAGACAGCCTGTGTACACCCGTAAGAGCAGCTGATTCTAAGGCTTAAATTGAAGTGGGAGTCAACCATGAGATACCTGTCAGTGTGAGTGGGCTTCATTCATACCTTAAAGTCCAAGAGGCTAACCAAGGGGCCGCACTATTTCTCTGAATAAACCGGATGTATCAGTCTACTGCATTGATATACCATCTTAAACGTGTGACTGTCCATTACTGTGGTTGATAATTTACAGGCAGACACTACATTGAATGGTAATGAAGAAAGTCAGTACTATAAATCTGCTTGAGGATCACTGAGGAAATACTGATTGGTATTTCAGGATTTAGAAAGGAATGAAATGTTCAACTATGAAATAAAAATGCAAACAAAACAGAGATTCTGGCAGCCATAACAGTCAACATTTGACAATTTTCTAGGACATGGTGACAGTGCATAATTCTAAAACTATTACTTTGTTTTGAGGTTAAACTCTTCATTTATCTCAGTTGTATGGTGGTTGGCAGTTCAGAGCGCCCTGTACATCGAGCTGTCAGACAAACAGATAGGAAGAACAGATGAGGTGTGGGGGTTACGGCCCAAGACAGATGAATAGCCATTTTGATTGATGCTGGCCTTTGTGCACGTATCCACCCTGATGCTGCTGTTCTGACACAAGTCTGTTCCACAGTAATCTGTGATCAGAAGAAAAGGGCACCACCAGCTCTGATCATCATTCTTTCCACCACCACCCCCCATCACCCCCACACGTACACCTCCTCAATCCAACATCAAGTAGGTAGAATTATACTTGACAACAAACATTCACCAGGCAAGTTCAGCAAACTACGGAAGCCGAAAACAGCCTGCCCCGTTTCATTGTTATAACGAGATCCGCTATCTTGTTAAAACGAGAAAACAACGTTCGTTTTCTCTGTAATCTAGAACGAAGAATGAAGCGTCACCCTCTTCCCTTCTCGCACAGAGATGCAGAGACTTCACCTGTTTGAAAACACTCCACAGAAGTTGTTTTTAGTCTATTTTTTATTTATTAGTGGATCCATGCTCTTTAAAGGTCTTAATTCATTCTCATGCACCAGCCCCCCCACAAGCATTTCGTGTCAATTCTGGCAGAAGTTGCATAAAGATACATGAGAAAATCAGATTGTTTTCAAAATATAACCAGTTTTTCACAATGAAACGCCCCGATTGACATATGTGATCCTGTTTTTGTATCTAAACAGACTGTAGACACAGAAATAAACACAATCGAATGGAAGCAGCCTCCATTCCGCGTCCAGTGTGAACCCGGCGTAAGTCTTTAGGATAACGTGAAGGCCAGGGGTCTGATCACTGAATTGATGCCTTGTAGCCTCAGCAAAGGGTTTCAAGAGTTGGATGAAATTTTGCAGTCTATGTTGTGGAGGTAACAAAGCTCATATCGGTGAAGCACCATATCATGCAGCTTCCCAGATCTCAGAGCATCATTGACAGATTGCTTCTCTGGTGTTACACCTTGTCTTCACAACTTGCTGCAATGAAGGGTTCCATGCTTTTAATAATCTAAAATATAAAGCATACACAGGAGAAATAGTTGTTAGAGAGCCTGTAAATTCTAATTCATTGGATTTTCTTCAGGGAAAACAACTATTATATAAAAAAAAAAACTAGATTTGTACATAAAATTGCTTAAAAAGCTTAATCAATCCATCATTTTATTTATCTAGCACTTTTTATTAACATACTGTTGAGCACAAGCGGTCAAACAAAAACTCAAATATAAACATGAGTTAAAACAAAAAAAAGTCATAAGACACATTAGATAAAAACAACAACAATAAGATTGACATGATAATAGAAAATAAAGGAAACGTGGCTAAATTTGGGGAGGCACTGCATATATGGAGAGAAAATAGACTCACTCTGATTTGTGCGTGCGAAATTCTTGATTCTTACACGCATAATTCTTGATTTGTGCATAACTTTTGGATTTGTGTCTGCGTAATTCTTGATTTGTAACTCATATAATACATTTTGTGCAAAAGTAAAAAAATTGCAAAATAAAAAAAAATGCAAAATACCATTTACACATGCACAAATTAAAATTACAAGAGCTTGAAACTAATTACACACAAAATTTTTTAAAACCTAGGCACGAATCAACTCTTACTCACACGCAACACGTCAGTGACGTACGAATCTATCGTGAGACTCTTTTCTTGTCTCACAAATTCGTCCGTGAGGGATGCATTCAAGTACTACTAGAATGCTCCTTCACCATAGTTCTCTTGTCAGCCGTTTTAAACTTCGATTGTAAATACATCCAGTAAAACTTGACATTTTCCCAATTTCTTAAAAAATATATTCCCAATAATTAATATAAAATTAATTTAAAAACACATATCCCTTTAAAATGATCAAATCCCTCTGCCCTGTGGATGTTTAGAAGGGCCTCATGGTGCAAGAACGCAGCGATTAATTAATTAAGCCATTATTTACTTTAAAGCCAAACTAATAAATACATGTGATGATTATTTGAGTTTTTTAAAAGCTAATTCAAAAGATGCTCTTCTAATTTAAATGTAAAAAAAATCTCTACAGAGACAGAGCCTCTCAGATCCTCTCATAAACTATTGCACAAAAGAGGACCACATAATTGAAAAGAGGCCTTGCCAATGCACAGATGCTTTGTTGACTCAATCCAAAATTTATCTTACAACATGTCTCATCAGATCACTCATCAGGCGTACAGATGAAACGGCTGATGCAAAGAGGCAGAAATGTAGCCAAAACAAAAGTGGTAGCACACTAAAACGTCTAGCTGTGTCAAGCAATTCATTTATCCCTCACTCTTGTAACTTAAAAAAACACACAGAGGATGATATTTTAACTTATTAAAACGTCAAAGACCTAGTATTCTTGTAGGTAGTATCACGTGGATACAGTGTAAACTCTTTCCTCAGCTTTACTGACTTGATCAGTTAATGCAATTATACCCTGTAAGGATTGTGGTCCCCTGACTTTTCCCCCATTTTTGTATGTTAAACAGATGTGAAAATGAATTTAGGTGGAACAATGCACTTAATTGAACGAAATTACAGGTGGGAAGGTCCAGTGGGAGGAACATAACCTTTATTTAAAAGGCTTTACACAGCACAGACAGTCAAGGAAGGGCTGTGGTGAGCTGCTCAGTGAGCCGAGTGCAGAATTTTGTTTGATGACTTATTCTGAGGTAACCATGAACAATACATTGTTTTACCATTTTACCTTCAAATTTATATTTTTTTAATCAGTTCAAATGTCCCCCTTTTTTTTTGCTGTATAGACTCCGCTGCACACTTGCTGTGTGTTGGCTTTTATCTAGTAAATCCTTCCTTCTTATGTCAGCCTCGAGTCACATCACAGATTGTCTAAACCAGGGGTTACCAACCTTTTTTTTTTTTTTTTTTAAATGGGGGCTACTTCATGGGTATTGAGTCCAACAAAGACTACCATTTTGAAATAACAAATTTGTCTTTAGTTATACATTATTAATAATGAATAATGATACTCCTCTATGTAAAGACACTGATTTCTCACCATAATTATCAACAATGATAACAAGCTAGGAAACAGATACCAATATTCAGAAATTAATTAACCTTAGTAATTGTTACATTTTCAGATGATAACTGACGTCATTACATATCATGGGAAAAATGTCCCATTTTCACTGTTGTACCAAGTTTGTTAATTATGTAATAGAAATTAACTTAAACTTTTAAAAATCTTGTCACATTTTGAACTAATGACCAAATCTGCAGCATTTTTAACTAAAGTAATGATCTTTCAACTGAGTCGGTCTAAGTTAATCTAAACTTATTTAAAATTTGTGTATCATAAACATATTTTTAAGACATTTTAATTTTTAAATCTATGTAAATACAAGTGTAATTAACAAAAGAAAGTAGCAAAAGAATAAAATTTAATTTTATATGCAGCTCACAAGTGAGTTGTGTTGTTTTTGGAAGAGACCTGTGGACACGTTGTGTGGAACTGGAGGTATAGAACCCAACATGCACGAGACTGGGCTTGGAGGCAAAAACTTAAACATTTATTATATAAACTTAAGCATGACAAAACACTCGAAGGGACAAAAGGGTAATAAAGCAGAGCAGATGACTCAAGGATCAACTGCAAACCAGAAAATTAAATGCACTGAGGGAAATTAACAAATGAAGACAGCTGTGAGTCATGAAAAACCTGAAACTGGGGACAATTAAAAACAGGACATGACTAAAAACCAAATAACACAACTGAAAAAAAACAAACCAAAGTTTAGAATCTTCATAAATGTGGTTCCTGCATAGTGTACTTGGTCTAAACATCCAAAGGTACACTACTGACAACAGCCAGCATTAAATAAAAAAATTAAAAGTTTTTTTTTTTTGCCTATTTGTTCCAGAGGTTCCAGAAGAGCAATGCAAATTGCTTCAAAATGCAATTTATTTTTGATTATGCTCTTAAAGTATAGAACATTACTCCTTTTTTCTTTTAAGTTTTGGAATGCAGATTTTCCGGGTAAAAAAAATCTACAAAATAACATTCATTTTGCTAGTACACATTATAAGTGAAATTATTGTTGCGAGATACAACCAAAGTAGTGAAAAACCTTTTAAAATAGTACTTTTCAGCTGCTCCCTTCAAAGGTTGGCACCAAATTACCTGCCTCCAACGATAAAAAAAAAAAAAAAAGAAAAACAAGGAAGAGGAAAAGGAAAAGGCCTGGATAGTATGTTAATAAGAAAATGAAGATATTTTTGCAAATTTGAAAAAAAATTTGGTCTTGTCTTTTATGCCATATATTTTAATTATGTCACCAAAATTCAAACAATAGTCAAATTTTATATAATCTACTTTCTCTCTGTGACTGACATCATTAAACCACCAACACCTTAGTTAGGACTGAGCCTTAGCTTGAACAGAACAGGTTGTCTCTACTGGGGAGATTAAGCCCTCAACAACTCAAGTGGCCACTTCAGCCAGTACTTGAACCACAAAAAGCTATTCTAGAATTTCTACTAGCATTCTTTTTATTTTACATGTTAACTTTTCAACAGAAAGAATATATAGTCAACAAGACTATCTTTGCTGAAAAGCTTTTTATTCAGTTAAAAAAAAAAGGATTTGATGACTAGAGACACAGGGCCAAGGAACCTTACAGTCAAAATCCTGGAATCACTCAAAACTGTGTGAAGAAACTTAAGTTTACATATATATGCAACATCCATCCATCCATTCCCCTTTTAGGCACATTTTAGGAATGTGTGAGGAAGCAGAGTCTCTGGAGAAAACAGATTCATGCATGAGGAGAACATGCAATCTCTGTGTGCATCCACTGTGTCACTGTGCAGCCCAGGTAAGAAACAGAAACAGCTATTTACTTTTTTCTACATGTGACTTCACACGTGTGTTTAAGTGTCCTTGGGCAACACGCCAAACCCCAACATTGCACTAGTGATATAAGTAAATGGGTGAGGTGGGTGTGATTCAAACAATCTTTTTGGTCAAGCACTCTACAAATACATGCAATTTGGTGGTATAGAGACCTACCTCTACCACTTCAAACAAAACAATGCGCCAATCTTGCTTCGCGTGTACTGTCTGAGCTAATTTTGGGTGACACATACACACCCTGACTGTGTGAAGATCTCAGCTGTGCATTTACATAGGCAATGACCCAAATTAGCATCTGTCTTCACACTCCATCAAAACAGATTAGAGCTGCATGGTGAAAGTAAAGGATGTCAAGTGTATAGCTGTAAAGCACGACAAGCACTGTGTGCATATCCAACAGTACAGAAGTACAGAAGAGAAGTAAAAAATAACTACAAGTAATGAGGACATACACTAAAGGATTTCTATTATTGTGCTTAAGCTGTTACCAACTTATTCTTACGTCTTACATTCTTTCTATATCTACTCGGAAGTTACTAATAAATAAACTTAAGCAAACAGAAGCTACCTTTTTTCACACAATATGACACACCAGATTATCTGGCACACCATTAATGAATGGTCTATTTTTTTAACTTGTAATTTATAAAGCTCACCGAATTATGAGGCTTGTTAGGCAAGACAAAAGAGTCACAGAAAACTCCATCAAACAGTCAGACTAGAGCTTGTTTGTAACATGCTACGTGTTAGCCGCTGCTAAAAAAAAACATAACTGTGACTATGCTATCTCCAAACTTTGCTAGTAGCACGTTAATTAAAACACAGTTTGACGCGCTATACATTAGCCGCATTATCCTATTCACAATAAAACTCAACCTTGTTCAAAAAAGCCTCAGATGCCACTAAAACAAAAAGAACACCTGGTTCATACTGGTCGCGAAAGCGGAGTGAAAGGGAGGCTGCTTCCATTCATCGCTCTTATTAACCTATAGTGTGGGTCCCACCAGGTGCGGAAGGCTCGCGTCATCAGCAGATTTTTCAATGTCTGGTCTATTTGTGTGCGAACCGAGAGTGATCTGTGTCCATTCGGGCAGGAAGTTATATCAAAATACATGAGAAAATCCAGTTTATTTTCAAAATATAACACATTTTTCACAATAAGGCACTGTGATTGACAAATGTGTTTGTGTTTTTGTATCTAAACAGACTACAGAAGTGAAAATGAACATACATTCACAACACACACACACGAAAACAGACAGATACACACAGAACAACATATAGTGAGGCGTGGGGCTGGGATATTGGGCGTAGCAAAACAACAATAGAGAGGCAGAGAGAAGAAACACAGGGTACATTTTTTTGGTTTCTTTACTTACCCATGATGGCAACAAGAAAAAAAGCTCTAGCTGAAGTGCCTGTCGACTGTAACGGAAAAATGCATGTCTGGTGTGAATTGCAGGAGAATTGCATTCTGCTCCGCGCCGCAGCGCTTCCATGTCCAGTTTGAACCAGGCGTTACAATGAATGTGCCAACTCACGACTTTGTTACTAAAATGTAAAAAAGACATGTTAGCTACGTTAGCATATTTACAATAACATACATCCTTGTTTTTAACTTGTAAAATAAATCAGACTGACATTTCAATAGAGCAATGTTCACCTTAGAAAATTTTACATTTTTCACACACACACTCACACACACATATATATATATATATATATATATATACATATATATATATATATATATATATATATATATATGTTTAATTTTAAACTTGGTTATTTTGCCTTAGATCCAACCTCTCCATTGTTGTCCCGCCCACGGCTCAAGAACCATGAACAAGTGAAGGGACAGTCGTCACATGAGATGTTACTAAAAGCAGCAGCACCTGACTTCTTCAAGGTACATAAACACTGTAAAAACCTTGTAGAGATAATAGTAACAATCCTGATCTCTCTCACATACTCACAAATACTAGTGGCCTATCATTATCATTATTAGCAGAATTCTCTAAATCAGAGGTGTCAAACATACGGCCCGCGGGCCGTATCCGGCCCGCTAGATGATTTAATCCGGCCCAATTATGAAGAAAAAAATGTATAAGAATTTTCAAAAAAGAAAGCAAGTTTCTAGCCCATTCCTGTGGCGAGTTATGGTTCTTTAAAGAAGTGGATGCAATGCGCAATTTAACCACTAGGGAGAGCAAATGAAACTCAAAAGATCAAGAAATTAACATCGGATTAATTTTGCTGTGGAAACCCCCAAAATATTTAACAAACTGTTTTTAAAACATAAAATGACAGTTGTGGGTGTAATTTCATAAAAACCACTAAACTAAATTTAGTCAACAAACTAATCAACACATTTTTGACGGAAAATGCAAAAAAACATTTCAGGTGAAATTCCCAGATTCCTTATTTGGACCACAAATATAAAGAGTTTGTGTTGGTAGAGGAACATGACAGACCTCACAGCTCTATGATATGACCTTTATCTGTCTGTGTGGCTTCAGCTTCAAAAAACAAGAATTTCTCTCCTAAGAGCTCTGCTGTCCATTTGATGTTTCATGGAAATCTATGTTTCTCTCTTTTCTTGTACCTTTTTTTCATCATAAGCTTTGCCTGTTGAGTTTGTGAGGAATAATAAAAAGGTTTTAGGGAGAAGTTTGATCAGCTGGACTTCTGATCGTTTTGGCTGGAATCTGCTCTCAGGTGGGGGCGTGTCTGTCTGCTCTGTTGCTCGCCTCTCATAACAGCGGCAAGCGCCACTTTTACAGAGAAACAGAATTTTCGGGTGGTTGTTGATGTTGTAGAAAACTCATTTACTGTCCCAAAGCAAAATTAAGATCACATTCCTCCTCGTGGGGTTTCTAATACCGGACAGCTCTATTTGGCTCCGCCCCCACTGCAGGTGACCTGACCTGCATTGCAGCCGTCTGATCAAAGTTCGTCTTCCGCCTTATTTATTAAAATCAAAGATTGTTTTTGTCCAAAAACTAAAAATAAAGGCCATATTTTGCCTTTAATTCAATAAAATATCAGTTCCAGAACATAAAAACGTTTATTTTATCATGTTGATCTCACAGCTGCACAGCAGGATGTCTGAGGGTGTCCGTCGGTTCCAGAGGGTTCATTTAGTTTCATTTTTCATTGATTAAAACATTTATATTTTTTCCGTAGCCCCCTCTTTAGTTTACTATCGGGATTGCTTTAATGTCAGATGTAAAATATTCACTCTGTATAAAATTAAATAAACCTTTTTTTTTTTTTTTTTTTTTTTTTTTTAGTGAAATCCATTTTATTTGAAATGCTTTGGACTCAGTGAATGAAAATGTAATAATAAGTGATTAGACTATTAGGTTGTTTTTGCAACTAAGAAATAAAACAAAAATAAAGCTAAAGATAACACATTGAACAAAGGTTATTTTGCTGTTATGTTTCTGGCCCTGCCCACTTGAGATCAGACGGGTTGAATGCGGCCCCCGAACCAAAAGGAGTTTGACATCCCTGCTCTAAATGGTAAATGGTCTACCCTCCTTCGAGGGCCCAAAGCGCTTCACAGTCAAAGACCCATTCACACCCATTCTAGCAATGTCATACGGAGAACAGCAGCATTACTAGCTTTTAACAGAGAAACAATTACGCTAACATTACAGATATGAGGCATAAGAGTGCTAAAGAGAATATAAACAGAATATGAGAAGCACCAAAACAGTAAAGCACTGAGAGAATACTTTAGGACAGTAACGATCAATCTATTTTCATCTGTGCTGACCGAGACATGTCAGAACACAGAAAATGACAATTTTTTTTGTATGTGTACTGAATCTATATTTAATACTTTCAAGTAGAGAGGACCAGGATACTAACTATAGATTTAGACATGATCAACTACACGCCCTCTAAATGCTGTCAAAAATGATTATGTTTTGAACAGATGTCAGCATGTGGCCCTACTGTAAATTTCTAATTTCTTCAAACTCGTTTTGCAGAGTAATGGATTGAAAATAATTAATGGATAGAAAGTAAACTTGTCAATGATGGAACCTAAAGCAAAGATAACTCATTTTGCATTGTTCAGGGCTTTTATTTCTACTTTTTCTTTTTTTTTTCTCTTTACAATACTTTAGGGTGGTACTTAAAGTTTGTAGTTAACATTCGAAGAGATGCCTTGATATGCTTGTACTATTTTAACCAGGGGTGTCAAACTCAATCGCACAGGGGGCTAAAATCCAAAATGCACCTTTGGTGTGGATAAAAAACTTATTGAACACACTAAAAGTACATTTTTAAAACTTTCAAAAACAAAATTTTTATCATAACTATTAATAAAAGCAGACAGGAATATTATTCTACAATAAATTAACTTTACATAACTTTCAATATTTGGATCTCTCTGTGAAAATTTATTTTGTCAAAATTAGTCAAAAAAAATGATCTGGAGGGCTAGATATAACTATCTAGAGGGCCGGAACCGGCCCCCGGTCTTTGACTTTGACATGTGATTTAAACAAAGTTGGACTTTGTGTTTTTTTTAATTTTGACATTATTATAGTTACTTTTTATAGAAAGTAACTATGTGTTGAAGTGTCCTTGGGCAAGACACTAAACCCCACATTGGAAGGTTGGTGCCAACATTCACCAGCAGATCCACCATCAGTGTGTGAATGTGTGTGTGAATAGGTTTGTGACTATGAAGCGCTTTGGGCCTTCGAAGGAAGGTAAAAAGCAAAATAAAAGTTTACGACATTTACTGTAACAGCAATGCCCAATGGCTGGCTTTACTGAGAAAAGATCATAGCAACCTCTCTAAACAGTAACCATCAAAGTGGCAGACATTCAAGAGAGAGTCTCTGGTATGGAGAACTGGACCGGCCCTGACATCATAGATTACTATTAAGAAACTTACGGCACTCCACGAGCGCCTGGCAGCACAAATGACCAGATGCGACACCCTGAATGATTAACAGACGGGCGAACGATCCTGATCCAGAAGGACCCCTCAAAGGGTGCAGTCCCATCCAACTACCGGCCAATAACCTGTCCCTCTACAACATTGAAGCTCATGTCGGGCATTAATGCAACAAAAATACGTAGGCACATGGATCAATTCATGAGCAACACACAGAAGGGCATTGGTTGAGATTCCAGAGGAGCCAAACGCCAACTCCTGGTTAACATAACAGTCGCTCAAAGGTCACAACACAAACCAACCCATGCAAAGGCTGGATTGATAACAAGATAGCCTATGACTAAATGCCACACACCTGGACTGCTGAATGCTTGGAGATGTACAACATCAACAGGACTCCAAGAGCTTTCATAGGAAACTCAAAGAAGTTGGGGAAAGCCACCCTTTAAACCAATGGCAAGCCAATTGCACAAGTGTCCATCAAATGTGGCCTATACCAAGGTGACGCTTTGTCCCCACCGCTGTTCTGCATAGGTCTGAACCCCCTCAGCCAAATAATCAATAAGACTGGCTATGGATACCAACTCAGAAATGGGGCCACCATCAGTCACCTCCTCTACATGAATGACATTAAGGTATACACTAAGAGCGAGCGCGACATTGACTCCCTGATCCACACCACCAGGATCTACAGTACTGACTATGGGATGTCATTCAGGCTTGAAAAATTAAGTTGATCAGTGACAAAGAGATGCAAAATAGTCCAGAAGGGTCTCATTTCCAGTTACAAGTACCTTGGAATTCTACAGGCAAATGGCAACATGGAACAAGCAACTAGTAAAGCTGCAACAGCAAAATACCTCCAATGAGTAAGGCAAGTCCTGAGAAACCAGCTCAATGGCAAGAACAAAACCCAGGCAATAAATAGTTACGCACTGCCAGCCTTCAGATACCCTGCAGGAATAATAAGAGATACAGAGCATGGATGTTAAGACTCGAATGCTCCTCACCATACATGGAGGGTTCAATCCAAAATTCAGCACCCAGAGACTGTATGCTAGTTACAAGGAAGGAGGCAAAAGGACTAGTGAACATAGAAACAACTATCCATGATGAAACATCCAAGATGTATGAATATGTCAAGCTCAGGCCCAACTGACACATCGGACATAACTGAAGTGGATAAATATATCAAGAAGTCCTACAAGTGGCTAGAGAGGGCTGACCTGCAGGACAGCACATAAGCTCTGATCCTGGCAGCACAGGAACAAGCCCTGAATACCAGAGCGATAGAGGCTCAGATCTACCACACCAGACAAGACCCACGGTGTAGGCTGTAAAGAGGTGCCGGAAACAATCATCACACAACTGAAGGGTGTAAGATGCTGGCTGGGAAAGCATACATGGAACACCACAACCAAGTGGCTGGAATAATATACAGAAACATGTACAGAATATGGACTGGAAACCCCAAGGACAAAATGGGAAACTCTTCTGAAAGTGGTAGAGAATGAGAGAGCAAAGATCCTGTGGGACTTCCAGATACAGACAGACAGGATGGTAATGGAGAACCAACCAGACATTGTAATGGTACCAGAAATGATGGTTGCCGGGAACAGGTGTGCGCAATTAGTACCAAGAGATGGTAACATCAAGTAGACTTATAGAGGAACTGGAAAAAGCTTGGAAGATGAAAGTGACAGGAGTGCCCGTGGTAATCGGAGCACTCGGGGCTGTAACCTCCAAACTGGAGGAGTGGCTACAGCAGATCTCTGGAAAGACCTCAGACATCTCAGTCCAGAAAAGCGCAGTGCTAGGAACAGCTAAGATATTGCAGGACCGTCAAGCTCCCAGGCCTCTTGTAGACCCGAGCTTGGAGGAGAAACCACCCGCGGAGGGTGAGAGGGGCGTTTTTTTTTTTTTTTTTGTATGTATGTGTGTGTTATGGGAGTTCTGTTCTAAATATAACCCGCGGTAGGGGAAATCTGTGAAGTAGTTGACTTTTGTTATTGTTTTACACTATATGTTTGCCTAAGACTGCTTCATACGCTTTTCCCAGACAGCCATTAACATTTTCACACTTTTCTCTCTTGTTTAAGCTCTCAAAAGTTAAAACCTATGCTGAAAAATAAGTCCAGGTATTACAACATGAATTGATATTGTGGATTCAACAGGATGAATGCATTCCAAAATCTTTAAAGGAGACATGGCACAAAAGAGATTGATTGACGATGGTCTACAGCCATTATAATGCACAATATAATGTGTTGTTAAAAAAAAAAAAGCATCAAAATGCAGTTGAAAAGAAATTAAAAACAAATACAGACCATGTCACTTAAATACAACACAATGACATACAACACAAAATGCGTTTTCATGTTTAAAACAAGAACTCCATGCACTAGCCACTCCAATAAAACAAGCGCAGCTATTTATTTTACTTTAGTGCTTACAGTGGCAGCCACTGCCTCAATGTTGCTGCTTTAAACATTGGGGGGCACTGCTGAAAGCTTTTTAGCATGTGAGCAAACACAATTACAGCTGTTAGATTAGTTCATGTCATTTGCAGCATATGCTCTCATTTATTCAGTAATTTCACTCTACTGTGATGCAATCACAACCTCTGCCATGTGTTGACAAAAACTAAACAGTGGCTCTCCTGCTGAAGCCACCCCTACACACCCCGCAGTAATTGTCCCCTCAGCTTTGATGAATAAGGAGATGATTAACCTTAATTCCCAAGCAGCATCAGGGCATTAGCAGTGAATGAATTAGGGGAAGTGGATGTGACTAAGCAATTTAATATGGTAAATTGCTTGAGCATCTGTGAGCGTGGCACCAGTGATCTATTAGCTCAAGGCCTTTTCTCCTGCTGCTAGTGACTCCAGGTCTTAGTCTCTTCAGTCAGGCTCCAGCTGTGAGTTGAGATGCTCACTATCCCTGCTCTGTACAAAATTAATTATCATCATTGCAGTACTCAGCCCCTTACTCAAATTAAGCTATCTTTGTTTAAAATCTAGACAATCTCACTACCTTGTATAATGACTGGAAGCAACCAAATTTAATCCTTTGGATGTCACAAAAATGTAATATAAACTCCGAAGTGCTGAGCGGAAGCTACCACGCTGTATTCCTTTCATTCCACACTGTGCTGGTTTTTAATAGGCGAGGGATTTCACCTCTGTTTCTTTAATGTGCCCACTGCCCAGGAGAAGAGGCAGCTTTTTAGCAACCTAAGCAAAATGTAGATTGTGTTGAGAAAAACTCCACTGGTGTGGCAGTAAATATGATGACAATGCAAGCTTGTCTTTTGTGGACAAAGTTGTGATAGTTGTTTTTTTTTTTTTCTATTTTTTGTGAAGCTGTGAAAAATAACCACTATGAGAAAATAAGCAGCTGTTGGAATCCGGATCCAAACCCCCAAAGCAACCACTCTAAAATCCCACACTGCTGCACCTTTCCCTGCTGACTGACAGCGGATGTTAGGTAGAGGAAAACAGACAAACATGTGCATCCAGCATCAAGGTAACAAAATGAGCTCAAAGTGATCGTGTGTGCTCCTGTGATCAGTAGGTTTTGCATGTGTGAACATGGTTTTGGCAAAAGATCCAAGGGCTAATTTTGCTCACTACAACCATTTTTGCTTATCAACCAAAAAAAAACATGGATCTTAGCTCATTACGGTGTTGTTTATGTTACTCAAATAACCCATTAAACCTTGGAGGGAGCCTTCTTTAACTAAGAATGTGTTAGTAATGTGGTCTCAGTCATTGGAGGAGCCTTCTCATTACTCTTTAATGTGCTGAATAAACATTTTACCGGCTCCCAGTTCCCTGCTATTGTTCATATTGTTGTGAATGCAGCATTTTTGTATTGTTAGGCCGCAAATATGCCGCATCGTGCATGCAAGCCACAAAACCACAGAGCGCTTGGTGAATATGGGTTTCTTCACGGTCTTTATTTTTAACACTTGCTTTACAGTGGGCATGATAAACATGGTGCAGAACATTGCAAAATTAAATGTATAAGTATTTTTGTTTGAATAGTGTGCGTGTCTACACATGGGAGTGGGAATTGAGAGTTACTAGCTAAATGGAGCTTTTAATTGTCATTAACACTGATTCTAATACATGTTGTTTATGTGAAAACGGTTGGAACTGCAAACATTGACAGAATGCAAATTTAAACAATGTACTTTTGATGTTTTTGTTGTAATTTTAGTTTGAAAAGACGACTTTTAAATGACAGCTTAAAACTAAATGTAAGTATGTATTTAAATTTAAATAAATGTATATATTTGCTATTGTCATATGCATAAGTACAGCTTTCCCTCATTTATTGCAGTGGTAACATCACACTGAGATAGGGAAAATCTGTGAGGTAGGATTACAGATGTTTTAAGGCTGTAAAACTTCTCACTACACACTTTATACACTTTTCTTAGATATACATTTTAATTTTCACACTTTTGTCTGTTTTTTAACTCTTATGCCAGATTTACACTGGTTCACCTGCAGTTGTGTTGTGTGGGGAGTCCATCTTATGAACGTCAGTTCATTTTCGAGGTTGTTTCTGGTCCGTCCTCCGTCCTCCCTGGCTTCCCACCCCTATGTAGAGTAGTTCATTCAAAAGTTTGGCAATCAGGTCCCAAGTCCTCTCCTTCTTTGTTGAGTCCTTGTGAACTTAACGTTTTGTGTAATACATTATAATTAAATAGATAATTGGTTTCAACTGGGAGAAGACTTGATCTTATCCTCAAGCATCAACCAGTTCAGTGTTTCCACTGGTTAAACCAATACTTCAAATTCATTTACATTAACATTTTTCTTTCTTTTGAATAAAAAAATGTACCGGATTTGATTATAATGCTAAGGTCTATGGCAGTCTAAACACAGTTTAAAGTTTCTAAAGCTAAAAAAAAAAAAAAAAACAATAGATATTGAATAAACACATGAAGTTTAATATCAACTTGATTACAACTTTAACATGCATCAATGCTATTTCTTATCGTGTAATACTGATTCTGATACTAATTCTGCAAAGAGGTAGTGTAGTAGGTACACGGAATCCTGATGAAACGACCGTATCGTAAGTCAGGTTTCTTCAGGTCCACTTCAAAACTGCTTACCTTAGATTTGCTCTTGGCTGCAGGAATGACTGTACAGCCATCTGATGACTTTCACTTCACTGACAGCCAACTACAACGCTTGAATAATCTTTAAAAAAAACGTAATAAATTATTTTTGAATTGAAAGGGAGGCAGAATGGATCAGAGAGAAAACTGGCCTTCAGATCCACTCTGTAAAGGAAACTGTAATCTTTGCAGGCCACAGGAGGCCAAGCTCACTAGTGCAATTCAGATCAGGGGACTGAGCATCAAATATGCATACATGGGGGGGAACGGTGAGAAGCGAGGGACACAGAGTCATTGGTATTCCGGTGACTGGTGCCGTCAAAGGTGCAGGGTTGAGGTCGGGACTCAAAATCAGCACGGCAGACCCAGGGCAGCTTATTGGGATAGAGATGGAGCCCAGTCACTGGGCTTAGACAGGCTCAGTGCAGGGCTCAACTCATCACACGGCTGTCAGACAGACACACGCCGCAGGGAGAGCAGTCGCACACAGACACACAAACACATGTAACACGCATATTTTAATGCTCTTTAACCTATTCGTACGTCTCCTAGTTCTTTGAAGATGCTTTGAGTTTCAGGGAAACTGCGTTTTGATAGTGGAGATTCAATTTGATGTACATGCGAGATGTTCTTTTGTCATGGACAATAGGACTGCATGCTCCGAGGTTTGTAACTTTTATCTGTGTTGCTAATCAGTAAACTTTCAAAGAAGTGTTTTTAAACTTATTCATTTGTTAAATCTGCATTGGTTCAATGTTTTTTATAAACAGCCCTTTAGCACTAGACGTCTCACTTGGACAGTCAAACGCTGCACAAGTTTCTGCTGGAATCTGGTGTATTTAAACACAGTGTTTGGTCAGGTTACTGGTGATGCTGCCCATGTTTTTGTTACACCTTAGACAGCATGTGCTGTCTGCATCTACCTTAGAAAAATACAGACACACTTTGGAACTTTTTCGTGGCTGCTTTACTATCTGCTTGCAGTTATTGTCCCTTTGTTAGTGGAGGAATATGTCTATGAGAGAGCATGTCGCGTGAACCTCTCCCCCCCACGCACGCACCAACAGACGTACTGAAGTGGGAAAAGCAGCCCAAAGAAGCAGCAGCGCATCTGTCATTCTTTCCATGAGGAAAGACAGAGATGCCCCATCTTTTTAAACCACATCAAACAAAGTAGTATATACTACTTGTATGTGTTCAAGATCATCCATCAATCCATTAATTCGTCTCTTAACCCGTAAAAACCCCTTTCAGGGTCATGGGGTTGCTGGACCCTATACCAGCTACTGTTGGGCAAATGCGCGGTAAAACCAGGACAGGTCTGTAATTATGACCCAAGATGATATTTAATCCATGATTTAAGACCATGGTTCAGAAGTCAACCTCTGATTGAAGGGTCACAGGTATGGTTCCCACCTTGCTTGTCCATTTGTCAAAATGTCTTTGGGGAGAACGCTGAACCCTACATTGGTCCTGGTGGTTTTAGGTTGGTGCCAGTGTTTGGTAGCAGAGCCGACATCTGTTTGTGGATGAATCAGACAGTAACTGTAATGCAGTTTGGGCCTTAAAGCAAGGTAGCAATGTAGAAAAGCACTCGTAAAAAAAAAAAAAAAAAATTTGAAGAAAAAAAAAACGTCTTCATTTCTCAGTCTGGCTCGGTTATTATAATGGTAATTCCAAAACCATTTCAGCACTCAAAATTTCAAATGAATGTTTTATGTTGTATTAAAGCTGTGACCTTCACTTCTCATCTTCCCATCTTGATGTGTTTTTCCATGTTTTGAGAGGCCAAACATTTAAAAAGAAAGAAACTTTAAATCCAGATCCCATTATTCAACTTAAGACGTCACCTGCATTAATGAGAATCTTTATCAACATCATGTTTTATGTTAATGAAAAAATATTTTAATTTTACTTTGGTTAAAGAATAATGGTCTTCAAGGTTTTTGTTATGAGTGGTGACGGGACAAACTGTTAAGGTGTGTGATAGATAACATGCTGACTAGGGTTTCATCTGAAGGTTAGTTCCTGAGTGAAAATCTTAAATGCAAATTTGCATTGAGCTTTTAGCTGAACTGCAGCTACTGATGTGAGCGTTAGCATTTTCAGTTCCTCTTAACTTACTCTGAAAGAAGACGTAAAATAACTCTGAAAAGGTGTTGATACGTCTCTTTAGCTGTTATTTCATTTATTGTCTCTGGCTAATAAGACACTTGTGTTTTCTCCCAAAAGCAGTCTTATTGCAGCTTTAATGACGCCTATAACAATTTGGTTGCACATTGTGTGTCTGCAGTGTGCTCACTGCTACAGATCAATGTCAGAGCTGTGTTCTCCATGCAAGAAGCTCTACCACAGCTAACTGCACACAGCTTGCTTGTGCCACAGTTAATTATGGCTTTTTCACTTAATGTGAGACAGCAATTGAGCCAGGGGCATTCCCTCTATTTAAACCACAGGAGCTCTGCAGTTCTCATTGTGTCACCTGAAACTCCATCTCCACTGATTTCCATCAGCAGAAGCCTCCCTGTGAGACCTGGAAGGGCGGCAGGGCAAGGACGGGTCCTCCAGGCAGTGCAGCAGCACTTCTTCAACAACACATGCACACACACACACTCACACCACAGTGAGCCAGACACACTATCATTTACAGTTGCAATAAAATTAATCACTCCATCGCTTCCTGCATCTCCTGGGATGTGCACTGAAAGGATGCACTCAAAGTAAAGTGGAAAAACAAAATGTCTGTACTGGTCATGAAGTCATTGTCCTTACTATTGCACTAACTTCTTGCATCTTGCCACACACTCACTCCCTGCTTCACTCCATTCTGATTCATCCACTTGCTGACGAGATCCAGGTTCGTCCTTGTTTTTCACCTAAGGTGTAATCTGGCTACCAAACTGTATTACCGGATAGCTCCAATATTGCCTTCCATTTTTGTTGCACTGCTAATGTTTGGTTGAGGACCAGAGGGGCTGTAAGATAGCAGGAGATGGTGTCAAAACAGATGAATGCTGGGGAGGTGGCAGATCAGATGTCGGATATAACAGTTCAGGCGAAGATTGAATTGAATTGAATTGAATTGAACTTTATTAATATCCCAGGGGATAAATTTATCTGTTATGGCACCCATATATCTAAAACATTTAACAAACACACATATTCTTTTGAACATAAATATACATATGAGTGATACACACCTATCTACAGTAACTATATACTATACAATACTATACAAAACTATACAACACAATACTATACAGCACAATACAATGTAATACAGTACAATACAATAACAAACTATACACTACAATAATATACAATAATATACTACGTAATATAATATACGTAGATTAGATCAGGGCAACCAATCAGAGTCGAATCGGGGTCAGGTTTACAGAAGATCAGGTCCGGGTTGAAATGCTCAGGCAGAGCGGCACAAACATTACTTCGCACTGAGCGAGGCTCTGAGCAGTGCTCACGTCTCATATGGGTGATTTTCAATGAGCATCAGATGAGCGGCTTCCAGGGACTGCATGTGCACTGGGGCAGCTGGGAGTCGTAGTGTGTTAGTAAACTGGTGATGTTCCCGCTGGTGACCAGAGGGAGAGACAGAGCTCTTTGGGTATGTTTTTGTCATCAGTTTTTTAGTCAGGCAAACCTCTGGCAAAATGCCTGATTCTTCTGGGAGTTTTTTCCTAATCTTCTATGTGGAAGAAGTTTTTCTATTTATGGCGACTCAATTCATGCTCAGAATGGGAACACCACCAACACAATCTGTCAGTTGCTTGTATTGGCAAATATTAAAAACTAGTTAAGATAATAAAGCCTCATTGGTAGATTTTGGTATTGTCTAATAAAAGTAACCAAAATGAAAATCCTAAAATTACAATTTGTCCTTATTGGTGGAATGCGGAAAAATAAAATTGTAAAGTATCTAACTTGATCAGTTTTTTCTTTCCATTTGTATTGAACCTTGTAACAACTTAAATTGTGATAATGTGCTGTGTTAATACATTGAAATATGCTGAATTTAATTGAAATCAGTTGTTCTAAACATTAGAGTGGGACATCTTGTTGATCTGCAGAAAGTTTTACGAATCAGCTTATCCAGAAAACCAAAACCATGGATCTTCATGTGAGAGCCTTAAAGCCAAGGCCAGGGACCTCCTCTTTTAAAGTAGAAACAGGGCCGTATAACCCAGTATCATAATGACTCCCTCTCTCACACATTTAACAAGATGAAAAGAGACTCAAACCCCATTAACGCGCTCTGACTTATTCATATTTAGGCTGATTTCAGTTCATAATCTCTCTGCTCAGATGTTCACTGGGCTTATTAATACATGAAAGAAAAGGCCTAAGTCTATAAGTCTGACATGAAATTTTAAACACTCTCGTATATCGTGTCTTTCATCTGTTTTAGGAGAAGCACTTCACTGGTGGATTAAAACATGACTGCAACTGAATGCCAGTTAAACGACCAGCACCGGTTAAGGACCACCTTCGATGAATCTCATAGGCATGCTGTACAAGCTAGTCTTTATAGTACAAATCCACAGACACTCTGGTAATTGAAATGATTTGTTTGACACTCTTCTCCTTAAAGAAAAAGAAAACAGAGCCGTGATCAGTGTATTTCCTCTGACTGTTAATAGGAGTGAAGAAAAGTTCTGCCCGTCTCCTGCAGCTACTGACTGTCAGCTATGAAAAACTTTAGTAGAGTTAGTTTCTATCAAAGTCTAAGTACAAGTCAAAGTGAGAAGGTATGGATAATGTTATATTCCTTATTTTTCCAATCCATCAACACTCAAGAACAAAATTATGAACAAGGTCAGTTTAGCTTTTACATAACTACAGCAAAAGTTCACCTAAGTAATCAGCTTATCATACAGCATCATTTTATTTTCAACGTTACATCATCTAGGGCAGAATTTAGAAAGTATTTATTGATATTCAAAAATATAAAAAAGCAGATGTAGCTCTAATTTTTGGAATTCATGCAATTTATCAAAACTGTTAAAATGTCCAAATGTAAATGTTTTGTTGCCATATGCACGACAAGAAAAAAAGGTCTTCCTTATTTAGTGAAATTCTTACTTTGCTGCTCATTCTGAGTGTCATAAAATGTTTAAGGTTAAAAGGTAAAATAAAGATGAATTCTTACAGGATTTCTGAAAAGGAGCATAGTAAGTAAAAATTAACCAAATATGAACTATACATTAGTAACTGACATGTACATGAAAATCAGCTGAGTGAAGAAGTCTGCAAAAAGAGACCATCATGCTGTAAACAGTGTGGTACATGTGCAGTTATTTAATATTACAATGTAATTATTAGTACAAGTACAATAATTATTAGTACAAGTTATTTAATATTACAATATTACAACGCTGCTGTTTAAATGTTTACATTTTTAAATAGGTTAATATGTGTATATAGTTTTTGTATAGTATTGTATTGTATAGTATTGTGTTGTATAGTATTGTATAGTATTGTGTTGTATAGTATTGTATAGTATTTTTATAGTATTGTATAGTATATTGTTATTGTAGATAGGTGTGTATTACTTATGTTCATATTTATGTTCATAGGAATATGTGTGTTTGCAAATGTTTAGGTATATGGGTGTCATGACAGATACATTTATAACTTGGGGATATGAATAAAATTCAATTCAATTCAATTCAATTCAATTAAGGTAAAACTGAACAGTCCGCATGTGCAAGGATGCAGTCTATTGGTACTGACACCCATCAGCTGGTAAGGAGAGTTCCTGAATCTGGTGGCTCTGCACGTAACACTTTAGTACCTATAGCCAAAGGACAGTGAGCACTAAGCAGACCTCGTTGGGGTGGGTGTTGTCCTTGATGATGGAAGCAGCTCTCCTGTGGACTCTGAGCTTGTAGATGCTCTCCAGCTCTCCTGCTAGCCAAAGGGACCCCCCCACACCCACTGAAATCTTAAGTACTGAACATTTTCCAAAATCAGCACAAGACTGTAAAAAAATATTGTAATATGGACCTGAACAATACGAGGGAACTGTTGTCAAGGATGAAAAGCAATATCAGGATTTAACAAAAAATATTATCAAAATAATGAAAACCTAAAAAGAATTATTAAGAGGAACACGTATATCATTATTTTTGGTCAAGAGAAGACTCAACAGAATCCATGAACACACAGAGCTTTCAACACTTTGTGCTACCAGCTCATCTTTTACTGAAATACTTTTTTCATCCATCAGTCATGAATGTTGTGGCAGCTACATCTTCATCTCCCCTCAGAGCTACTTCATTCTTCAGGCTGCAGGTTCAGATGTGTCACCACCAGAGCTCCATCAAAAACATTTTCAATGTACATCTTAGTCAGGAAAAGATCCCAGTATGGTTTCAGACATCAAGCCTCATCCCAGTACCTCGTCAGCTACCTGCCCTCATAGATTTGAAGACTAAGCCCCCTCCACGTATAGATGTGAACCTCAATCATATGTATAAAGGTAAAATCTTAAACCAAAAATGAACAAGAGACCGGCGTCAAAAAACTTTTTTGATGTTTCTGACTTTTACTTCTACTTATGATAACTCTCTCTGTGCGGTTATCCCAGCTATGTGGATCTTGTTACAGCTCAAATTACTCTATTATTGGTTATATTTTTTTCTGGAAGATGGATGGAGAAAGCAAAGCTTTAAATTTTGAAATGGGCCGCAGCCACACACAACAGCAGGTGCAGCTTCAAGGAATCAAGTTGATTTACTTCAGGGTATGAAAAAAAACTCACGAATATAACTAATATTTAATAAATAATTTGTTTTTTAGAGTTCCAAAGGTCATTCATGTGGATATAGTTTACTCTGAAAGGCATAAGAAAATCATGTTATGGCCCCTTTAAACATGCAGGAGATTGCGTTAATAGGTGGTTGATGGGAAGTTGTTCCATACTCACTCTTCACTAACAGTCCCGCCCAGAACTCAGAGGTGGATTTCTAATTAACTACCATTGCTCTACAAATCTGTCTTAGAAAACGACACAGGTTTTTGATTTTGGATTAAAACAGCATAGTCAAATTTAAGAAACCAATAGGAATGCTTTTACAAAAGATCAACAAATGATTGGAGTTGTGATAGGCTCTAGCAATAGTGACCCTGTACAAAACCCATTAGGAATAGGAGACAATATTGCTGGGTTAAAAGTTGTATATGTACCCTTTTATTTATTTATTTTGTAACTTTTTTTTTCTTAAAATAAATAGTAATGTAACACACATGAATTATTCAATCCTGTGCTAAACTTGACTTTTTTTCTTTAGGCGGAATAGCAATTTCAGGGGAAATTTACTTTATTGTTTTAAATAAAGAGAACTAGAAAGGACTGTGTGCAACAAGGCCTTGATGTTTGGCACGAGGATCAATAATCAACATTACAAAATAATAATACTCAAGTTTTTATCTTGTTTTACTTTCAATTGTCCCCAAAACAATTTTTCGCTAAGAAAGGATTACGATGAACGAAAGAGGAACTGGTAAATTAAAAAAAAAAAACAAAAAAACCTCTCGTCTGTTAAGTACCAAACAAATGGGAAATGAAAAATGTAAAGCCTAAGAAGGATCACTCCGAGGCAGAACCTGCCTCCTAGACATTTGTGGTTTAGTACTTGTTTTCTAATCGATCGTGGCAGATGTTGTGGAAATGTTAGCAGGAACAATTCACCTTTGTTTTTTTAACAGCCTGGTTTACAGTATTTTGTGTCCAGGGTTAAAAGTTGGACAAGATCTCTGCATCTGAACCTAGATCTCTGCCAAAAATCTGTCTTGGGTCAGGCCTCTCATCTGAAGTGTGGGATGCTTAAGTCGAGGCTTTGTTCACAGAGTTTTCTAGTCAAGGCCTCGGGCCTTGACACTTTTGATGCTTGCTATCTGCCTTTAACCCAGCCGTCCTCTTCTTCCTCCTGCATTTTATTTGCATGTGGATAGGATCTGATAGTTAGAGGACCCTGGCCCCGCAGACTTTTCTTCTCTGTCTTTCTCAGTGTCCTCCTCCATCCCACCACCTCAACACCACTTTGTGTCCTTTTGCTGCTCTCCTAACATACTCCTGTCAAAATAATGCTAATTTGAGGTCAGCCGTCTAGCACATGGTTTTCGAAGACCAGCAGCACCCGAGGAAATGCGTTTGATTTTTAAACCCATTGAGCTGCACTTATTCAATATTTACTCTCCAAGACCTCTGCATTAATTTTACACCTTAGTTCTAAGAAGGCCAGAGTGAAAAAAAATAAAATAGGAACTCTGCAAAATGGCCTGATGCGGCACACCCAACACTCCAGCATCCGCACACCCACCCTGAAACCTCCACTAAAGACTCAGGCTTCGCTCGCCTTTGACTCCTTCCAATCCACCAGTGGGAAGGCCAATCCTGATCTAGTTATTGTTATTGTGCTGTTCTATCATTACCACTAACCTTGACTCCTAGCCGCTTGCTGTAATCACGTGGAACCACTGGGGAGGAAGTCTGGCCTGAGGTGAATTATTAATTAGGAAGGCTAGTCCTCCCCCTCAGTGCTGACTGGGAAAGAGCGGTGGGGGGCCATAAAGGGGAAGTGGGGTATCCATGTGTGTGTGCACATAACAGGCAGCAGGGGTTGCCCACCATGCAGATGCTATTAGCACACCTCATGGAATTAGAGAGCAACACATGAATCAATAAGCGCCAGTGCATCACTTCCTGGCATGCACGATGCATGCCTCCCACTCTCGCTGCCTGTGAAAGACTGTACGGTATGGTGGGGTGAGGATGCAGTGGGGGTGTTCATTAGGAGGAACTTCACAGGCTTTCTCACTAGGGACATGCTGGAGGTTGATGAATTCCAGTTTTCAACTAATGATCAACTAGTAGATGAGGTGAGAAACAAAGCAAAGCTTTCTAATACGGGTTATATTTCCCTGACCTTTTTTACACCTTGCCCCGAGCACACATCACACAGAGAGTACATTCATATTTCCAGCATGCATATCCCATCAAGTTGACACACTTCCAAATGATATGTGCACAAAAACACATCCACACACCGAAAAGAAATATGCAGCTCAGCCAGTAACGTACAGTTGTCTGACAGTGTACTTTAGAGAGCATCCAAAGTGGCAGCGCTTGGCAGTTCCCCCGGCATCATTCATTTCTGTGCAGCCCCTGACTTTCCCATCCTAAACAGAGGAGACATGGGGGACTGAGACCGAGACTTTGATCTTCACACAACTCCCTTAACTCACAAAAAGGAAGAACAGACTTTTCTCCAAAGGGTGTCTCTGCACTGTATATTCCCCAGGAGGACAGAGGCAAGTCATTTCTGAGAGGAAGGGAACTGTGGAGAATAACAGAGCTCCCCTGGGTGCAGAAAGAGATACTGGACGAGTCACTTCGCTGCTCTGCTGAGAAGCACAGGTAGTGACAAAAAAATTAGTGTTCTGTAACATATTCACAGTAGACCCCACTGCTAATCTGCTGGATGCACAGTCACAAGCAATCATATGATGAAGCTTTGATGGATTATAGCATTCTGTGACTATTTGAAGTTTTTACAGTTTTTGTTTATCAAAAGTAACAGTAGAAGCAGTTTGAAAAAATTAGGTGTCAAAAGTTGAGAAATAGTCTAACATCCCTTGTAAACATTTTGTTTGCAGCTTTCTGCTCAAACTTTTGCCAGATTTCTAGATGGAAACCTAAAAAACACATTAAATGTTTAGATAAATAGGTGAGATAATGTTTGTTTTCTTCCAAACCAAATTGGGCTTTGATGATATTTATGACAGCAGACAACAAACGAGTGATAGCAGTAAAAAATAATTTAAAGTCTAATTTAAAATTGGCAAAGTCATGTGACCATACAGTGTCATAGAATTTTCTTATAACGTGACGTTTTGAGTAAAGACGTCCTGGATCCAATGGACTAATATCGACTATGAATTAGATCGTCAACAACAAATGATCACATGAATAAAATTGTTGTTAAAATAAATTATTATACCCCTAAAACATATGTATATAGATTGTATGTGTAGTTTTAGATATGGCGTTGTACTGTACAGGGTAAATTTTATTTTATTTTCACATCCTTCTAGAAATTTACGGGTGAATTTCTAATATACTAGTGTATAATTATAATTGAACAGTTCTATCTCATTACTGCTGTGAGATAAATCTGCTAAATGTTATAATATCTCATGGCTGTTTCTGGAATTTGGGTATTTCTTATAAAGAAAATGTTACTTTCACAAATAAATAGATAAATAAACAAAGACAGTTATACCCTGATACCTATCAAGCCTATTCTAGACAAAGTTCTTGGTGCATTAAGTAACTAATAAACACATGACTTTTAATTGACTACCCTGGCCACTCTCTTATCAAAAGGCTTTTACCAATATAACTCTTAATAGTGTTTTTGCACAATTTGTACTCAGTTGTGAACATAAACAACTATGTGTTCTTTCAACTGTAAGGTATTGCAGTTTTTAGTCCTGCAAAAGCTGTAGCCAGATGTATTACATCTGTGTTTTTCCTTCTGTGGGTTTGCGCTCCCTCTTTCCCCACAAATCATAAAACATTGCTTTCTACCAGAATTTTACTCCTTAATAGAATCGGGAATTGGGATACATTTTCATCCTCAGGTTCTGATGAGAAAAAATGGCTTTTATGAGGATAATTCATAATCTTTACAAACACACTCTCCTGCCAAAGACAAGCATTACTGAAATGAATTATTCCTCAGAAATAAAGAATGCTGGAATGGCTGTGCAGGCAGGTCCTCGGGGAGTCATTTGGGGTCCAACTGTAACTGTGCTTGCTGCAGTGGTGCAATAAAACAAGGTGTTTACAGGTTTCAAAGTGGCTTTCCCTGCATTTAGTTGTGTCAGCCATAAACTGAGAATCAACACAGCTATATATGGAGCACGCATAAAAGCCTTCATAATTCATACCTTTGGGGAGAAACTTAGGTAGATTAAGTCTTTTCTGTAATACAGTGTCTATGTAAGTAATATGACCAACTGTGCTCCTGCTTCCATGCCTGGGCTCATTTCTGTACCATTTTACAGGTGATTAGGCTCAGGTGTGCCAAAGTGCAAGATCTGAAAGGATTTTTGCTAAAAAATTACTTTGTGCTCTTGTATTGTTTTTAGGTAAAAGTAAAATCTGTTTTTCCTGTCGTCATTTATCAGTGCGCTCTCTGTGGAACATTTGTTTGTTTAGTCTCTGAACTTTCAAGCAAAAGCTCAAGAGTCGCTCTTCTTACACCCACAGCTAAAGCCATCCGATCATTTTTTCTGTGATATAATTTCCTTCTTTTATCTAACCGGCAAAGCCTTACAGTAAAACAATACAAACAAGAGGCCTACACAGCTCTAAAGATCTGATGCTTATAAGCTGAAAGACGAAAAAACTGTAAAAGACATAATACACCACAGAAAAGGAAATCCAGTAGAGCTGGGTGAAAGATGTCTGATCAAAGCACCTTTTGATGTTTGCACAGAATGTTTTTGTGTGTGTTTGTGTGTGAGACCAAGAGTTCAGAAAGTATGTTTGTAGGACTTTGTCTTAGCACAGAAATGTATGGAGAAAGCTATCTTCTGTGCTTTTCAACCACTCCATTTAGATGCCACCACAGTGAATCATTTAGGGAGTCTGGAATGACAGAAGAACGTTGAAGTTATTCAGGACATGTATGAGAGCGGTAAGACAGTGTTGTGATGTGCTGTAGGTGTGATCCAGGAGTTGAAGGTGGAGGTGGGTTTACAACTAAAATTTGAAGAGGTCCAACTAGGATTTTTTTTTTTTTTTAAGTTTATGTTCGGAAAAAAAAAAAAGTCTAAATATACAGTGTAATATATTTTTAAATAGCCGAAGATTGGTGACACATCTGCATGTAATTAATAGCTAAGTCTCGCTTCAAATTAATTCAGCAAAATGTCAAACTTTTTGACGATATTTAATGTCACATAACATAAAACACATGTAACTGTGAGCCACACAAACACAATGGTAACCCTACCAGGACAACTGTCGACATAATCAAGAAAATTAGATGAATGGAGTATCCACCAGCCCTTATTAGCTTAACACCTCCCAAGAAAAATGTCCATCTGAACAAATGTTTACATTTTTTCAGTCTATAAGGCTTGCATTTCAAAACTTCACACAGAGTAACATTGTATCTGCTAAATCGTCTGAACAGATTCCTGCCTAATTCAGCCTTTCTGTGAGTAAAATTCCTTTCACAAGTTTCCTCAGTTCAGAAACATCTTCAACTGGTCGTCAACTTTATTTGATTGAATCTTCATTCTCTGTGAAATGCTTTTATCTGCTTTAAACATAGACTATGATTTTATTTAAGACTTTTGAGATGTAATGAATAAATAAAGCAAAAACAAATTGACATAATCCTCAAAAACTGGTATTTTCTGTAATATAATATTAAACACTAATCCATCGTGTCTGTAGCTTTATTATTGTGAGATTATGTGAAACATTCAAGAATCTGTCATCACATATTATGTAAAGCGGTTTGGTACGTAGATACAACTGTCTCCATAAATCTGCTTCCTCTTTCTGTTAGCTCTTCTTCAGGTTCTTTACAGGCTCTTTTCTCCCTAAAAAAACTCTCCAAGCATGTATGTGTCCATCCATGACAAATTGATAATGTGAATGTGTTGCAATGACAACAAGAGGTGCGCCATTTAGAATAGAGGTGCTTATCGTATTAATTCTGTGTCAAATTCGGGCAGAGATTCTGGGTCAGCATGACCCAACATCTGGGTCTAGATCCGGACCGGTCTGCCAGTTAGTGACCTCTGATATAAGGGATCAGCTTTGAGTTCCTTGTTGTTTGCTGTGGTGATGGACAAACTTACAGAGGAAGTTAGTCAGAATCTTTGTGGACCATGATGTTTGCAGATGACACTGTGATCTGTAGTGAGAGAACGCAGCAGGTGGAGGAACACCTAAAGAAGTGGGGGTTTGATCTGGAAAGGAGAAGAATGATGTTCAGCTGCAGAAAGACATCTGATAGAACAATGAGGTTACAGGGAGCAGAGGGGAAGAAGATGGAGGACTTTAGGTACTTGGGTCAACAGTCCAGAACAACAAAGTGTTGGAAAGAAGTGAAGAAATGTAAGCAGGTTGGAATATGTGAAGGAAGGTTTCAGGTGAGATCTGTGACAGAAGACTGACAGCAAGATAGACAGGAAAGAAGAAGACTGTGGTGAGGGGACCCATGCTGTTTAAGGCTCAGTCACATGCACTGTATGGAGGTTGACCCATATGCTGGCTTCAGTTTTGGGGTTGTCCAGACCATTTAGGGTCATTGAGAGGAGCGGACACGTCTCAAGGTAAACACAGGGATGTCTTGCAGTTCCTATAAGGCTAATACAGCCATCTCAAGGAACGTCCTTAAAAATGGAACAAACCATTGTTCTGGGTGTGGTGAGTGAATTGTAAAATATTGGTAAGACTAATTTAAGCCACATGTGGATATGAAGTGGGGATGATGCTGTTGAAAAGTGTCGTTACCACACTTTAGTTCTTAATAAGGTGTCATGGCGCCTTACTGACATTGTGCAAATGCTCCTCTTGTGGGATTTGCATGTGAAACATAGGTTACAATCGAACGCCCGTTAGATCCCCACACAAACTACCTTCTGATTGTTTAATTTCCAAATTTCAGTCAGGCTGAGCACAGACTTATCACGGTGACAGAACTTACAGTCCCCTTAGAACAGTTCCCAAGATTATGGTAGTATTGTAAAATTAAAAATCTGAATGATACACTTACGTTTGTATAAGTGCTTGCTATGATCTGTTACTTGCAGCCTGCTAGTAGCATGTGCATAAATATTTTTGCGGCTACTATTTTGTACGTACAACCCTTTTATCTTGTCCATTTTTTGCTAAACAGACCTAGCTACAAGGGTAGTTTTCACCAAGCTAAGATGCAGAGGACATACTTTGTCAAAACTACATTTATAGCTAGATTGATTGATTTGAATTGATAAGTTTCCCACAGGCTGTCTGTGGGCAAAAAAATGGACAAACATGTTTGGGGCACCTAGGGGACCTGCACAAATTAGCAAGGACCCATACAGCAAAAGTTAATGTTCATACACAATTTTTTCTGTGGGATTCTGCAAACAACATGTTATAGTGATCACCTATACAAGACACAAGGGGGATGTGGAGGTCAATTAGATGAGTGACAGACTCCATCCCCCTCCGATCCCAAAATTCCGGGGGACTTCGCAAGGGACCTGGAAGTGCTGAGTGTGGCACTCGTATGTCACAAGAGCATGCAACTTACATTTGCCTTATGAAAACTTCTTGATACACTTAACACATGCATGAGAATTGTATGTTCCATTTTCAACAGCCACAAGGGAACTGCAAAACACACCAGCCTTCCGCTCAACCCTTGTGCTATCTTATGGGGTCTTCCTTATATTGATGTCTGATCCCTACCATGACAAAGTGGACAGGATTTTACCAGTGGAAAATTAAAAATCCTTGAGAAAAAACAATTCAGCGTACTGTATTGTGGGGTCCAGATGACCAGACTTAATGTTAACATGCCGAAGATTGCACAAAGGTTATGAAGCGACTTAAACCAAACCCTACTGACCTTGACAACCCTAAAATCTGCAGTATAGGTCAACTCCTGTATGAGCAGAGTTGACTCTACCTTTAGACTGAGGCAGATGATTCACTGTGGTAACTTCTAAAGTAGCAAAAAATGCAAAGAAAGCAATGACGAAATATTTTAAAATGTTACAGTGGATATGTGTGGTGGATCAAGAACATGAACAAGAAATAAGTATGACCTTTGTCTTTATAAGCCAAATAAAAAACTAAAGATATGTGTTCAACGACTCAGAAGGCCTTTGTAATGTTTTATAGAGATCCTAACAACATATTGGTGAACAGGAAACAAAACAAGTGTTTCTGAGCCTAAACACTTCATAAAGTGTGAAATAGATTACTTTTGTTGGGAAGAACTATTTGCAAATTATATTAAGATTGAGGAAGGAGAAGATTTCTCTTTGAGAGAAACTCATCTTAGACAAATGACTGATGGCCGCACCCCCCTCCTCAAACCAGAGGCTTCAGTGAGGCCTTTATAAGGTGCAGGGAGGGATTTGTATGGATTTTAAGCATTTTATCAGCCTCTCCCTTAGTGTGCCTGAAACCCAGAGTCTTCTAAAGTGTAGCGTTCAGAACAATGCATCCAAGTCCCAAAGTCTAGGAGGAATAGAGGACACCTCTCTGCAGTGAACCCCAAGCTTTTGTGTGCAGATGGTTCCGTCCTCTGAACATGAACTTTACAAGTTGATAGGCTAAGATTATATGTGTAAATGCATATTATGGTCTATTTATATTTACTATATGTCTATTTCTTCAGTAATCAGTATAAAGTTTTAAATGCAGTTTACATGAAAAGTAAACATTGGAAAAACTTTGTCATATAAGTGAAAGGTTTAATCCACTAAGATGTTTGATTTGTCTGTTGTTTTTCACCAATAAAAGAATAAAATGAATCTATATCAGTATTTTGTTTTTGTTTTTCTGAAGAATTTTCTTTCAGAATAAATGTGGATCATTATTCATTCATCAGGACATATTGTTTGTTTACTGTGACCCCATTTCCAGAGAGCCCAATAGCAGGCTGATGGAGTGGGAAGCCTCTAACAAAAGCTTTTCTTCCTCACCCGCCTGGGCCTCAGAAATGCTCACCACTCAGGCAGCACAATGTCTTTCAACAAGCTTTTGGCCACTCATGAGTGACAGTTGAATCACCGATAACTTTCCCAAGTACATGAGCTGAGGCAGCTGCACTATAAAAAATGATTTGGAAACGTTACACATTGATTATTTAGATAACGGCTTTTAAGGCTTTTCAATAAAACCAGAGATCTTTGAAAATGCAAAATAAAATTGTTTGGTGGTACCAAAGTTTGAGTAAAGAAAAACTGAATTGAGTGTGTTTGAGGAGCAAAAAAAAAAAAAAAAAAAGAGTAAGGCAGCCAGGTCTGGGCATGTGACTAAATAATTACAGCCATCTTTTTAAGTCTTTAGTAGGAAACTGATCCAGAACAAACTATTAAACAGCTCCCAGTATGTTGGTGCCATGACAACTTGAACCATGATTTTGTGCACACAACAGTTAGTTTTTACTCTATTTTGTGTCGTTATTCATGTGATTTTAAAGCAAAGTTTCAGTTTCTATTTTTTGTTTAGTTAGACCAAAAAACATCCCCACTTTTTTGCTTGGATTCACTTTCTAGCATTAATTGGAATTATTATTCTACACTATATTATAAAGTATATAAAATTTGTCTATTAATAAATAGACAAAAGGAAATACACTGAGACTTACATTATAGCTATACTTAAGTTAAAGAGTAAAAGGGATACAAATTCTATTTTAACATTTTTATTCTTTTATTAAACATATGAATAATTACAGGGTTGATTAACTTTTTTCCTTTTTGATTGTAAGTTCATCAGTGCTTTGGCACAATTGAAAAAAGCTTTCAAAATGGGCAAGTTAGATGACTAAATCTAACAAGAGAATGATTTTGCAGTGCATGGATGAGTACTGGTGGTTGGTGAGCCAGGCCCAGCTGCATTGCTGGGAGGTCTTTCTATTGTCTGAGCTCTAAAAAGGCAGTACAAGCTTGGAACAAGGCTTCACAATGCAGCCCCAGAAGCTTCTGCAGCACAGCACACACACACACACACACTCTGAGGAACAAAGTGAGAGCTATGACATGACGTAAATGACACAAAGCATGAAATGTTTTATTAAATAAGTGATAGAGCTGACTATCTTATATTTGTTGTGTGAATGACCAAATGCAAACATTATTAATTTGATTCATATGAAATTTAAGGTTGTTTCCAACTTCCGATGTTTCTAAACAATGGTTTATATTTGATGCATGTTTTATTTTGTCAAAAACATTTTGCCAAGGCTGTCACATTTGTGCTACAGAAACATTTGTTCCAATTGATTCAATTTCCTGTTGAAAACCTGGTTTTTTTTTTTTGCACAATTAAAAAAAAATAAATAAAACACTTAATGTTACTATAGTACTGGTACTCTTTTTTTTCATGTTAAGCTCCACTTTCATGGGTAAACAAATTCATATTAATACAGATCTGGTGAAGCATAAGAAAGGAAGTATAATCATTAAAGTTGAAAAAATAAATTATTGGGCTTTTATTTGATTAATATTCTATATTTTTTAATGTATAAACTATTGTTTTGAACTTAGATACTCGCGGGTCGGGCGCGTAGCTTGTGTTGCCCGACCACTGTCACCAGTTTTGCTTGGGTTTATTAATAAAGCATCTATCTTTTGTATGTATGTACTGTACGTATATCTATCAATCCATCTAGTTTTAAACATCCTTCCAACATCACTTCATCCAGTCTTGAGGTCATGGCGTTGCTGGATCCAGTTTCAGCAACCTTAGAGTGAAGGTGGAGGTGGAATACCTCCCAGGAACTATTCCAGGATATCGTACACAGACACATCACAACAACAAACCCTACATTCATTCCTGAGAAACAGTTTTTAGAGTAACCAATCACCTGGACCTGTCGAGGAAACCAAGGTGCCTGCAAATAAAGCTTGCAAGAGGATAACATGAAAACTCCTCATAGAAAAGATCCAACCAGGATTCAACTCGATCTTTAAGATGATGTTGCTAAAAATTATAGATAAACAAGTGCATATGCCATATTGTGTAAAAAGGTTATATTTTGATTTTAACGGATTAAAGTATGGAAGTATTGCTCTACTGCAGGAAAAAACAATTTAAGCATCCGGCTTCTTTATTAAAGAATATTTTTTAGTTCAAATATGGAAGGTTGTCATTTAAAGGCTTTGTATCAAGACTAATTCCTCAAGAGGATATAACAGTTTTAAAAATTGTCTGGCTCAGACACAGTACTGTCACACTTTCAGAGTGGGTGTTATGCTGTTAGTCACGTTGATGAAAGGAATTGCATGAAATGCTCTGTAACTTCAAGTCATTGCGAAGACGCTGTCACCTTACTTAAAGAAGAAATGTTCTTGTAAAACCTTGATAGGACTTCTGCATTAATGTAAGTTAGTTCATCTGCTGAACCCATAAAGTCCCAGTAGTTGTAGAAGCGTACTCAGATAATACTGAGCAAAGACATTAACATCCTGGACAGTTTGCCAGTCCATCACACGCATTGACTGATAACTGGACTCATTCCTCCAAACAGGAAGTACTCACTGGTTCAGAGAGGCCAATATGCCATAGACTTCTATTGAGAAATAAACAGCTATTACTCAGTTTTATTTGTCAGGTTAACCACTCTTGCTCTTATACCTTTTTTTTTTAACACGTTCTTGCTATCTGTATTTTTTTTTTTCTTGAGTGCAAGTAATTGAAGTTATAAACTCACCAATTGAGATTGAGATATCTTTCTCATTTTCACAAACACAATAAAATAAAAAGTACATTATTGCAGGGCTCTAAAGATAATAAATGTATTTTTTACTCATGATAATACAAGATAATAATATTAGAAATACAAAATGCAAATTGACATTAGGTATTTTAAAGTCAACCAATCAATAACCAATCGGACTATCTTCCATGTTTCCCCTTAAAGGCAATAAAAATTGCCCAATTTTTCCTATAATTTTCACTGAAATCAATATTTCGGTGAAATAAAGACGGAATACAGAGCTGGTGTCAAACCCTTTATCCCTGTGTAAAACTCAATTCCCCGTTTCCAACTTGTACAACAGTAAAAAGAGCAAGGAAAAAGTATTTAATCTTTTGGGTGTATAACTTCCAGTAGTATTTATTTTTCTGCGCTCAAAAAGCTCAGGTGATGCATGAACTCTGCTTCCTGTGCCCTGCTTTGTGACCTGAATGTACACGCAATGGATCAGCCCGCAGCTAATAGTTGGAGCTTGTGCCTGTGGCCTTTACATTCTGCACGCAATAAAGTTCAGGTGTCAGAAGTTCAACTGATTTATAATGGTGAACTGGCTTGTGATTAAGTGTGGATGTCAGAGGATTCCTCACCACTTATTTAGGGAATCAAGTAGTTTGTGTCTAAACAAGACAAATGGGCCGCCTGCTGCTTGTAACCTTTCTCATGTGCATGTTCGCTCCAATCATATGCCACTGCTCCTTGGCTTTGTGAGCTCTTTATTAATAGCTGTTCTTTGTTTGTGCTTCTTATGCTCTCTCTATTGGTCTCAGTTAAGCAAACAAACAATTGTTCATATTGAATTTGGCATGGTTGTTACTTACTAGACTTTAAGTAAAACTTGTGAGATGGTGCTTGTGTTATAAAAAAAGTATTATATTCCAGTGAAAAAAGGAGTTTATTTCATTTGTCTTTGCTTTGTAACAATATCTGCAATTCAAAGTTGCTTAATGATCATGTTTCTTATTCTTCTGAATAAGCAAATATATTAAAAAATATAATATTGGAATTTTTAGACAAAAGAAGAGTATTTTCTTAAGCTACTGGCATATGACAAAACAGAGACACAGTATTAACAGTTTATCTTTTTAGGATTTGTTTAATATAAAATAGATTAGAGTCCAACGTTCTGTCAAGTAAAGACACATCAAACTATGTGAAAATAACGTACATGAGACTACCTGCTGTATTAAAGCTAAAAAAATAAATAAAAAACACAAGTAGTTGATATTGAGAGTATACAACAACTTTCTTTCAACACATACATGTCAGAAAATAAAATTAAAAATGAAAGCTTATTCCTTTCAATTTCTCTAAAGGTAGTTTTAAAGTCTTAGTGTCAGAAATGTAGATTTCTGTTGTAGATGTCGTCAACATCAACAACGTCAGGGATGGTGGATGAAGAACCCAAATGCAGGAGACAAGATCTGTTAGCGGAAACTTCAACATTTACTAGGGATGCAACGATACAGTTTGTTCACAGTTTGATACTTACCTCGATACGAGGGTCACGGCTCGGTACATATTGAACAGAAAAAAAACCTGAAATCCTATATTTCCACAGATTATGATTCATTTTGCGAACCGAAACAACATAAAGAAATCAGATTTTTTTTAAGTGCGTAGCTTTTGGCACTTACTGCATAATCACACTTAAGTAGAACTCTTGTCAACTTGTAAACATTACAACTTGTAAACAATTTAAGTCCTCAGTCCTCTACACTTGTAAACATGAATATAATAAACTCCTAATCTAAGCTGTGCTCTTAAATCTTGACAGCCTGCAGTACTATAGGCTACTCTTTGTTTTCCAGTGTGAGGGCCATTATATAATGAACATTTACAGAGATATAAATCTCTCTTGCCCGTAAGTCCAACTGTACATTTAAAGTCGAGCAGTCCAAAATTCTGCTCTGCGCGCGTTTCAAGAGACTCCCCACTGAAAACACATGCACATGCAGCCACAACCTGCTATGACTGTCGCGGCTGTTTGGGCAGCTAGCTAAAATGCTATCGTTTTTTGCATTTGGCCTCCACTTCCTGGGGAAGGGCAAAGTATTTTCTGTCAGGGAGGGAGTGAGTGAGAGCAGACCTGCAGCAGAAAAGCTCTGCAACATATGAATACACAGACACGTGCGAAAGACAGCGCACAGTGGTACTGGATAAATAAAATGTGTGTCGTGAAACATGTCGAACCGAACCAAGGAACGCGTGCCGAACTGTTCCATTTTTATATCGAATATTGTTGCATCCCTAACTTTTACTAAATAAACTCAAACATGACAAAACCAAAGGAGAACAAACTAGAGACGTAACAGAACGGATGACCTGACGATGCAGAACTGAAGACCAGACACTTACATGAACTAAATGAAGAAAGCTGTGGATGATTTGACCCAGACATGGTGAGACGGACATGACAAAACTGAAGCACTGGATCATGACAGACGAGAAAAACTAAAAATAAAATAGAATCTTATTAGTCTCAGAATGTTTGTCGTTATTAAGTGTTTTAATTTTATTTTATCCTTCAGCAGACACTTTATTATAAGAGTGTTTCAACCCTTTTACTACTAGTCTGGAAAACTAAAAGCATTAGTTTTGAGAGAAAGTGGAACAATACACATATAAAACATCTTGAAGTTGAACGGTAAAGAACCTTCGATTGTGTATTTTGTCTTGATAGGAAATTTTGCGTTCTGTATCCTCTAACAGTGAACATGCAATGCTGTGCAATCCCAACAGTTTCCTCTCTCTGGCCAGCTCTCCCAAAAATTCATGTTTAGATAATTAAAAAAAAGAAAATTGACAATTGACAGGCACATTTATAGCAACATAATTGTTAAATGTGTGACATATTTGTGGATAATGTTTTCCAAGTTTCTTTTTGGTTTTGTTTTTTCTCTTTGCAAGAATGATGCAACCAAAGAAAACACAAAAGCTCACTGGTTTGAACTGGGGTTTGATAGCAATAACTTTAAGAACCTGAATCATACCTGAGTAGAAATTTACACTGCCTCCAAAAAGGAGGCAAGGAAGGTTGATCAACTATTGGTAGCTGCAACAATCTAGGAAACGTATTGAATGCTAAGTATCTGACCTCAATATTAACCTTAAAAGCCCTACACAAGCTGTTGGTTAGTATGATGCACTATTGCACCTTTTAGGGTTTCATTCCCTCTTTTATGTCACAAACATTTGTCATAAAGTTGGCACATAATTTGGAGTTATGGGTTGGACTAAACATCATGTTTTACTTTTTGCTTCTGGTGAACTTTGTTGAAACTACCAACTTTTCTTTAGAAACACTTCATTTCATGTAAATATATGCTTTAATGCTTTTAGATTTTTGGTACTGATTAATACAAATGACATGACTGTGGATGTTTGAAATGTAATTACATAACTGATCTTAAGGATCTTTAATAACCTGAATCTATGATTGTAGAGTATAAACATTTGATACTAAGTCTTGAACCGGATGTTGATAATTCATGTAGAGAAAATGCTATGGTTGAGCCGGGGTGGGATGATAGAAGTTTGCTTCCTTCCACTCCTTTTCAAGCGATCAACTTGTAGTTGATTATGTAAGATGTTATTTTATCTATTATTACCTAAATGCTTGATATAAACCATTTCATTCATTAATTTAAATATATTTTAAAATAATCTATCTCTCACCTAGTATATCATAAAAATAAACATGTTCTTAATTTTACTTTTTGAGGTCCAAGGGTAATGCTGTAAATAATACATTCGGGTCTTTTACACAATGTTGGAAAACCACATATATATATATATTTGTTTATGGTTAACTTTTGAGTTTATGGTAAGCGAAGGGGACTCTGAACACAGTGTGTCCTTCTTGTAATACATTCCATTGTTATCGTCCATAAAAGTAAACCTACAGTGTTTACACAATGCATGGATAAAGAAACCCTGGTTCAGCGGGCACATTGACCCCTGTCCTACAATGTTCCTTTCATCATTCTGTATCCCACTGTGGTGTCCTGACCTTTACTGATCTCATCAGTAAAGGTCATCTGTTTAACTGTTTGTTTGCTTTATGAAAAGGCAACAATTCCTGCATTCACCATCGTACACGCCAGATGGTTGGATCAACCATGATACAGTAAGAAACATATTTATAAGGATTTGCTTCTGATTATGGGGCGTGTCATTTTTTTGGCCAACCTGGTCAAAGCAACAACTACTGTACTCCCTATAGAATGTGAATCTGGAAAGATATTGTAATTAAATAAATGTTTCCTGGTTGACTAAAGCCTGTAGGGAATCCATATTTCTTTGTGTGGTTTGCAAAACTCTTGATTGTAGTGTCTGATGAAGCCTCCTTTTGTTTAATCTTAGAATTCACATGACTGACATACATCTAAATGTACACTGAAAACAGAGAACACCATATTTGGTAACTAAGAGATGTTGTACTAAAGTGGCTCTTGACTGATTTCAGGGGACAGTAAAAAGTTACATTTACAGACAACCATGTCTGTTTGCTCATATTTATACAACTTCTTCACCGCAGAAACTACAAACTGTAATCACTGATTATTAAAAGTTATTGAAATGTGTTTATTGTTGTGATAAATATAACTTATTTAAAGGGAATCCACCTGCCTGTCAAGCATCTAAACACAACTGTTATCTGCCCATGAAATGTCTTTTTTTTTTTTTCAATTATTTGCTCTATTTGAGGGCAGAATATTACATCCTATTGCAAAGTAATTGTTAGTAATTGTAACAAGAAGTCAGAGTCAGATTGATCCATATGCAGTCTTTTATTTAAGAAGCTTGGGTAAGACGTGGTGAACTTGGCAAAGGTCAGGAATGGCAAAGGGTTTGTTAGAGGCTGAGGCAGAGCAGTGGTGAAGAGCAGGCGAGGGTCAGGCACAGCAAGAAGTTTGTCACAGGCTGAGGCAGATTGGTGGTCAAAGACAGGCTGGGGTGGAGGCGGGGCTTAAACAGAAGCAGGTGTGATTGAAGTAACGCTCTGAATTGCAGGAAAAACCAGAACAAGACTTCGCACCGGGGCACAGTCCGAAACTGCCTTATAAATGTTTGTGGTGATTGCTTGAATGAGGAACAGCTGGTGAGGTCTGGGAACAGCAGCCAAAGGCTTATGGGAAATGTAGTGAAGATGAGACTCAGGAGAGGTTGAGAACTCAGGTGATGGCTCCCTCTGGTGGTCTGAGGGGGAAACAGACTGATTCATGACAATAATGTGATCTAATAATGAAATAATGTAATGCCTTCTAGGTACTTCATCTATATCATTTTATTTCTGGACTTTTAAATGATCTACTCTTCTGATGGTATAGCACAAATAACTGATCTGAAGTTAAGAACAGAATAATGATAATTAAGTAAAAAAAAAAAAAAAGAAAAGTAAAACCTAATATTTCATGGGTAAATATGTTGCGTTCCGTACAAGTGCTAGTTTGTCTAATTATGATTAAGAGTAATTATCATTTAAATATTTACATGAGATTGTGGATGTATGTACAATAATCCCCCCTTATTTGCGGGACTAAAGATATCCGTCAACCCAGAGAACGCCCCGTCCTCGTCTCACCCACCCTACGCAGCCAAAGTCTGTTACCGACCAATGCTCATCAAAAACCCTCCTGATCATGCTTTGTAAAACATTTGTTTAAGAATATTGGAATATTGCTCAACATAAAGATTTTTTTTTTTTTTTCTCAGAAAGCAGCGTACTTTATGACGTAGATGAGACATTACACTTAGTCTCTCTGTGCCTTAAAACCAGGAGTGTGTGCCTTCTTCGAATAAGTGCAAGACGTCATCTTCTTCTAAAAGAGGCTGGACTCATCCATGATAAACATCTGCTCCTGATGATAATGCAGAGCAGGTGTATTTGGGAGCGGAGATCCACCTGGAACCATCCAGGATGGTTGCGTCTGAAGGAGGTGCTGAGGTGAGGAGCGGAGATACACTTCAGCAGCTCCTTCGGATGCAAACCTTTCTATTCCCTTGACATTCCAGTTAAAAAACAATTTTGGACACCGCTATAGCTTCAAACGCCCTACAGTTGGAGGGGTAGGAAGAAACAATAGAGGTAGTGGAAGAATTGGGATTTGGCCTTTATTCAACCAACATAACAATTAACCCTGATTGTATGAGAGTGGAAAAAAAATTGATCTGATGTTTTTATTTATTTATTTTATTGAAACAAAGTGGCAGAAAATCCTGTAAACATATGGCACTAGTTGGATTCTTTGCTTTCAATCTTCTCATCGTTTTTTCCTAAAGCAAGAACATGGGTTTCAGTTCTGGAGATTATGCTAGCCGCTTCATGGTTTTGAGCAAACACTTTTTTATTTCACTCAAAAAAACTCATGAAAGCCACAGAGTTCAGATAGAACCCACAAATATTGCACAAATTCTACAGTAAGAACCAATCATGATTTTAAACTTCTTTGCTGTGACTTCTCATGGACCAACATGCTTCTAATGGTGATTTGGAATTCACTGGTGTTCATAGGTTTGTTTTTGCAATTGTTCTGTAAAAAATAGGGAGCATTCATTTCAAACTTTTTCTGATTTATTTGATCATTTTTGTCAAAGGCACTCAATCTATAAATCTCAATAGTAAAGAAAACATTAAACAGGGTATACTTAAAAAAACATTCTATTTCCAAATTGACTTACATTTTTTTAAGATTATATTTTGATCATTTTGTATCAACAAAATCTGCATTTGTATAAATTGTTCATGTTCTCATTGACATCTATTCAACCGACACGTTTGGGGTTTCACTCCTCTGGGTTGGTACTTGTGTGATATTTAAATCCTTCACTGAAAAATTTTTTGGTTCCATTTTTCAGGACAACAAATCTGGGACAGGTTTTATTTTAAATGTGTGGGTGGAACCATGGGAGAAAATGTGTCCTCCTATGTGCTGGATGCACGTGTGTGAATATGTAGGTATGTTAGTCTCGTGCTACTCATTGCACAGCCAGGTGGTGTGAATGATGAGCGCTACACACGCTGGAACTCCTCAATTATTCTGGTTATGTGTACTCTACAAAGACTTCATCACACAGGGGATTCAGGGAAGTTTCCTCACTGCTAGGTGAATCAAAATACCAGTGACACCCATCCCCAGCTTGCTATGTCATCTGTTAATAAACAGGGTGTCAGTCTGGCTGTGCTCCTGCTGCCTGCAGACAGCCTCTGTCAGCGTCAGACCAGGAAATGCCACCTCGCTGCTGACAGCTGCCTGTGCCGCGCTCACACTGGCACCCACAGGGAGAGCCCGGCTGCTCCCCACTCGGCGCCGTGCGCCGCCAAGCTGAGTACAGATCCTAAACCTGCCAAGCGTTACCCTGACAGCACTTCACTATATATCTAAATAGAGCTGGGGCCCAACGTGTCCCAGGGAAACTTTTACATTCACCTCCATTCAGGGAGGATTTGTCACTTGGGAAGGAGGATAATGAGGCGACGGTTCCTTCTCTTGTTGTTCAAGGCAGCCCTTTTGAGCAGACATGATAATGGCTACATTGGAATAAATGAGAGCTCCTTCTTGTCTGTTACGGTGAGATCTATGAAACGTTTTGGTTTCTTTTAAACCTTCATGTTTTAATTGAATATTATCAAGGAATAAATTAAAAATACAGTCGTTGACTACAAATACATTAATAAAAAGAAAAAGTTTTACTAAAGTGTCCATTTACGAAAAGAATAATCTTAAAAGATTTAACAAGATTCATACTAATTAACATAAGGCCCAACTGATTAATACAGCTGACTCAGCAAAAGTTTGCGTCTTTCAATAATGTTTCTTTGCAAGACATTCTGAGGACCAGCTTATTTATTCCAAAACTGTTTTTGCTTTTTTCTCATTGAAAGGTTTATTTTAATTACTCAGTCACAACTGCTCTGTTGGCTAGTTATGGGCTATATACTGAGAAATTATTGGCAAATAGCCAAATTCTAGACAGATCAGTGAGCCCATAGAGAGAAAATGGTTTTATAGGCATGCTGTGAGTGACAGGCTGCAACGAACATATATACAAAGCACAAGAGTAAAGTAACACTTGTAACTGGACGTTATAAGTTTTTCTGGACTTCATTCGTTGCCACATTATGGAAACATGGAGGATGTTGAGCTGGTAGTGTCAGGACTCCAACTTCCAGTTTCCCTCCTGACCATCAGAGGGAGCACTCTCCTGAATATTGATCATCTTCACCAGCTGTACCTAATTTCCCTCATCAGGCTGACCATATTTATAGGTTCAGTTGTTACCTCTTCTTTGCGAAGTATTGCATTGTGGTTTACATAGCAATTTCTGAGCGATTCTGATTCCTGTTTTGCCTACTCGTTTTTCGACCCTTGCCTGTCCCACTCGTTTTCCTGTCTAGCTCCTCGTCCTTGACCTCTGCCTGGCCTTGACCTCGTCTCTGTTTTTGCCCTGTCTGTTTTTGGATGCTTATTAAAACCTACCTGCTTGCACATGGATCAACACGCCTCCGCGTCTTCGCCACAGATAGCTTGGGTTTATATGTTTCTGAGAGCACTACAGAGCCGTTGGAAACCATGTCGCCGTGTCTGGGTTCACCAGATCATTCAAAGTCTCTCCCACTGCAGTTGACTTCACTCCTCCTGCAGGATTTGCACCTGAATTACAGTTGTTTTAAACGTTACTTCTGTCTGTCTCTGCTCCAGAGAGGAAAAATAAATCTGAAGGATCTTTATATTATTGTCTTACTGAAAATAAAAACACCATAACCCCATGGAGATAGAGTGATCGCTCCAGCTGCAATTGTGCCTGCATAGCTCTAGATCTGCTGCCAAGGGACCGGAAGAACTAGTGGGGTGTCCCCGCCCCGGCTGCTGGTCCTGGGTAGTAGAGCTTGCTACGCAGTCCACTGGGCGGCTGGCTAGCTTAGCAGGCTCCATGGGACAGGCTAGCAAAATGTCCAGGGTGCATCAAACATTAACCGGGACAGTCTCCTGTCAGGGGTGTATCTAGGACAGTCAAATAAAGCAAGTCCAGGAGTGAAAGGAAAGAGTCAATTTATTCAGTCAAACAAGAGGTTAGAGTCTCTGCAGTGACACCTCCGGAAAGCAGGGGGCGAAGGATCTTGCAGGATCTCCGGTGAGACCGTCGAGGATGACGGTGTCCGAGAGTAGCGGAGAGTAGCGGAGAGTAGAGTTCCGCAATCAGGAAGGGCAGGCAAAACAGAAGTGTCCAGGAGGGGAAGTGCTCCAACCGGTTGTAATCCAGAACCCAGGAGGAGGGAGAGAAGGCTGAGGCGTGTCTGCGGCAGGGGTTGAGCGAGAGAACACGGAGTAGATATCGGAGGGCGTTTCAACGTGAGGCGTGGCTGGACGTAAGCTGTACAAACTGAGACGTTCCGGCGATGAGTGGAAAACAGGAAGGTGTTTAAGAAGAGCCAGCAGCAGGTGAATAACATCTCAGGTGATTGCTCCAACTGGAAGCCTGGCCAAACAAGGTGAGTGCGGCAGCAGACATGACAGTCTCCAGCAACCCAGCGGCCCCAGCGGGTTAAGAAAATGGATGGAAGTCCAGGAAGAAAATCACCACATCAAGCGGCCATATTGAATCTTTAGTTCTACTCTGATTAAGTCACTGAAAAAAATCACCTGCCTGAGTCCCTGATCGGTTGAGGTGCCCAATGCACAAATCATGCTGCAAGACCTTACATCCCATCTGTACATTGACTTTAACATTGAAACTGGACACCCTTGCCTTGCGAATTGTGTCTGGTGTGAATGGACCATAAGGGTGAAGTAGGTGAGATGCACACGTGTCATACAGGTTTATTTATTTATTTATTTATTTTTGATTCCCCTAAAACCTGTGGGATGCACAAAGAACATGTAAAAACACAAAAAAAGACAACTTTCATTGGAGTGGGTCTTTAAGTACATCTGCAGATATACACAACACACATCTGCATGTACACGCACACAAAGGAACTTTTTGGTTTTACTGACTTTTTTTCACTGTGAAGCAAAAAACTGATTACCTTTATTATGGATATAGTCCATTAATAACAGTGTAATGAAAAACAACAATATATGTTATGAAATATATCTGATTCCGATTACTCCTGGACGCCTCCCTGGAGAGGTGTTCTGGGCATGTCCCACTGGGCGGAGGCCCCAGGGAAGACCCTGGACACACTGGAGAGACTACGTCTCTCGGCTGGCCTGAGAACACCTTATGGGTCCCTTATAGGGGCTGGAGGAAGTGGCCAGGGAGAGGGAAGTCTGGCAACTTTGCTTAGACTGCTGCCCCGCGGAAGAAGATGGATGGATGGATATATAAAGCACATTATCTTGTATTAAAACATGATGGCAAAAAATATGATCTAAGAAATAAATCCAACAGTGTAAGGTAATGAAAAAACAAAACAAAACAGTATTGTATTTCCGCTTTGCAGCTCAACCACAGTGCACAGAAAGAACTTTAGTGCCCCAACTCTGTAGTTTTAGCTGCAAAAGAGTTAGAACTAAAATACCTTTGCAATAATGTAATGTAATGCCAAGATCACTGAAAGCATCTCTAGATAAAAAAAAAAAAAAATGCTTCTAAGCATGTGTTTGTGGTCCTAAACAGAAACCTGCTAAAAAGGTGCACTTCCACAGAAGTATAAAGACAGAAATTAAGAAAAAAAATTCCTGATTTTGGAAAAATACATTTCTTGATTCTCTCGCTCATGTAATTATGTGATGAACTGAATCTAATAATAATAATAATTACAGGGTAAGTGCGAGCCATGCAGAGCATGAGAAAGAAGCAACACAACAGGCCTTTAACTGAATATTTACTGTGTGTTAATGGAGGCTTGTGTTTTTATTTTGCCAGCTTGAGCTTTTATTTTACCAGGATGGGCAATAAAGCTTTGATCAAGCTTTCCCAAATACAGCTGGGAATAATTCAACAACTTTGCAACGTCTGAACCTTTTTTAACTCCTTCTTGTCTTGTGTGAGTGTTCCTGCAGGTGTCCTTTTATTATCAAAAATGTACAGGTACAGGTACTTTTATTGGTACATGTAAATAGATCATTTGTCTTAAAGTTACTTTTTTTTAAATCCTTATGTTTCTTGATCTAGTATGATCTCAGAACTGGCCACAAAGACAGATAACATTCCTTATTTATAAACAGATGAAGCAAATTCAAGATGGATTTGGGAAGCACCATTGCCCAGACAAACAAGCGGGACATTTGCATTAAGAAAAATGATCAAAAATAAACATACCACAAGAACCCGCAAAAAGTAGTCATAACATACTACATCATAATCATGTTCAGGATCTGCTAAAACATGACAGAATTGAACTACATCCTTGAAAATAATATAGTTGTGCCTTCCTAAATGTTCATTAAGCTACAGTAATTAAAAAAATGGGGGACAGTCTAACCGTATCGGCCTGAGAGGATCTGGGGGAAGAAGAGCAGAAACCAAACCTGTTAACTTTGACCTTTTGGGGGCTATTAGAAAAGAACCCTGTGATAAATTCAAATTAACCCTTCCGCTCTCCTTGGGGTCCAGATGGCTCCAACCACATATTGTTATGCGATTTCTTCCATGACAAATGTGGACGAAGTGGGACAGGATTTTATGTCTGCCATGGACATTAGTGAAACTCCGAAATCAGTGAAAAAAAAAAGTTCAGCGCACTGTCCTGTGGTGTCCAGATGACCCCACTTTTAATGTAAACAAGCTAAGGAGAGCGGAAGGGTTAAAACTACGGGAGCTTTCTGACACAATGTGAAAGCAAAGGAAAACCAACTCATGTGCACAACGCTTATTGTGCACATGTGTTCTATCCAGTGTGGATGTTTTATGAATCTGGGTTTAAGAATGAACTCAAGCAGAGTGGATAGGTGAAATTATTGGATATATCCTTAAATGATGACAAGAAGGAAAATTCTAATCAGGAGAGGGGAATGGAGATGGGTTGTGAGGTCAAAGGTGTGAGAGATGGACAGGGAGATGACATTGAGGCTTTTGGGGTCAGAGAGACAATAGGAAATACTATGTGGCATCATTAAATAAAACAGGTGCACTAAAATTTAGATTTTTGGAAAGACTATCAAATATTTTCATTATAGCTTCACCAATGTCATGATGGCTGAGCTAAGCAGAGCAGACCCATAAGCTGCAACCCGTAAGGACAGCTTATCCTTATCCCATGAATTGGACGGGTAGTGGTGTCCAAAATGGTTTTTCAAGAGATTACATCAGAATTTGAAGAAACTATTTTTCCATATATCCCCTTTTAGAGAGCTACCTGTAGGGATAGGGAGAAGCCATAGGGTAGGAGAATCATTTTTATTTGTCCTTTGTGTGATCACACGGGGCCATGCTCCTTATGGCACAATAGTTCCTCAGAATTCTCAGTGCTTTTCCTTGTCAAACATCTCTCATACTGATAAGGGGTTTTTAGTGTCCACAAGTTGGATCAGCTTTGCACATCCATCCGCATTTTTTTTAGCATCTGCCACAGCTCTAGGTTCACCATTAAACTCTGCCAGAATTTTATCCATCCATCTTCTATTTCCGCTTGGTCCTGTGCACCATCTCAGGGATCGCTGGACTCAGTTGTTTCAGGATGGGGTACACCCTCGACAGATTGCTTTTCCATCAAAGGACCTTACTTACAACTGGGAGCCCATTTTTTCTTTTGGATTGCTGTAGGAAACAGGCTTTCTGGAGAAAACCTATGCATGGAGAACACGGAAGGTCCACACAGAAAGGACTCCGCCAGAATTCAAAAAAGAGCTTTCTTGGTATAAAGGTGAATATGTTTTATTATACTATCACAACCACAGTGAAGCTCTGGAATGTTACCCTTAAGTCCTAATAAGTGCAAGTACTTTAGTCTCTCAAAGATAGTGCTTTCTTTCATTCCTTCCAAACTTTGAGGGGAACCACTGCATCCTCCCCTCTCCAGGATGTTATCCAACTGCTAGCACACATTCCATCGTGATTTTCTATTGCTAAATAAAATACTTTTTAAAACAGCTTTTTTTTTTACTTGTTCCTGTTGAGTTATGGGAAAATTTAACTCACAGGTGATGGAGACATTGATCCTTTTTTTGGCCTCTCTGTATATTTATTAGCCAAGGATTCACAACATCCAATACAGTTTATTTCACAAGATGTTAATGTAATGACTTGCTTGCTCTTTGTTTGATTGTCTCTTTGTGAATTTGTGACTTTTCATGTTTTTTCCTCTTCAACAAACATTAACATTACAGTTTTTTTTATCTTGATAGTAGTTGACAGTAGAGCTTTATTAGATCCAAAACAATAAGGACACTTGAAGCTCCTTTTTGGTAAATGGCTTATACTAATACTTATACTTATACTGTCCAAGGACAAGACACAGAGATTGATCTTCCTCTATACCACAGCTGCACCAGTATTGGTGTAACGCACCTGATCCACGTAATCAGCAACAGATAATGCAGAATTTTTTAAAAACCACCCGGATGCCAGGACCAAGTCTGACACCCTACTATGTCAATAGTCTTATTGTCAGGTCCTTACAAGTTTTGTTTTCAAGTATGTTTTGATTTGTCCGTATTTGTTCTTTTACGGTTCCTTTTTTGTCCTGCTCAGTTCAGAATTTGGTTCCTGCAACAATAAAGCTTAATGAAATGGTTCAGTCTCTGAAGACCTTGTATTTTATCCTAAAACACTCTTTTTCCTAATACAGAGGAAAATCTTATCAGGGGTCATACACTATATCTCTTTTCTTTATTACCAGCTATTGATAAAGACACGACGAAAGTTAGATTCCCAGAGAAAATGCGACAAACTTAAAGTGACGACTGATCAATCTTAAGGTGAATCACATGCTTAGCAGAACACATCGACCATACTGACCGTTCCAAAATTATGTTTCTGCAACATGCCTAGAATGTATTTAATTTATTTGCTCCCCCATCCTACTTTTCCCAGGGGAATTGGTCCCAGGAAGGCAAAGTGCCAATAGCCGTTAAGTTTTTCTTAACGTGGGTGTCTGATTAAGGATTTGAAGAGTACGCCAACAACATTGGCCAGATGTACCCACCCACTCGCTCATGTGACAAACACTTTAATAAAGACCAACCATAACAACTCATGACAGGCAATATAAAGGCAGAGTGCCCTATAAAATTTAATATGCAGGAACAGAGCCAAACTTCAGCATACACTCTGGGAATAACTCCAAAGACTTCAGAACTGCATGGAACATGTTAATCACAACCAGCTATATAGCAACAACTAACATGTTCTTATGTATAAAATATTGTCCTAATACCTTTAAGTCAGTGCAGTCAAGCATGCTTTGTGCATAAGTGTGATCTAAATAAGTACTTTGGAATTATTGGTGGATTACGTGTACCCAAGGAACCTGGTTTTTGTGGAAAAAAATATTTTTCTCCATCATCTGAAATATATTTTGACATGCTTCCAATGGTGCCAGAGCTAGAAAGAAAAAAAGAAGAAGTTAAGCCTGAAGCTTCAATAAAAAGTGTTTTGCTAAGGAGGCAAATCCTTGTCTTTCATATGGGGAGATTATAAACATGCAACTAATTTGAGCCAGGTCACCAACCTGAATCAGTTAGGGTTCTTGGTCTGGCACCAAATTTTTCTCTGGATTTGTTTAAGAACCATGTAAAATGTAAGGTGTTCCCCTCTCTAACCCTTTCTTTAACCTTCTGTATTCCTTTTTGGGTCACAGGCCTACTGGAGCCTGTCTCGGACACTGCTGGGTGAACTCAGGACACTCTTAACAGGTCACCAGTTTGCTGTTAGGCCACGTAGATCCACATCTAGGAGAATTTTAGAGTCATCAATCAACCTATGAAGTTTGTTTCTGGGACTGTTGGAGGAAGCTGGAGTGATTGGTGAAAACCCAGACATGCACGAGGAGAACCTGGAATCTCCAGACAGAAAGGTTGCTGCTGAGATTAGAACAGCGGGGCCGTCTCGCTGTGAGCTGAGCGTGCTAATCACAAACACACCTCACAGCCTGTACTGTGCTTTAATTTGTATGGCATCCTATTTAATTTACCCAGGTACAGCAGTTCTGCACTGCTACCTCATGGGTAAATTTCTTAATGTGGTCTTGGCTTACAGAACACACAGCAGTACAGAATACCCAGCATTCTTAGAGTTTCTAGACAGGCCGATGGAATATGCTCTGACTGGAGACTCTATTAGTCTGCTCAGAGACAAGGACAATGATGAGGATAGGGGGACACCCAAACTTATTGCAGATTATGTTGTACTGTTGGCCTCATCCATTCAGGACCTTCAGTGGGCTTAGGAAGCGGTTCAGAGTTGAGTTTGGAACAGAATCAATATTAGCACTTCCAAATGTGAGGCCATGGTTCTTGAATGGAAAAAGTTGATTTATCCTCTGTGGGTAGTTGCAGAGCTCTTGTCCCAAAGAGAAATACCTTGGGAGAGATGGTGGAGGGTGAGATTAAAAGATGAATTAGTACAGTGGCTGCAGAAATGTGGCACCAGTATGATCTTGTGTGTTAAGAGATAAAGATACCTTAAATGGTGATGAGTTGCTCTTTGATTTTCAGGTCATTTTCATATGCTCTCTATTTGAACTATGGTCATGAGCTTTGATTCATTACCAAAAGTCGAAAAGATCCCAGATACAATTAGAATGAGTTTTCTCCACAAGATGGCTGGGTGTTCCCTCAGCAAAAAAAGGATGATAAGGTTTGTCACCTGGGAGGAGTTTGGAGAAGATGTTGCTCATCTAATTCTAGAAAGGCAAGTTGAGGTGGTTTGGTCCAAAGGCATCTCTTAGATGCCTACTGGATACCTCCACTGGAAGATGTTCCGCGCATGTCCAGGAAGGAGCACCTGGGGGGAAGGGGCGAGGGGCATTACTGGGAACACCAGCTAACATGGAGGAAGTTTCTCTAGAGAGGTAAGTCTTGGCATCTATGCTTAGGCTGTTGCCATGTGAAGATATGGAAGAATAATGGATTAATGGAGAAATATATGGCAGGATGGATTGACAGGTAACAAGTGTGGCCAAATATTTCAAATTAAGGATGTATTTAGACTGGAAAAGTTGGTTTGTCCTGACAGAGTCTGCTTAATTAGGTCTGGATTGAGTCCTGAACCTCATGTTTGTTCTGCATTCAGACTGGCATCTACAGGAAATTTCAGTTTCAAACTAAAGCTTGTAAAGAAAACAATGTGACTAAAAATATCTTCAGTCATTGGTCAGGAATCATGAGTGAAGCACCGACAGAAGGAATAATGAATGTCCAAAGCTTTATAGTCTTTGTAAGGATAGTTCATGTATTCAAACTTTATAATTCGCTGACTGATTTACAACATCTGTGTAAAAGTCAGATACAACACTTTTCCCGACTTTGGTCCAGTGGAGGCAAGGTGCAATGGAGTTACTGAGGAGACCGCAACTAAAAAAAAAGGTACATTGTCAGGAAAACAGAGAGAGAGGCAATGTGTGTCTTGTTAAAAGTTGTTTTGATGAACCTGCATTCATCCGACCACATTTTAATGAGTTGCTGTTGCATCACTCCTCCATGTTTGTCTGTGAGCCTCTTATCATTATGAGCCTCTTACATTATGTAATGCCCAGCTACAGTGGCTGTTTTAGTTCAATTGTTGGTGAACCGGAGCTCAGTCCAATTGGAAACAAACCGAGACCACCTCAAAAGATGGGTCAGAGAGCGGTTCCTGGTCTCAGACCAGGGTCAGACGAAAATTGGTTCCATAATATAATATAAATAAAAATATTTAATCTTGTAATGCATAAAAAGGTCAAGGTTTGCAGTTACTAACCAATTAGTCTGAAGGTATCACAAGACTGGGATTTTTTTTTTTATTTTAAACCTTTATAAAACTGATCAGGTTTACTATTTTACTGGCAAATTTTGCACTGTTCATAATTATTATATAATGCTTTACTAAATCATAGAAAATCTGGATTTCATATAAATCATTTTCATTAAATTCATGCTTTTGATATGATTATTAAAATAATTGTGTATTCTGTGGTCGAAGCACCAAATTTGACATGGATGAACATTAAGATCCACTCTTTCAGAAAAGCATGTTTGCCACAATTAAGTCAAAGATTATTTATACATATATATAAATATATATATATTTGTGTGTGTGTGGAGGGTGGGGGTGTAGACAGTTAATATTATTGTTTATAACAATAATATTGTTTAGGCATTCTGTAGGGATCCCCCAATTTAAAAGACTGCATTTTGTGTATTAACAGCAAATGCTATTGAGATTGAGGCAATTAGACATCAAATATTTTTGGAATACTTGAGTGTATGGCTGTCATCTTTACAAATGGCAGCCATTTTGGATTTTTCTCATAAAGCAAACATGCTTTTCTGAAAGAGTAGATCCTAATGCACATCCAAGCTAAATTTGGTTCTTCTACCACAAAAACTCAATTTGTCTGAAATATTAACCTAACCATACCTGTTAAAACCCATTAACTGAACTGTAATTATTATAATTATGATGAGAATATATTCTGATGCACTCTGCTTACAAACTATTACATCAGTGTCTTGAGTTATGCTTCTGCAATCAAGATTGTTGATATGATATCTGGTTCATACTGACAAATAACACTTGAAATAGGACGTTCTGGGCCATCAACATACAATTACAAGGAGTCAGAAGTCAATCATGACATCGTTCTTATCAGCTTTTATTTCACTCACCTGAAGTTGCATTTGAAGAGGGTCCAAATGTAAAGAAAAAACAATGAAGACAGGAAAGAATATTGAGTTGAGTCGCAACATTGCAATGGTCGAAAAGATTAAAGTAGAAACAAAATAAATGTTTCCACAGGCAAGAAAACGTACCTCTATCGAGTGAACCTTTAAGACTAATAATGAGTCTTACTGTGGCTTCATGTTGATGTTATTTAATTGTGGCTGTGCTTTTTAGCATGGCGAGGACAGTTTTCAATGAAAGAGTATTAATTCCCTCATTTCCCAACACTTAAATGCATTTATTTGGAGAGGCATCAAGAGGTGAGAGCTAAAGGGCTTGATTGTAATATGTAATGAAAATAAGCTTGGATCTGATTCTTGTGCACTTGGTCATTATGTGGCCATTTAGGGCATTTAGGCCAACTTTACCCCCTCGTCTCTCACCCTGAGGGCCTCTCCATCTCTGGCTAACAGCTAATTAGCATGAAGAGACTCAGCCAATGCCAAGACAGCTTCCTCTCTGATGATATTCACTCAATAGAAGAACAGGAGACGCACCAAGAGATGAAATTAGAGTGATTAATTAGTCTTTGACACTCGCCAAAGGTTCTCAATTTAGTGCTGTCACATCAATAAAAAAGGCATCTCTTCAGCCACACTCTAGGGTGACCTAAGGGAGAACGGCATGGGGTATTACCGACAATTAAGACCAATTAGTGGGAGCAACCCCCCAATGGCAAGACAAACACTTGACAGAGTACTACTCAGTAAGTATCACTAAGTTAAAAATCCGATTGCCATTTTTTGACTACAGTTTCAAATATTAACTTCAGCTGATCTTCACATTGAAAATCTATTGTCAGGTTCAACTTAAAGCATGCGAGGTCCAGGGCAAATACATAGAGAAGATGTGTCTGATGCAAGCTGGGACGCAGGAGATATTCTCAAGTGTTCAATGTGCAAAGAAGAACAAAGTGGCTGAGATTCAAGTCTGCATCACATGCACACAAATGTGTCATCTCTCCAATTTTAAACTTGCTTTGCATGTGGTATCCATCTATAGCTGAAAGATTTCATTATATCTCAAGGTTTCTGTAGATCTGATATAGAACTCTATTTGTCAGTGTCCATTTAGGTAACCCTGAATGTTTTCAAGCATGTTTTAGACCAAAGAGCATCAAAACAGTTGTAAGGCTGACATCTCCTCCTGGTAATTTTTAGGATTTGCTATAGTTCTGCACATATTTTGCAAGGAAATTTCAACCTCTTTTTTTCTTATGAAATCAATATTTTACATGAAAGGATAATAAAATATTTGTTTCATGCTTCCAGCCTAAATTAGGCGAAGTCTAGTCAATCCAAAATCCACTCTTTTAGGCTTGTACATTTTTAAATTATTTTTTATTTCAATTTATTTATCATTCTACATGATAGTTAGTTAGATTAGTAGCTTTTAGTTATACACCTGCTAATCTTTTGTGTGTTTTTTTTTTTTTTTTTTTTTTTTTTTACTGATTAGCATCTCATGTTATTAGAGAATAGGTGTGGGCTAAAATTGTGCAAAATGTTCAGAAAAACAGATATCTGAGCCACTTTTATATTCAACCCTTGCAACCTTGTTAATCAGTGTGAATAACTTTTTAAAAGCTGATGAACCAGTAAAATAGTTCAACTGCTTTCTAATGTTTTTCAGCAACTTTGGGTGGAAAAGTGTCCACACCATATGAGATGTTGACGGGTCGATATGAACGTCCATGAACTTCTAAATTTCCAAATAAAAACTCAAAAATATTGCACTTCAAAGTATGTATATATATTTGTGTGTGTGTAAGGAATCATACTGTATATGTGTATGGGATAATGCCCGACCTGGTGTGCATTAACAGCAATGAATGAACAACGCAAAAGCCTGAACGTCCAGCATGAAGCAGAGGAAGTTGCTTCTGTAAAGTCCCTTAACTAAGGGATGATGCCCTTAATACAAAGTGTGCATTATCAGAAATCAACTCATGACGTGGAAGCCTGAACGGTTGCTTCCAGGAAGTACATTAATTTCTGATAATGCACACTTCAATTATCCCGAATTATTCTTGTAATTTTTTTTGTTTAAATCCATTTTTAACAAAACGCGGAATATTTGATAAGTGGTGCGGCACACATTTAATTTGAAAAAGTCTTCCAAATCCAGTTTTTTTTAAATATGTCCATTTTGAAACACCCCAAAAACCACCTCCTCCAAGAGAGACTTTTTTTTTCAATAAATGCAATGTATATATATACATATATATGTATATATAACATTTATTTAGTATATATATTGAAATGTAGGGTTTGCATGATTTAGTGCTGTCAGAAATTGCAATTTCACACTATTCTTTTTATTAACAAATATGGATTCAATGAACACTTTGAAAAAATATGATATTTGTAGATAATTTCATAAATTAGAAATTCTATTTAGTCTTTATAAATGATTTCTCACTGATCATCAAAAAGCTGTTTTACTTTTTCAAAGACTTGTGTGTTCATATATATTATTTACAGTTTTTTTTTCTTTTTGCAAAAATCTAATTATTTTCTCCTCATCTTTATTATTATTATTTTGCCTGTAGTATGAACCGGTTACGCTCAGAATCGACCCGTTGAGGAGTTTTAATCTAGTGGCTCGGCCCTGCAATGTAAAGCTTTGAAAAAAAGTTCAAGAGGAGTTGCAGTTCATTTCAGAATTAAAAGAGGGCTCATATTTCCATCTAAAAGCCTTTTTAAGTCCGTTGGCCTTGTTATGCATCTGTGCCATCAGCGGGCGGGAAAGAAAATGCACCAGAATTAATCTTTGCTGCCGTCACTGAAACCCAGATGCATGGATTTGGGGGTATTTTTAAACTACTTGTATTTGTGCTACTTTAAATGTCTGTTTGCAGCCAGATTATTCCTTTTACATCATGTGGAACAGAGGTAAGGAGACAAATCGATCCTTGTCAGCGCGGATTTCAGCTTTCTTTTCTCTAGAAGACTGCACATTTTTCATCCTGATTTGCCCGCTAAATAAATGTTGAGGTGTCTCCTCGCCTAATGCTCGCATTATTAACTACTTTATCCTCTTACAGAATCAGGATTTTGAGTGCAAACTTTACAGCATTTTGTATCTAAGACACAAATCTCAATAGAAAAAATGCAAATTATGCTTATTAACCCTTTAACATCTGAGGCGTCGTCATTGACACTTAAAGACTAAATCTTTGACATACTGTAACTTTTAAACTCTTGACATGATCAACGTAATTCCAGTAGATTCTGAAGGAATTAAAGAAAATAAAATCAAAGAACACAAACACTGGAGCTCCATTGATAAAGGGTTAAATCTAATAAAGCACCTATAGGAGATTGATGGATGTTTACAATGAAATAATAACGAATAAGTAGTTATGTAGCCAAAAATTGAACTAATGTAAGAAACAAATACCTGGAAGTTTCCAGATTGTACTTCTTGCAAGATAATTAAGTATAAATGAAACATTTTTAAAAGTTTTACGTTATAGCAAAGTAAACCTACCATCATGTGGTATTTTCCAATATATATTTAATTGATTTATTTAATTTTAAAATGATTTTATAATCATTTAGGTCAATAAGATTAACAACTTACCTTTGACAGATTAAGCTGGTCAGATCGTAGACATATAAATTGATTTCTCGACTAATTGTTAAACTTGACCAGATGATAAAGTGTTGCTTTCCCTCATTCAGACTTAGCGTTACTCTGCTTCAAAGCAGTAACATTTTTGTGAAAACTTCATTTTCTTTTCTAGAAATAACAGAAAAAGAGAAACAAACAAAATATCTTTTTTTTAAATAGTGCTATTCAACTGTGTATTTCAAATTGAATCAATAAAATAGAGGAGAAAAATAATTACAAATGTTTCCAAGGGTTTTTGTATATCTAGTTTCAAAAGTCTAACATAATAAATAAATAAATGGAATAATTTACTATAAATAAAGTATATAACTTAAAAGCTGAATGCATGAGAAGTTAGTGAGGTACAAAAAAATAAGTGTTGAAAACAAAAATAAAGGCCAAAAAATGTATAGAATGAATGACTTTTGTCACATGGTTTCATGATTAAAGATGTTGGACTAAATAGTTTTTTTATTTCTTTCATAGGAGCCGCCGCCGCAGCGTCTGACCCCTTCATCTAGTCCAGTTATGTCTCCCTCTATTGGAACGGTGAACATCTTCTAACTGCGCTGCCTGCTGTGAAGTGTCAGAGGAGAACAAGCTGTTTACAGGAACGCAGTTCAACTTTGGACAAGTGTGTCATCTAACTGTAACTGTTTTTGAAGTTTTCTTCATCTACCCCTCTGCTTCCGGAAAGTGAGCTATTGCTGTGCACTCGAAACACCCAGGGAACATCATTCGGGTCGTGTACGTTTGGAAAAAACGTTAGAAATGAAAGAAGCGTGTTAAAGAAGCAGCAGCATTAACCCTTTAACTCTGACGCTCCAGTGTTTATAACTTTTGATTTTCTCACGCCGCTTTTCTCCTCCAGAATCAACCGGAATCATCGTGTTAACAGTGGAAAAGTTAGAGATTTTGTGTTCAAGCGTCGCCGATGACTCCTCTGGTTTAAAAGAGGCGCTCTGTATAATATCAAATGTTAAGAAAATAAAAAGAGCCTTGTTTTGAGAAAAAAAGTATTTTCTGTCTTGACTTGAGAAATCATGTTTTATTTTTTTCTTAAAATAAGAAAAAAATTATCAGATTTTTTTTTTTTTACTTATTTCTAAAGTTTTTTAGTGCAGTCAAAGAAAGATCTTGCACAAGATTTACATCTGAAGTCATGAAGATTACATTTGTCAACTAATTTCTTTATAATGAAGTGTCAATTATACCAATTTTTTTGTTACAAATAATATTTTTGTATTTTTGAGGAGCATAGAATCCTAAGTCAAAACTCTGCAGATTATTTCTATGGTCACACACACGTGATAGTAGTGCAGTTTTCCCTTTTCTGCGATCGTTCAATTCTTTTTCGGAACATTTGAGGCCCTTTCAAAAGCACGTGGGACACGTGGGATGTTGTAACCTGTTTAATCTCAAATTTCCCAAAAAATGGAAAAAGAAAATAATAAACAGAAAGAATTTGTACAATCCTTCTAACAGTGACTCTTGGACGACAACATAAATACTGTGCTGGGGAACAAAACAAAAAGATTGTTAAAAAAAACAAAATCTTTTTTTCTTTTTCTCTACAGTCTCTCTGTAAACGCTGAAAAATGCCAATCAAGCCCCTCAGTTCTCAACAAGACAACATCAAAATAACAACTGTTCCATCCGTGAGGCTCGGCTGCCTCACTATGCAAACAGTCTCTAATCGACTCACAGAAATCGTTTTTCTTTCTCGCCTAGTGTGTTCGTTTCGCTTTCTGTCTAATTTGTTTAAAGTTTGAAGGTGTGAACAGTGCTCAGTTTTAGACAGTCCATAGCTGGAAGGAGTCTCAGTGGATATGGGGGGGGGGGTCTCAGTGGGCGGGGGAGGCAGGGCGACGCTCCGACCATCAGAATAGGCTTGTCAGCGTGGTCTGTGACGGGCTCCTGCACTCGTGGACGTCCATGCCGCCCGGCACCGAGGTGAGGACGGAGGTGACCGTGGGCATGGTGGGGTTGGTCAAGTCTGTCAGGGTGGTGGGGGTGCTGGAGGGGCTCATGGAGGCGTTGGAGATTTCAGAGGCTGGGCCGGAGGGTGTCCCGCCTTGTAGCGTGGAGCCTTCAGACGTCTTGTCCACGCCGGTGGTCTCCTGACGCAGAAGATTCCTCCGGAATTTAGCCCGAGCGTTTTGGAACCAGACCTGGAAAAACAAAAAAAAGGAGTTTATTCGTTTTTACAAACACTGTAAAAAGAGGCCCTGTAGAAATAAATGAAACATTTAAAACAGTTTCTCTAATAAGCAAAAAAGTCTGTTAATGGGTTAAGAAAAATGTGGCCAACAGGAATTCTTAATTAATAAAACAATTCTAGTCACTCAGACTTTTTAAAAAAACTCAAATTGTTGAAAGCTTTTCTTACAAGTAAAAAAAAAAAAACTTTTTTAAATGTTTTTCTTAAAGGGTCTTTTAATTGTCTTAACCCTAGAGCACTATGATTTTTACCCAAGCAGAAGGATTTACAACAGGGGCATCAAACCCAATCACACAGGGGGCCAAAACGCACCTTATAGGTCACAGCACGAACAGGATAAACATTTACTGTAACATTAAATGTCACTTTTTAACATAACTATGAATAAAAAAAGAGGAGGAATATGAATCTAGAATAAATCCACTGAAACCGTGAATACATTTTAATATTTTACTCTACATAGAAATATATTTCATCAAAGTTATACAAGTTAGAATGAAGCGCAAGATGAAAAACAATTGAATAAAATGATTTGGACGGCCGGATATAATTACCTGGCGGGCCAGCTCCGGCCCCTGCACCTCGACTTTGACACGTGCCATTTACATGATTTTTAATATGTTGCATTTTTCTGGGTTTCATGGGTCCCTGGCCAAATCTACACTATAATTATTATTATTATTTATTTATTTAGATATGTTTTCTCATCATTTTTGGTCATTTTCAAGCATGTTCTTTTTAGGATCCTCCGTTATTTCGTATCTCTTTTGAGCTCTTTAGTTTGAGAATAAATGAGAGTTAAGTCATTTTGGAAGAAATGGACTATTTATGTTTAAGAGTTAAAATGAGTGAGTTGTTGAGTAAGTTTGGATTTGAATTTGATTGGCTCCTCCCCCCAATCAGCAGCCAGGTGAGCCCATTTAACACACTCAGGTTGAAGAACAAAGACTGGCAAACAGAACAGAAACGACATTGATTGATCCTTAACTCCCTTTTTTGTTCCTGGTTTTGAAAATATATCATTTTTATTTCACAACATGACGTCCACAAGTACTTCAGGTTTTGATAGCGAGTCTGAAGCACGCTCCTCTCTGGAACGGCCAAGATGGCAGCAACACCTCAATTGACAATAAAAGAAAACTACTCTAATTGATCATGTGTTGTTATATGTTAAACTATTTATTACAATAAATACAAATAAAAATGACCCAGCAAAAGTGAAAAATTTCAAGGGTTAAGTTTCAGTTTTTTGTGGTGTCAAAATAGAAAAGGCCTTAAAATGTGGTACTTTTTTGAAAGATGAATTAAAAGTCTGCATTACCAAAACAAGACAGAATTATAGAGATAGATAAAACTATGTCTAAATATGTATGGATTTTTTCATGCGCTGCAGGACGCCCTGTCTGCCCTGGAGAGCAGCTTCAGCGATAAACTGTGGACAGACTCTCCTTCCTGCTGCTCTACAGTAAAACAGTCCACAAAACTCACATCCTAATCTATTTTAATTGTACATTTTTTACCCTTTTATGTTTTTTTCCTACTCCTTCTTCATTTCAGCACTTTAAAATGTATTTATTTTAGCTGCTTTATCAAGAAAATGTCCCCAAAAGGTGCATAAACATCAAAAATATGGACATAAATCGGGAAAAAAAAAATGTTGAGAAACTATAAGTATTTTAATAGTTTTTCATTATGATTTTACCATTGTTTATGTACTTTGATTCACTGTAACTTTTCAATCGTTAACATGATGATTATTGTGTTAACAGTTGAAAAGTTGCAGCATGTTCAAGATTTCTGTATTTTAACGTCACCAGGCGACGCCTCAGGGGTTAAAGGGTTAAAGCCAAGGCGGCGATGTCACAACTGAGTCACATTCTAGTGGCGACCTCAACAACCGCCACAAAGATTGCTTCTTTCCACCATGAGTCGCGGTCTGGGCCGCTTCATCTGCCAAAAGCGGGAATAGATGAACCGGACTCTAGTGGAGCGCTGGCGGAGGCTAAGTGTTGCTATGAGAACGATGTGCATTATTTACAAGACTCTTGGCCCAAAAGTCTGTCATAAAAGTGAAGAGAAAACAGGGTCAAGTTTAGAGAGAAACAAAGAGCTGCTGCTTGACTGTGAAGCGACTACAAGACGGACTTTGAAGATAACGCTCAGATTGTCATTCAAACTTTTATGGGTCAACACTGTGACAGAACCCACGTTTTTTCAGCCTCAAATCAAAGCCTAAAAAATATCTCAAAAGCATATTTTTATGCTGTGATGTAGACACATTCACCTTTGACCCGAGTAAAACACTCAGAGCTGAGAATGAAATTAGCAGGAAGCAGCTGTGTAAAAAGTTAGCAGAGCTTTTACTTTTCCTAACAGACCAAACTCAAAGCATTCCTTTTTTTTTTGAATCCATGCTTTCCTGCTTTTGCCAATCCTGTGAGGGAAATGATAATGGAGCTGTTTACAGTGTGGAAATAAAAGCAGCTGCCATCATCCTCATGTTTATGATGAAAGTGATGTGTTCCTTCCAGGAACGAAGCATGGCTGGCAGCTCCGCGTTGGAGCCGGCCTCCTCTCCTCTGCACTCCACAGCCGGTTCTGCCTGCTTTTTGGGGGATTTTCTTCAGGGGAAGGAAAATGGAAAAAGTGGCCGGTCGGAGCTGCAGACTGACGCTGGCGGGAGAGTCATGGAGGTGGGTCGCTTTTGCTCAAATACTGAGACTCAAAGGCATGCATGTTTTTTTTTTTTTTTTTTTTTAGCAAAAATCCATTATTTTCTTTTAAAACATTTTTTCTTGTAATTTCTCTTTCACAATAGGTTGATTTTCTTTGCTTTAGGAACCAAACATCTCCTGGAAACCATTAAAGTGTTTCTCTTCTTGTCTCAATTACGTGTATCTTTACATTAAATTAACAGAATTCTGAACAACAAATTTAACATCTAATATCTATGCAGTCTTAATTTTTCTGTAAATTCTAATAATATTTTTTTATGAAATACTGTTAAGTTCTCACAATTTCAGTTGAAGGAAAAAGCAGCAAACACTGATTTATGAAACAGCTGATTTCTTTCAGACAACAAAAGCTTCAATTTTTGTATCTAATTTAAGCAAAATCGATTGAATTCTATTGAAGGAAGTGAAAATCCCTCTACTGAGTTGCGTTCGTCCCTTTTCGTGCTTCAGGCTGCCAGGCTCACCTGTAAGACCCGCTTGGTGAGGCCGGTCTTCTGGGCCAGCTGCTTCAGGTCCTTGGCGTCCGGGTTATGGTTGATGGCAAAGTAAGACTTCATTGTCCGCAGCTGGTGGTGCTTGAAGGATGTCCGCATGCGCTTGGTCTTCTGACTGGAGCTGTACTGAGAGTCTCTGTCCATGGACTCTCCGTCGTTCTCGTTACAGCTCAGCGCTGCAGGGAACCAGATCAGAAGGTCATTGTTTTATCCCTTTATTTCTACATATGTTTTCCTTTTTTGGGGGGCAGGTTCATGAAACTCTATAGTGAAATATGTTGCAGTAAAAATAGCAATAAATCATCAAATGCACTAAATTCAACTAAATGGGCCTCGACTAAACAAGAAGAGAATTTATTGTAAAAGTGGAAAGCTGTTGCTCTAGAAAAGAGAAGCAGATTCTCCCTGATGGACAGCTCTCATCTTTCTTTTGGAGTTCTTCCCCTCATGGAGCGGGTTGTTTTGGAGCGACACCCTGACACGACAGCTGTTTCTCCTGGTCCAGCCCTCCTCTCATCGCCACATCTGCCTGTCTGTCTGTTTCTGTCTGTCTAGGTGTTAGGCTGGCTTCCTGCAGCGCACACACACTCACACACACACACACAGTCAACAACATTCATGCGTTTGTCCCAGCCTGCACATTTCTTGGCAATATTCAAGGTGTTGCGGCATGCATAACAGTTCGCATTCAATATCGGAACACTGCAAATGATGAATATGAAGTCAGTGAAAACCACCAGAATAACACTTTACTTAATTAGCCGATACACACCAGGCAGAACAAATGTTGCTTTGCGGCCAAAGCATATGCTCCAGCATTTTAACAAAACACGAGCTCAAATCAGGAGCTTCCTGCTAAACTCCTCGTTTTTCTGCAGGCGTTGAGCGGGATGCAGGTCACCGCGTTCCGCCTGCTCAGGTGGCGCTCTGGTGCTGTTTCTGGCCTCAGACAGAAGAGGGCACACTGCCTCTTCACACTCAGGCATGCCTTCCTGAAATTCCCCCTCTTCCAGGGGCGTAAGTCTGTGTTTTCCTGCCACCCAAAGTGGGAAAACTAACAGAGGAGTACACCACTTTCAACTATTCTAAATGAAAACTTTAGTGATGAGCTGGAGGGAGCGTCAAATATGCACTTGTTGCATTTGTTCTGAATTGGAATGGCAACAGAACGAGCTGTTTTAGCTTCTGACTTTGTGTTAAGTTTGCAGCAGTGCAGCTTTTAAGTTATTAAGGAGGTTTTAAAATCCAATTAGTCTGTAAAAAAAATCCAATCAAAGTTAAGCCCGAGTGCTGCTGTTGGAAAGTTTCGGCTCTCGTCCAGAGAATAGCTCATCAAATCACATCGATCGGGCTTCTGTACACCCAATTTGGCCCCGTCCCAATGCAAAGAGGTTCCAGCACTGAGTGTGTGAGTGTGTGTGAGTGGCTGAGAAGAATTGAGAACGGTGGTGGTGTGGGGGGTGGGAGGTCTTTGGATGTGCATGGACCCTGACAAGTGGAAAAGAGTGAAAGCTAACGCCAGAATATTAACCAAAAAAAGAAAAGAATTGTGTCCCTTCCAAAGAAGGGACACACACATGCAGCGCACACACACAATAACCCTTCACAACAAGCAAAATTTCAATACAGTATGTTTTGCACTCAACACTTTAAATACAAAGTTTCATCCAGCATTTTATTGATGTTAAATGCCCTGATGAGGGCAACACAACTGGGTAATGTGAACTATGTGTGAAGTGGTTAAGTGTGCCACACTGTAAAGTAAATAAATACTTGATTTGGATGCAGGGGAGATTACACAGAGGTAGCCTAAAAGCAGCTTCTGCAGCATGCTGGGATGAACTTCCAGGAACATGCTCCTCAAACTACATGTTTTGTGTTTTTACGCGCTGCGTAAATCTCTGCAGGGCTCTTTTACGCACGCAGGATAAACCTCTCTAAGCGTCAATTTAGTTCATTTTTGCAAAGACAATAGTTTAACTAAACGTTTTTAGAACTTTCCAAAACTTTGGAATTGCAAACAGAGTTTGGTTTTTCAAATTAAAGGTCAGTCTTACCTGCGTTATAAGCCGCCAGCTCGGCCCCGGGCCCCGGACTCTTCCTCTTCCGGGGACGTCCTTTTTGCACCGTTCCCAAGCCGTTAAAGTAGGATAGTCCGAGCGTGTTGGCCGGGCCCAGGCCTTTGTGCGGCACAATGTCCGCGTGGTTAAAATTAGTCTGATATTCTCCTTGGATGAGAGTCTCAAAGTGCAGGCGACAGTACACCAGGCTGTCCTTCATGCCAAAGTGGTCTCCGGTTGTCAGCATTTTGCCACACGTGGTGCAGGTGAAGCAGTTCAGGTGGTAGACCAGGTCCCGCGCGCGCATCACCATCTCCGACGCGGAAATGCCCAGATGGCACCGGGCGCACCTCTGCACCGGAAATCTTCTGCGGACAACACAGAACCTCATCAGCAGCTGGACCCGGAGCCCCCCGGGGGGCCTGCGAGCTGCGGGGGGGCGCGCAGTCCAACTTAGACAGCACTTCATTAAAATAATAATAATAATATGTATTTATTATTATATTATTAATCAACATTAACATATTTATTTATTTTATTTTCAGAATGTTTGCTTTCAAAAATGATGACAAAATTATTTTACTATAGTTTTCCAAATCTTTTCATAATTTGTCATTAAAATAAAAAACGTATTTAGCTAAAATCCAACTCAATGTATTTCTTTTTTAATTTTAAAATAAAATTATGTGGAAATTTTAAGTCTCATTCAACTATTTTTAAAGTTACAGTTTTATGGCACATTCGTAAATCGCTGCAATTTGGAGCACGTGGAGTCCAGTGTGTGTGTGTGTGGGGGGGGGGGGGGGGGGGGTGGATGCAGAGCAGTCCCCCACATCAACGTTTCACGCGCCTCATCCCATCAGCAACTTCCGTGCGCCCCGCGCACGCGCCCCATACCTGTAGTAGTCCTCTTTGCAGTAGATGCTGCCGTCCTTGCTGAAGCAGGTGAGCTCGGACTCCAGGTTGAGCTTGCACTCGCAGCACTTCAGACAGCGCATGTGCCACTGCTTGTCCACGGCCAGCAGGTAGTAGCGGTCCGCGATCTTCCGGCCACAGCCCGCGCACAGGGCCACGCGCTCGCTGGTCATGCAGGGCATGGCTGCGGGGCACGAGGGGGCAGAGAACACACGAGGGGTCAGTTACAAAAAACATGTAGAAAGTAAAAAAATATGAAGGCAATTTTTTTTGTTAGAAATATTTTAGGAAAAAATGTTCCTTTTTTAAAACACATTTTACTCTTTCAAATACATTTAAAAAATACTGTTTCATTTCGAACTTTTACGCACCACCATAATTTAAAAATATATAAAATTAAAATAGAGAACTTTGATTATGTTTAATAATTAACAACTAAAAATGAAAAAAATATCAACTAGATGTTGAAATAACGTGGTTTTGTTGGCATGGAAATAAAATGTCACCGAAATGAATAATAAATAAAACGCAGAGTCCTGTTTTCTTTTTTTTTTTTGTCTTAAGTTTGATGAGGACCGTTTTCTCACACACACAAAAAAAAAGATTCCTGAGGACCTGTCCTCCAACGGTGATGAATAATTAACACAAAAAAAAACACGTGCACACAAAAATAAAGAATAATTAGAAAAAGAATCAAAAACTCGCACCATCATGGTTTGATCCCATCTTAGTGCTTTTATTTCCTGGCTTTTCAATCCAGAGTTTAACTACTTTTCACAGTAGCAAAAAAGATCAAAATGAATATATTTTTAAGGATTTTAATTATGAAGATTTATTTTCTGCTTTAATAGTGAATAATTAAAGTGTTTTTTGTTTTATTTTGGGTCAGGATCTCTGAAACACGCGGGCCTTGTTTGGTTTGTTTATAACACAACACAAAAAGCTAAAATTAGCAGCTAAACTTCTAGGATATTTTTTTACAGTGATTCTGACTGGATTTAACTCTTTTTTTTAAATTCTTTGATGATTTCCGTAAGAAGTAAATAAAATGTAGTTCCAGAAATATAGGCGTTGAGGCCTGATGGAGCAAGTTTTTAAATGTGTAAATGAGTCTTTATGGAACCAAGAATTAATGCAAATCCTTTATATGAATTTAATTGGATTTATTTCCTTTGTTTTAGTTTAAATCTGAGCAGATGAGTGAGCTGCACACACAGGTCCCACGCTGCCTGCGCCTCCCAGACCGAGAGGGCCACGCTCCCCCCCGCTGCCTACCGTCTCCGATTCTCCCATATCGATGGCGGAGCTGATGGCTGTTGACTCGCCCTTTCCTCTCCGGTCCATTTCTTCCACCACGCCGTGCACGTCGCCTCCCGGGAGGCTGTGGAAAAGCATGGTCGCCGCAGAGGGGAGGATGTTATAACTGTTCTCTTCGGATCTGCAAGCCAAGATGTCCATCAGAGGCAGAACTCTCGCGGCGCAGAGAACGCTCTGTTTGGGGGGGATTTCCTTTCTTCCGCGGAGAGGTGAAAAATCCAGATCAGGGAGGGAAAATGTGAGGGAAAAATCGGACACGTGTTCTCCTCACTCCGTTTCATCTGCCAATGGAAACCATCTTCCGAATCTCAGCAGCTCTCATTATTAATAAGCTATGGCTAATTCGTTAATGGCCGCACCGATTCATCCAATTTTATTTCTCTCTTAATTTATTTGATTGCTTTGTAATGAATTCATGTATTTCTCACTCAGGAGGAACGCACGGAAGCCTCAGTTGGAACCTCCTCGCTAAATCAAATTTCAGGCTTTCGGCGGTCTGCAAAAAAATAAAAAATAAATTTAAAAAAATCCTCTTTTTTCTCCGCCAAAGTCTGAGCTGCAGCCTTTTGTCGGACAATAAAACCGGTATTTACAAAATAAAAATTTAAAAAATGACAGTCTCTGCGTCTGCTCTCCTCCGGGCGTAACAGTCCAAGCGATGCTGAGGGATGTCGCTCAAAAGAGTTTTACGCAGCAGAGAAAAATTGAAGAAAAAAAAAATAAACAACAACAGCTTCAGAACACGCGGCCTTGGCTTTGTAAAATCCCGCCGGTGCTGTGAGAGCAGCAGCTTCCCTTTACAGATGCTCAGTTTAAGTTTAGTCTTTTGCCAAAGAGGTTGCATGCATGCGCGTAACAGCAGAAGAGCTGGAGGAGGAGGAGTTGACTTTACGTTGACGGAAGATTTTTTTGCCGGACCCCCAAAAACCACGATCCTCCTTCTCAGGTCCCCGGTTGGACTCTCGGCTCCTTATCTATGGGGCCCTGTTGCGTCACGACGCACATTTTATGATGATTGGCTGTTTAGCCGTCAACGAACTATTTGGTTGTACTTTTTTGCCGACAGCAGCGGCCTCTTTTGCTCGTCGTTACGCACGGACCACCGGCCACCTTTCCAACCAATCCCCCCACCACCACCAACTTGCAGCTTGAAAGGTCCGACAGATAGGAGCCAGAGCTGGGGATAATGTTCCTGAGATGCGGGCAGCCTGCGCGCGCGCGCGTGGATGTGTGTGTTTGCGCGTCGCAGCGATCTGCAGGGACTCTCACTCCAAACGGAGGCGCGCCGCCGCCGCCGCTCAGCGCCTCTCCAGGACGTCAAAGGGCTCAGTGCGCAACTTGCATGGAGTTTTCCAAAACAAACGCGGAGCAAAAACAAGCTCGGCGTTCTTCTTCTTTGGTGTTTCAATTCCCAGATATTTAAGATTTAGATCAAAAGTCAAACTATTTCACTTTGGAAACAACACATTTTTGTCTCCCTCACTTCAAACGCAAATAGAAAGATGTGAAATCAGCTTTTTTTTTTTTTTTAATTCTCAGCGCTAAAAATATTAAAAACTAAATAAAAATGTAATTTCTGTGTGAGTCAGGCCCTGATTTGTCGTTTTTGTCGAAAATTTATGGGAAAATGTTGATAGAAGCAAGTTTGAAATAAAAAAGAAACGCAATTTACCTTTAGAGTTTGTTCAAAATAACTTTATTGATATTTTTTGTAACGCGTCAGAACACTTTGGGGGCACTTGTGCGCGCAGTTCCCCCAGAGCGTCCTTCATCTCTTGAACTTGCAGTGAGTCGCAATCATTTGCAGCCCAGCATCTCCAGACGATGACCTGATCCCGGGTCCGCGCCTTCTAATTAGCTCTCTGCTCTTAATGGGGACTGGGTGGGGTGGGGGGTGGAGGTGGACTTCGTCATCAGAGGATGTGTGTGAAGAGAGAGAGAGAGAGAGAGAGAGAGAGAGAGAGAGAGAGAGAGAGAGAGAGAAAGCTGAGGTTTGTTTGGTTTGAAAGCGAATTGAAACTCCACGCAGCATCAGGACAGGCGCAACCTGACTGCAGCTGCGGATCCAAACGAGCATGTCGGTGTACCAAAAAAAAAAAAAAAAACTTTATTTAAAAAGTAACGAAAACCTGTTCCATTTCTAAAACTCACATTGCAGCTTTGCAGACGTTTTATTGAACAAATATGGTGTTAAGCTCCTAAAGCTTCATGCAAAGCATCTCTCTTGTAATACCCTTAATTGAATACATGCATATTTATCATCCACACTTCAATCTGCTATAAGGCGGCTTTATACATTAAACATAGTGGCAGCAGCAGGCATGTCTGCGGGCGTGGGTGAAATATCATATTAGGTGCGTCCATAAGATGAGGCGCATTAGCTTAGAGGGTCAAACTGCTTTGTGGCAAGAAATGGGAAAACGAAACAAACATAAAGACGTGTTTTTTTTAAATATTTTTTTTTAGATTTGGGAAATTGACATCCTTTAAAGAAAAGAAGCGAAAAAGAGGAACGAAAGAAAGAAAAAGGAAAGAGCGCACCTCCTGGATGCTGTTGGAAAGGCCGTGCGCATGCCCGCTCCATCAGGGCTGGATGCTGATGACACGAAAGGCCAATAATGCCCCCCCCCCCCCCCGCCCCCCACTTGATGTAAGCACATATTTTTCTTATAATTAAGCACAAAAAGATTCAGGGTTAAAAAAGAGCTTTAAAATGTTTTGTTTTTCTTTCCTTATTTTTGTTCTATAATCACGTTTCCAAAAATTGATAAATAATAGAAAATTGATCTTTTTATGTGCATATTTTTAAATTAAATTATTTAATAAACTTAAAGAAAACTACTTGCTTCGTCTTTTGCAATTGCTTTTTATATACCTAAGAACAAAACAGGCCTGTTTATTTTTATAAATAAATATACATTAATATTTACATATATGCATATATATTTCCTCTTAAATTACTGGATAAATACTAATTTTCTAACTGAAGTTAGACTCCTTTTTCCAAAAGCTGCACATTATCAGTCTCTTTGTAGCTTTGGCTGGCTCTCCAGTTACATAACTTCCAGTTGTAATAATTTTTGAAATCATCTGAGCCTCCATGCAGTCCAGAGTCTGCTGGAGGGCTTCCAGTCAGTCAGGCACCGAGGTCCAGACTGGGAGCTCTGGGTTTCAGCCACACGGCTCCTTCAGTCTGAAATCTCTGAGGCTGAAAGAATCGTTTCTTACCGACCAGAACCAAGAAACTTCATGTTCAGAAAATACATTATATTGATGTTCTTGTGATTAATTTTAAAAATGTGGGAGACTTGAATTGTAGCAATTTTCTATCAAAATAACTTGAAATTTTGTTACTTTTGACAGGTTCCTTTCAAAATAAAAGACATCCTGTGTCAAATGACATCCTGCTGCTGCTGCAGATTTACTTTCAGTTACCATATTTTTCAGAGTTTTCAGAGTTTTTCAGTTTATCCAGGGGTGCGACTTATACTCAGGAGTGACTTTTTTGTGATTTGTTTTGAAAATATAAATAGGCTCATATAATCGTTATTTTTCCCACTAGCAACCGGTTGCCCTTTAGCAGATAATTTCATTAACAACCGCTAGAGGGCATGTATTTTCTTCTGACTGTGCCAGAAGAAGAAGTGCTTTCCAACGCAAACATGGAGGATAACCTGATTGTTTTTCTCTTGAATTTTGATATTTTTTCTCATTTGCATCAAAACATTATTATTATTGATTTTATTTTTTGCCATGGCAAATATGAAAGTGCGACTTACACTCCAGAGCCACTTAAATATTGCTTTCTTTTTCTTGATACTCCAGAAAATATGGTATATAATATTGAGAATTCCGGTTCTAAACAGCAAAAACATTATTGTGTAGTTCAAGATAAAACAATTATATGAGCTTTAGCTTATTCTAAACAGCTCCAACATCATCTTTAACCTTTAACCTTAAACTGGAGCTCCAGTGTTCATCTTCTTTGATTTAAAGTTAATTTTTAATCGTTAACACGATAATTCCACTTTTCTCCTTCAGATTCTGCTGGAATGATCATGTTAACGGTTGAAAAGTGACAGCATGTTGTAGTTTTTTGTGTTTAAGCGTCACAGATGATGCTTCAGGTGTTAAAGGGTTGATCATTGTATTTTGGAGGAGCGGTAAAGCACACAACGGCTCTTAATAAAACAAAAATTTGTATTCAAATTGTTAGCATTTCTCCTTAAAAGCCAAAGAGCCTCAATGGAGGAATAAAAGAGCCACGTGTGGCCCTGAGGCCTCAGGTTGGAGACCCCTGGTCAGCTACAGTCACTTTAATTTATTCATTTAAATCTAATTTTATTTAGTCTTTCTAGTAAAGTTATAAAATCATTTTAGAAACTGAATGCACACCAAAAAAAAAAAAAAAACGGACAATCGTTAAAGTATAAAAAGTTCCATTTGTCAGTAATAAAAGGTAACTTTAAAAGTCATTGTGTTTGTATCACAGCCTGGAGATACTTAAGTGCTGATGCAGCTCCGCTGATTACTCCTTGTCTGGTAATTATTTCCAAACGAGATGACCATCAATAACACAAATCTGCATTTCTCAGAAAAACATCGCCCTCGTCAGGCTCCTGGCATCTTTTTGATCTCTCGCAGTGTTTTTAATTGTATTCATCATGAAGGTAGAAGGCAGGCGTCGGGGTGTGTAGCTTTAATGGGATGCTGCTGTGGAGGTGGGAGGGAGTTCCACACTCTCTGAGGAGAACGGGGGTTGCAATTAAGACGGGGGAACAAAGCAAAGGAGACTAAAAACACATGAAGCAGAGGAAAGGAGGGGGGTATTTATCACTCAGTCGCTGGATGTGCCCCTGTATGTACCACACAAACAGAGGTTTTTTGAGCAGAACGCGTCGCGCTAAAGTACGGAGCGGTTCAGACGCCACACCTGAGTCTCCGCCGCTCAGCCGACAAACTCCCCAAGGCGCTCGGCTGTCGCATCACACAAAGCAGAAACATCAGATTCATTTCACCCAAACCGACATCACTTCACTGCTGCATGATGGGATGTTTCAGCCTCAGAGTTGGGTTTTAGGAATAATGAACAAACTGCCTCATATTTCAGCAGAAACTTTGGTTCAAGTTTTCCTGCAGAAGTAACAATTCCGATATTTGAAGTTTTGGTTCTCGATTGTCACTCATCAACTCCACTTTTGCAATTTAAAAAATGATCAAGAAGTTATTGGTAACAGAAGCTTCTTCTTGATGAACCAAAAGGTCAAGTCTTGACTTCTCACCTTGAATCCAGACACTTTCTGGACTCCTGTTGGCCGATCTGTCCTTAAACTTTTCACGTCGATTCATTTGTAACGTCCCATCCAGGACTCCACTTAATTTAACCCTATAACACCTGAGGCGTTCTGGTGATGCTTAAACACAAAAATCTGTAATATACTGTAACTTTTCAACCATCAACATGATAACTGCAGGAGATTCTGAAGGAGAAAAGCGGCTTTTCTCCTTCAGAATGTACTGGAATTATCGTGTTAACGGATGAAAAGTTACAATAAACCAAAGAACATAAACACTGGAGCTCTGGTGTTAAAGGGTTAACATCCCCTGAATGGCAAACATATTGAAGAATATCATTTTTTAATTAAAACTATGAATTAATGAATAAAGGGGTTGAGATCAAACTCTTTACTTTTACATGAACATGTTGTTTCTGGAGCCTGTTGAGGCCTCTCTCTCTCTCATTCCTAGTATCACGCTGTGGTTTGCTGATTCTTCTCCTTCTTCTTTCACTGCCGCCTTAAAATCGAAATTAGGAAAAGTAAACTTTATTGGGTACATTACTACATGTTGATATCACTAAAACTACATATAGCAGTTGGTACATTTTAAACAAGGACTAAACTGCATAGAACTGGATTGTATTGAGTGATCATTGCTGGTCGAACTGGGCAATAAACTGAAATCTATTTGCTTCTGTTTTTATTTTTATTTTATTATTTGGATTTTATAAAAAACTTTAGTTAAAATGTCCTTGATTTACTTTTAGAGACTTAAAAAAATAAATAACAGTTGATTGGTTCTTTAGACGTCCTATCTTAACATGAAACTTTTTGGAAAATAAAAGGATAAAGACAGCTATTATTTTTATTTAAAAATACATTCAAGTGATAAATTGAGTTATCATCTGCTCCTTCTTATTGTTTCTTTTACTAAGTTAAATCTCAAAGATTGATCCAAAAAGTTTTTTTTGGAATAAAAAATATATTATATATATATATTATTATTATAAAAAAACAAATTCTACATACACTGTAAACTGGAAACATTGGATCAAGTAACAAACATTCTGGTTTACTCAACTTAAACATTTAATTTGATTTAAAAAAAAAAACACGAAAATGTTCAAATGTAACAAATGACAGAATTTTTGTAAATTGATCATATGTTTCACTTTTTACAGTGTATTTTTTTCTGGGTCACAGAAAAAAAAAAAAACCCACATTTTTCATTTGAGCTTAGACTAATTAGAAATGTGAACTCTTAACATTTACAATGTGTTTTATTAAAACTATACAGTAACAGATATGAGCTTTTTCTTTTTAGAGGGTGGAAGAAGCTCCAAAGAAAAAGGAAAGGAAGTGGTTTCCTCAGATCTTTACATCTCTACATCCTAGTATCTAGTCTTTTGTTTCTTCCTCCAAAGTGTTCAGAGGTTGGACTCTAAAAGTTTTATTTATTTGAAGCTGCTTCATACATTTGAAAATTGTATTTTTGCCAAACAGGCAGCAGAGATGAACAAAAACAATAACTATATTCAAATCTTTTATCAAACTATTTTTGGTTAATATTTTTGCATACTTGTTTTTAAAAGTGTGACCCACTGCTGAACGGGCTTAGCCATGACTGATCCACAGAGATCAGGCAGGACAACGAGGAAGAAAATGTTGGACGATGGCAGCAGCTCTCTCTCTCTCTCTTTGTCTCTCTCTCTGTCTTTATTCTTCTCTTTTTAAATCAACACATTGCAAGATTCACCACTTTCACTGAGGCAGCATATGTTGGTGGTGAGATGGTGCGAGAAAACAGCAGAAAAAGCACGCCGCTCTATATTTAGCACAGAGGTGGAAATGAGTGTTCATGTTTCTAAGCTGGATGGATGGAAGGAAAAGGAGAGCAGGAAGATCCAGACAGGCGGGAAGGATTATTATATTGTATTGTTGTATGTGCTGCATCATAGAAAATCTATGCTTGGGTAGTTTTTGCTTCAGTGACAGTGGTGCATGAAAACGAATGAACTGAAAAAGATTGTGTTTATGTCGTGTAATCATTTGTTTCCAAATGACCACTTCATTTGTTTGATTTTTGCTGACAGAAATGTTAACATGTCAAGTTTAATTTTTGTTTTTCATTTTTAGGGGAAACAACAAACTAATAGTATTTAATTTTCCTCCATACTTTCCTTAGCTGTGAGTTAAATCTATTGCTGAGAATAAAAGAAAACCCTGTAGACTCACATGCAGCAAATATGAAGGAACTCAGCTTTGTGTTTGATATTCTCACAAAAAAAAAACAAGAAACTTTGATTGCAAAGAGGACTTCTAAAGAAAAAAAAATTGGATTTGAACAAATCCTGCAGATTCTGGAGCCAAAATGCGACCTGCCAAGTCGGAAGCATTTCAGTGAAAGATTTCTCCTGAAACTGGGAGAGAGATGGCTGAGTCTTTGCTGCAGGAGCTTCACCAGTTGAAGCCACTCTATGCAGTTCATGTCTATGTCTCAACTGTTGGGTATAACTTTCTGAGACATTAGTCAATGAGAAGTCACGTCCTGCAAAGACGACCATTAGGTCAAGAGTTGGGACACTACGGTCCAGAGGCCACATGTTAAACTGTTTAATCTGGCACCCCACACTGGAATGAATTATACAAATATATTTCTGTAATTTTGGTGTCTCACTTTCAATGGTTCACCACAAATAAACTGACAAGTTATTTTGTATCCATGTTGTGTTGGAAGATTTGTTGTTTTTCTCGTTCATGTGTGTTTTTCGAGTAATATAATCATATTTTTTCAATCATTCCAACACAACAAACACAGCATTTTTTCAAGTGTGTGTTTTTCCCCAAATGATATCAACCGATCGGTACTAAAATAGCAACAAAAACACAGTATTTATATTAAAAACGCATGTTTTTGTCTAGATTTGATGTTGTTTCTTCCTCATATGAAGTTGCTTACCAAAATACGTCCAGCATCTGATCCGCCCCTCTGTCAAGTTCCAGAACCCTTCTGATCCACAAGTCAAAAAGTTTGCCCACCCCTGATTTAGCTGGAAACAGAAAAAAAGAGATATGAAAGAGACTAAAAAAATGTCAAAAGACTCATAAGATTTTTTGTAATTGCTTTTAGCACACATGGAAACATTTGTAAATGGAGAGCTCCCATTGATCAATAACCTTCTATTGAAAGCATCTCACTTCAGCTGCTTGCTGCGTTCACACACACGTGCGTTTAAAATTATATCTTTTTTCTATCGTAACATTGTTCCCAGGGATCCCTTAATTATGATTTTACAGTTTTTAGTCAAAATTAAAACACCTTTTTGTTTAGATACACAGAGCAACCCGCCACCCTCCCCATCGCAGAGAGTTCTGTTTAGGCAACCTCAAGCTCACTTCAACCACGAGCACCAGAATGGCAATTCGCTCATCGTGTCTCGCACACCGTGAGTGTGCAGAGAGAAGAGACACCAAGCGTCACTACTCAAGTTTTTAAGTCTGTTTTCAGGATATATATGAAGGTTGCATTGGCTGAGCACAAGTAAAGAATTAAACCAGTTGAACTTTGACCAATCAGGGACTCAGATTTGGTAGTGACTAATAAACAATTTAACAATTGCAGTTTGTTCCAAAATTCTATGACATCAAGTTTTTGATACACCAGAACTGAGCTGTGAAAGAAAAAAAAAGCCTGAAGTCAGATCCAAAAGTTTTGCCCCACTTTAACATTTTGCACCAAGCCTCTTCCAACTGTAGGTGTAGTATCAGGTAGTGACAGCACAGTGTGAACACCATGTGCTAAAAGTATGTACAAAATCCCACATTCAGCGTGATCTTGAAGCTCGTACATAGTGATAAGTTTGTTGCACATCTTGGCTCAGTCCGTTGGCCGTAGCTTAATGGCTGCTTTGATTCATGCCTGTTTGTCTTTGAATGAGACGCAGAAACGTACAACAGTTTGTCTGAAAAAAGTCAAGAGGTTAAGTTAAAAAGTTGTTGAAATGGTTTATTTTCCAGTGTTGATCCTCACAGACACACACAGCTGGTATGTTTTTCCATTGAAACGATGCGTGTGAGTGTTTTGATGCGTGTCACTCTGCTGCTCTGTGCAGGCCCTGAGAATGCTGGAGGCCATTTTCAGATTCACTGGACATTTTTTCTCACTCTTCCTACTGTAGTTCTTTCCTTCTCTCTCACATATGACGTTTGTGAAGCTTTGGCACTTTTTTTTAGAAAGATCTACCTCTCTTCCAGGATCTTTAGCCTTTGTTGCATCTATTGACTTTACATGAGAACTGGACTGAGTGACTGTGACGTCACACACAGAGAGAGAGTGACTTCTGGCTCCAACAAAATAAAGTCAATTCAGGCGCAGTTTTTTGTTATCAATATGGATGTCGCCCTGTTGGTGTTACGGCGTCAGGAGGAAAAAGGAACCCAGGAGCAGGAACAACACAAAAAGATGGGAAATTGAAACACTAATGTTTAATGTACTTGCAGAGACGCAAAAACTTTGGCAACCAGACAAGACTCTGCGACACCGAAAACTCAAAAGACCGTAACATACAATACCTATGATAATGATTACAAACTAATGCAGCTGTGGCAACCAGGTGAGAAAAAAGGAGGAGGGGCAAACACTGCTGAACGTAACAGTTGGAGCAGACAACCTCAGCAAGCAGACAAAAAACTATGAAGAAAATAAACAGGATTGTCAAGAATATGTTAAAACAAGGTATGAGAGCAAGTATGGTTATTCTGACGAATAGAGTCACTGTGTAATAACTGTTTATTACTCATTAGAAGTCTATGGGATTTTGGTTTCTTGGAGCCAGCGGTTACTTCCTGTTTGGAACGTCAAAAGGGAGGAGTCACTCAGTCCAGTTCTTTTATACAGTCAATGATTGCATCACTCTACTCATCACCAACACACCTTTTTCTAAACCAACATTTCTCTCCTTCTTCTCAGCCAATCACATTTGACCTTTTGTCTCTTTGCATTCCAGATGGTTTCTCCAGCCCTCCTCCATCCCGTTCTCCACTTAGAATGTTCCTTTGGCATGGTGTTGCCCTTGATCACCATGAAAATCTAAGGTTCCACACATCAAGATGTCACTGGTGGGCCCCAGGTGGGTTTGTCTGCGGGTCCCATGGTGGCCCCATCTGTGTTTGCCTCCATGCTTCGGTGGGGACTCAGTGGTCTGGGTCACTACACTAACCAGTCGCCGCCCGGTGGGCAGCATAGCGAGTTAGCGAGCTCTGCTGCCCAGCTAGCGAGACTGCTGAGTACCCACTCAAGCCAGTGTAAGAAAAACAGGTGGGGCCACCATGGAACCCACAGACAAACCCACCTGGGGCGCACCAATTCAGCCCAAAGGTAAACCATATGGGGCCCACTTTTAAACGGTCGCTGGGAAGCAATGCAGAGAGAACTGGAAAACAGGCAGGGGGGTCGATCTCCAGGACCAAAATCAAACTTTTGAACATGAGAGTCTATGGTAAGTTGCTCCCTCTGGCAACCGGCCCCTAGTGGTTTTTAGTGGAATAGCAACTTCAGGTATTTCCTGGTTACAGGATGAATTTCAGTTAAACTTGCAAACTAATTCTGCTCATCTACACTGATAATTATTTTTTTTAAATTGTAAATTTGGCTTCATGAGAATGACTGAACAAATAATAAAAACAGAAACTAATTTTGAATTATGTTTTTTTTTTTTGCCTTAAGACAATCTTTGTTGCTAATTGTGTGTTTAAAAAAAAATAGAATAGAATAGAATAGAATAGAATTGGAAACCAGATGGAGGGCTCTATCAGGTCAGACATGTTTTTCTTTGAATGTATTCTAAGATGGACTTTCTTCTCAGTTATGAAGCTGTGATTGATTCAGAGCCGCCTCATTCACGTTCATCTGTGAAGACACCAAAGCAGAAACTGCAAGAATTGAACATGTTCAGAAATCCTGCTTGTAATTGGTAGATAATCTCCTAATAATTCACTAAAGATGTCAAAACTAGACTCTACACAGTTCCTCATTGACGACAGTGGAATCTTTAGTAGAGATAATCAATACCAAGCTTTGTGTGTTGGTCTCCTCGTCACTGAATGGTGGCGGTGGTTATTTTGCTGGTTTAGTGTTGTGCCGCACTCCCATCCCAGCTCCTGTCAATCAGCCCCAAACAGCGCGGATAACAAAAGACACTCATTCTGCCACTGGAGCCCCTCTTTAGTGAGCAATTCTAAAACTTACATGCTTCTTATTTGTTGGGTCAAAGGTTAAATTGCTGACCCTCCCCTCTATTCCTCCCTCTCACTTTCCCCACCGTGGCCAAGCTGTACTCGGAGTCTTATATTTACATGGATTAGAGTCCTTTCACAGCGAAGAAAAGAGCTGGTTCACAGTCAAAGCCCGAGGAGCAGTCCATGCTGCCCGAGTGGCCACATTATTCACTCGCAGACAATGACCATATTGTAGTTATGTGGAAAGGGAGGGGGCAGGAGGAAAGAGAAATCCCCCTTTGCCATGGCAAAGTCCTACACTTGTGCCACGGAAAGGGGAGGGCTGAGCCTCATCCGCTTTTTCAAGCAGAGCAAACAAAGCCTGCCCACTGTGAACAAGATGAAGATGTCAAAAGCTTTTTGGCATGGGGGTGGGAGGGGGGCAAATGGGGTTTAGGGGATAAACCAACAAAACAAGTGAAAAGACCTTTTCTCAAATGGATAAATCCCACTAAGTCTACATTTCCACATCAGATTTGTTCTGTCCTTTAACATCCCCTCTTCTTTCCCTCTCAGCTGTCCTATAGACAAGGAAGTCCTGCTTTAAGGTACGGGCTGACGCTCTTCTCAAAAACACTTCAACTACTTCTTACTAAAGCTAATTTTGTTCCTTATCAAAAAGAGTTTCTTGATTTTTTCTTCAAAATTTAAATTTTCTATTGAAATATTTCTTTACAACCTATACCCATGGAAGTGAGATCTCCAAACAGATGAAGCCCGAGGCACTGAGAAGTGAATGACATAAAGAGGCCCAGTATATAGCCACAGCCGATTCACATGCAAATGGCCGAACTTGCACTGAGTCTGATTAACTCCCTGTGAGTTCATGGTTTGTCTGTTAACAAAGATTTAGCTGCTTTTGAGTGCAGGCGTCCACTAAGTGGGCAAAGACTGAAGGGGAGAGAGCTGGGATCAAACTTTACTGTAAAAGCCTCTCAGGGCACAAAGCAGCCTCCGTCCCACAGGTCTGACGGATACGGGACGGAGTAGACACCGCTACCAGAAGCAAGAAAGAGGACACAAAGGTGGGCAACGGTCCATCTGCAGATCTCCTCTACCACCCAAACCTCTCGGGACTGATGACTTTCTGTTCACTTAGGACTCAAAAGCCTGTCCAATCTGTGACATCATCGGTGCTTGTTTAATGTCAATGACAAACCAGTCCTATTAAAAGAGTTTAGCCCAATTTCAATAAGGAACTTCATTAACTCATATGCTGGATTCCTGATTGCTCCAAATGTTTCTACACAATTAGTCCTCACTCTGAGCTGAAGTGCTCCCTTTCTTCACACCCAATCACAATCAAATTCCTTCCCTTTAAATTCATAGTTTTAATTCTTTGTTTATATGCATTCCAGACGTTTTAGCCGCTCCACCTCTGCTCTGGTTTCCTTCTTTGGCGAGGTCTGACTTCAGCCACCATCAGCGTCTGGGCTCTGGGATTTTTTCACTAAGGTCCGAGATCATCCCATGCATGCAAGACATCCTTCGGCCTAACCGCCAAACACTGTGGACATGCACAATTATCTGTTTAAAGACCCACTTCAATCATCTTTTGATCTATTGTGAAAGCGTTCCCAGTGGTCTTGTAATTATGATTCTGCTGTTTTTGGCCAAAATCAAAAAGCTTGTGCCGGTTTCTAGGACATACTGTAGTTTCTATAGAGCAGCAATAATTCTTTAGAATTTCACCTTTGAGTTGTGGGCAGGACTTGTGGCAGGGAGTAATTACCCATCATCTATCTATATTCACCCTCTCCGACTAGCTTACAGCCTAACATTAGCAATGCAACAAAAATGGTGAGCAGTATTAGAGCTAATTAGTTTTGATCCAGATTCCAGTTTAGACGAGGAAAACGAAGTGGATCCATCAGAATGGAGCTTCTACATCACTGCAAAAAACAGATTTCAAACTGCATTTTTTTTTTCAAGAGGATCTGGTTGTAGACAAGATGGAAGCTGATAATCATCATTAGCCGGAAACAGAAAATTTCAGAATTGTGGCCACTTCTATTGAAACTTTTTTAGTGTTCAGGATTATCTTAAAATGTGTCAATAGAGGGTAAAAGCTTTATTAAAGGATATCAGACTTTTAAGTTGGAGATTTAGTCCAACACATTCTCATCTTCAAGTCGTCACATATTGGTGTCTGGTTGAGGCCCCCTCCGCGTCAGTTTTTGACGCTTTGGGTGTCCCCCACCCTTTCATTTTTTGACTGGCTGTTCGTAAATTCAAGGGTCTGTAACTCTCAGGATGAGGTACCGAATTCGCACTGGTCTTCGGGGCGCGTCCAGTGTCGGTACACCAACCTTAACCCGGTACTGGTTTGTGTCCGGTAATGCGGCTGGACTGTGTTTGGTACCGATTTGGGTCAGGTAAACATCTGATCCATTGTGAGGCTGGGTTAGGCTACTGGTACCAGGTTTGGGTACTGTAGCTATGCGTCGCTGTGCTAGACCAGTTCTGATTCATGGTCCGAAGGTTGGGGACCCGAGATAATGGGAACAGCCAGTACTTCAAAAAACAACCTGATTGTGTTTTGATGGCCGTGCGACCATGTGACACAAACGATTACGAACCACATCGAAGTATAAACCAGCCTTTAGGGACTCAGAAAACGTCAAAAAGTGACACGGAGGAGTCCTTAACCAAACTCAATATGTGACAACCTGGAGCGAGAATGTGTTGTCCAGACAAATATTTACGTTAGACCGGAGTTAGCTTCAACCTTTCACCATGTCTTGCCACCATTGCTTCAATCAACGTTATTCAGTCGTGGAGAAAAGCGGCTTTGCACCGATAGAATTGCTTTATATTAGCAATGTGTTGCATATTGCTAAAAAGATTCTTCTAAGTGATGATTACAGCGGTAAATTACTCTTCTCTGCAGATCACATTGATCGCAAAATGCAGGGGTGTCAAACTCATTTTGGTTCAGGGGCCACATTTATTTGATCTTAAGTGGGCGGGGCCAGTAACATAATAGCAAAATAACCCATTTGATCAATTTGTTAACTGTAGTTTGTTTTTTTTCAGTTGAAAAAACAACATAGGAGCCTAACCACTTATTATTACTTTTTTTTTATGTTTATTTCTTGATCTCTTTTTATCCCAGTATTACGTTTCCTCTGCTTCCCCTAGTGGCGGAAATAGCGGTCCTTAATTTGAAGACCATAACTCGCCACAGGAATGGACTAGAAATCTGCTTTTGTTTTTCAACAACCTGATATTTATTTGCTCTGTGACTGGCCAAATTAAATTATCTAGCGGGCCAGATGCGGCCTGCGGGTCGTGTGTTTGACACCCCTGATGTAAAAAGTTATGTCAAAGAACATTGCAGGTTTTGACAGAAACACCTCAGATGGTGAAGTTCAAAATGCAGAAAAAAGTATATATATATATATTATATATGCCCCACAAGAATATTTGAAAAACACTATTTTCTTTGGAGTGGGTGTTTTTTAATAAAACTTGTTAGTAAATGTTGTCAGTGTTCAACAGAGGAGCATTGTGTCTTTATGTTAATGCTCAATTTGCAGCATCTTGTAACAGTTCACCGTATGTGTTAAGCATTCTATAACATACTTTGGGGTGTTAGGAATGAGTAGGAGAGTTGTATAAATCGCACAAATGTGACTTTTGTCCAGCTTTGATTCATGCTGGCTGCTTGCTGTACCACTCCTGGCCTCTGCAGCAGCACCCTGTATGGTGCAGCTCTGCTGGTGTGAATCCAGGAGAATAGCCTTTGTCAAGGTGTACTTGCTTCAATTCTCACTCATTTCCCTTGGTATAGGGGTGTTAAATTATATGCTCCAGAGGACCCCACATTTGTATTTTTTACAAGACCCAGGTTATTAGGCAAACAGGCTCTGCACACGTCCCCCACTATGACAGTTTTCACAGTCAAGGATTTCGACCTTTATTTCCATCCAAGTACTGCTTGCACTCCCCTTCACACCCACTGTGACACACACACACACACACACCCACACACACACATCCACTACCACTAGCAACCCTCACCAAATCCTGCTCCCTCTCCCTCTAACTAGGCGATAGCGTCTAAGTCTGCAGAGTGTGTGATCACACTGTAGTTGCTCTGGGTGTGGGACCCCAGGCAGAACGGCAGCAGACCCAAACCGCCCAATCTACTTGCTCGATTGACAGCACAGCTCTAAACCCCCCTCGCCTCATTTTGGAGCTTTATTTTTAGTTCCCTCTTTGCACAGCTAAAGAAATAGAAACCAAAAAAAAAAAAAAAACGGAATTACGAACCATCATTTGTTCCTAAACTGTAGACAAATTACATATGCAAGTGTCTCCTTTGTACTTTAAAAAAACACTTTTTTTAACAGCTCAAAAAAGGCTGATGAAAAGACCAAGGAACATCAAAGCAGTGGATCTTCCAACAGAAAGGTTAAAAGCTTCAACACAAAATCTCTCGCATTTTTTCCTGGCCTGATTCTCATTAGCTACTCATTTTAATCAGGTACGCCATCAATTAGCATGACTTTTTATGCGTTTGATGCTTGAAGGTTGGGTCTCAAGGACGCAGAAACTTTCAGATGCGAGGCAGGGTCAGTGAAGCATCCAGTGTTTTGCAGTGCTCATGGGTATGCACTATTTTTTTTATGACCAGCACAGAGGAAGTGGTTAATTCTGAGGCAGGCAGGGTTCAAGCCTGCAGGACAGGAGCCTGTGCATGTTTAATGCCAGGGTTTCTGAGGAAGAGTTGCATGTGTGAAACTCACTGGAAGGAATCATTATGAGTCAAAATTGCTCTCTCACGAGTCACTCGACTCAGCTCTTTGCAGATACTTTAGAATGACAAAATGTGTTGTTTTCAACGTACTGTAGATGCTCTGTCGATTGTAGAGACTGGGCTCTCAAAAGAAAATATTCAACAAAATATCAATCAAAAGCATGCAATGTTCTGCAGTGCTCCATGCAATGTTAAAGTATTGTTGGTGTTTTTGATTGAATTTGTTTCAAACATACCAATAATTACCATACAATCAATAAAATACAAACTTAGAAGTAGTCATGACAGTAATAACAATGAGATACTAATAATACAAAACATGTTTGAAAGGAAGAAGCAGAACTAGGAATGTCTCGATCCAATCAGACTCAGTTGGAATCAAAACGATCTGGGATTGGATATTTATTCTATGATCAGTGCTTTATATTTCAATTTTGTTATTACAGATAAATATTCTACTAGAATTCAACATATTTTGAACAGATCACAAAATTTTATTGTTATAAAACACAGGAGGCACACAAACACAGTTCAGTGATGTTAACAAGATACTCCCAGATTCAGATTTCTGGGTTCAATAACTCTTTAAAAAGTTTTAAACTGACACCCATTGTCTCTATTGGTTTGTCCAAACACAATCATTGACTTAAAAAGGCATAAAAAAATTGTATAATTTCTTTTGTTTTTTTCATGAAAAATAAACAGAGACGGTAACGAGACCATCGACAGTACAAAGTGCAAGTTTCAGGAAAAAAGGATGAAAAAAAATCTAAAATCAATGAAAAAAACCCAAAATTGATCAATGTTTTCATGGGTATGAGGCAATTATGAATTTTCTCCATCTTAATTATGGTAAAACAACAATTTTGGAAGAAAATCTAAAATGTTCAAAACGTGTTTTTTCCTTTTTTTTGTTGACTGTATTTTATTACCTTTGTGTTTTGATTTGCTGTTATGTTCCTTATATAAAGCAGTTTGTGATTCTTTTTGGGAGAAGAGCTTTAGAATGATTCTATTCTGTTCTATAGTTCTGAAGATCCTTAAGTTACAGTCACCAAACTTTATCACATGACTAATTATTATCTATTTTTTGTTAGCAGTTAACTCATTTTTCCTTGCTAATAATTTTACTATTTTTACCTAATTGTTTGAGTTACTTCACCAAAGTGCTCTGTCACTGTGTTAAATGATAAAAAACATGTTAACGAATTACTATGAAGGGACAACCTAAACGTGTTGACTGCATTTGATTTTTTCAGATCTAGAATCTGTATTGACACATACTCAGAATCTAACTCAGAATTGGATCGGGGCTAGAATACCTGATCGGGACATCACAGGCAGAACTGAGCTCATTAAAACCTACTCTTTTTACAAAAACTATTATTTGATTATAATTATCTAAATTGTACCCAATTAATATAATAAATATATTTTAACAATCAAATTGATATCCATCATCCATATACAATAACTTATAATAGGAACAATAACATTTGTACATTTGTTACTTTCAAATCTTTTGGTTAATGAACACATGATTACTTCTTTAAGGATTTATCATATATTCTTGTATTGTGCCCAAATCATTTGCTTGTCACTATTTTTCAAACTTAAGAATATTTTACACGATTTTTATTCAAACTACTCAGACTATTCCATTTTTTGTAAAGAATAATCTTTTACTAATTAGAAGAGCAGTAACCACCATAATAGTAGATTTAAATATCGTGTTTTTAAACTTTTTCTCGCTATAGCACTAAAATTATTTTCTAAAAGTGCAGAATTTATTAAATCTCTAGTTTTCCCACTTTTTGGCTTATTAATACATTTCTTGTCTTGAAATTGAATTAGTGGTTGACAGCTGTTGTTCACGATGGTCAACATCCTCCTCTCACCCACCTCTCCACACGGTCCAGGACAGAGCTGGTTCCCCTCGTCAGCCGGTCGGTGCTGCTCACTCCCCTCCAGCGTGGAGAAGAGCTGAAGCTACTGTCATAAAACCATGAACAAAATAACAAATATAAAAATATTAAAACATTTAGTGTTTATTTGACAGCTGTTGTTCTTTTAAACTATTTTTGTTGAAGCATAAAAAACATTTACGTCTAGAATGTTTGCATTGAGAGACAAACATAAATGATTGCAATATTAAGATATCACAGGATGATCATTTAGTGAAAGGAAAGAGTGCAAACACTTAATGGTTTTTGCTGAAACTCATTTTTTCCTGTTGACTGAACATTCTTGGAGAAAGTGTACTTCCTCTAGCACCGTCCAAATCTCCCAGCGACTGAGGCAACCCTAACGAGAGCAGTTGCAGTACATATGTACATATAACTGAGTGCAGTTGCAGTACATACATAAGTAAGTGGATGTGAACAGGGCCTACATCTGTATTGAGCTACAAAGTCCTGCTTTTATACTTTCGACTATACAAGGCTGTGAATCCCCAGGGTTAGGCCCCCCCACCCTGTTTGAACATGTGGAGCGTTATGTAGCTTGATGTGTAGCGCAGAAAGCATTCCCTCTGCAGTTTACTGTGGGACTGGCTGGGTATGGCAGATGTCTGCAACACTGTTCTGCTGCGAGTTGAGGGCTCCATTTCAAAGGCCTGTTTACTGGCAAGCCTTAATAGGAAGTGATCTTAAAGTGTTCTTTTAAACATGTCAGAGGCTAATGGTTTAATTTGCTGTGAGTATTGCTCTGTCTAATGAGAGTTAACATGTGCTCCCGACTGCACCGCTCAGATCCTCATCTTTTAGGATAGAGACATAATTTTCACTTTCATTCATCAAGCTGAGGGTCTGATTCGTTTGTTACTTCAGGAATTTTGTTTATGCAAGTTGCTCAGCAAGTCTTAATTTGTTTTACAAGTCATGTGTTGGGTGTAGATGTCAGGCTTGCATGTTTGTTTTTTACCAATATTTTTGAGGAATGCAAAGCGGCTAGATAGCCAAGTTGGTTGAGCGCAGGGCTGGCACTCTGGAAATCAGGACCTGATTCTTAGAGCGTGCAATTCACCTCAACCAGTATGAGTCTTTAGGAAAAATCCTTTGCACTACCGTGTCTCTGTAGCAACAAGGGGGCCCACGTCTGGGCCTCCCTGTCCTGGTTCCGAGCCTGGATAAAACACAGGGCTGTGTCAAGAAGGGATAGATAGATAGATAGATAGAACAACTTTATTAGTCCCCCAAGGGCAACTCCATTAAAAACAGCTCTCCAGCGTAAAACATAGACAACAAACAACACAGTAAACAGCCACACGAAAAACTTGCTGAAAAATAAAACAAAAAAAATTTGATAAAATACAATTAAAAGATAAAAGATATGCTTGGAACAGGTAGCGTCTACACTCAGGTATGTAGACGTCATCAGGCGTATGTAGGGCAATCTGGCATAAAAATCTGTGAAGCAGTGAAAGCTACTTTACTGTCGTAACCCTGAAGGGGCAGGCCGAAAGGTGAACGCCATTTGTGTATGTGCAGCCAAAATACAGTGTATTATGAAATAATTCATACCCCTGGGTATGAATAAATTTAGCGGACACCAAAAAATGATTTCATGTATTCCACCTATAATGCTATGTTTACATCGGTCTTAGCACTGCGCGTTGAAGCTCCAACTTCCAAAAAACTCTATGTAAACATGTCTAGATGTGCCTTTTGGGTTTCCACGATCAAAACTTTTGCGTTCAAGCGCCACGACTCAAGTTTTTAAGTCAGTTTTCGGGCTCTATGACTAAAACACAGCCAATGAACATACATTAAAAGCTTAACCAGCTGAACTTTCACCAATCAGGGACACGGATTTGGTTGTGGAGAATAGGAGAATTCACAGAAGGGACAATTGTTTGAAAACTGATAAGAAGGAAAAAATTATTAACGCAACAATATTGATGCAGTCCTTTGTCGCTAAAAGCACATTCAAGAACCGATGTTCAGTGTTCTTGAACGCACCACATATATCCAGTTTGAGCATAAAATAACAAATCTAAAAAAACTTCAGTTTATTAAGTAAAGTAGAAGTTAAAAGTTAGTAGAAGTTAAAAGTAAAGAAAAGTGCCTTCCTCTCAAATGACTGAGTTTGCAGAAGGCTCAGTGTACTTCTCTGATTGTCACAGTGTATAGGCTTGTGTGGGTGTTCTGTGGCATGTTTGTGTGTGCTCCCACACGCAGGATGGCAAGGTGCAGGAGCGAACAGTGATTGATTGGGTTTCCACAGGCCTCCTGTGTGTTCATTTTCACAATCCAGTCCGTGATGCGGGTCATCCCAGGAATCAAGGGCCAGGACTGGATCACTGTAACATCTTTTCCTCTGATCCTCAGCTCTTTTTCTAGTCACTTGTCTAAAGACGAAGATGGATATGCCTTCTTGTCTCTGACAGCATCCTCACTTATCTCTCTCAGAAGGAGCATGTCCTGCTGTACTCTGCCAGAGGCAATAATGTTCTCTTTCATACGATCCCTTGTTGGTTGCCTACGGTATCATGATGATTTCAGATCAGAGATTTAAAGCCTAACGTGCAAACACTGAGCAGCAGTACAGTCATACTTCAGGTTAATTCTATAAAATTTCAACAATTGTGCAAAAATCTTAGCATTTGACTGATCCATCACCCGGCAACAGCCTGTATTTGATAATCAAACCATGAATACAGCCTGAAGCTGAGTACCAAACGTTTTTAAAGTCTTTAGATCCAACCGAGGAATTATCTTAATGTCACACATCGGTACCCTAACCCTAACCTTAACCCGATACCGGTGTGGTCCACGTCCCGGTGCCAGACCAGTACCGTTTTGCGGCCCAGAGGTTGGGGAGCCTTGATTTAACTGGAACAACCAGGACGTCAAAAAACAAAGAGTTCCAGACCCCCAAAACCTCAACGTTGACGCGGAGAGGTCGTTAAACATGCGTCAAAATGTGACGACTTGGGAATGAGAATGCATTGGTTTTCCAACCAACCAGCCATTGAAGCTCCTTATTGGCTAGATACACCTAATCAAGGTAACCATCAGTAGATGAGACAGGATTTATGGAAAACCAGCCAGAGGCCGGCCCTCGAGGCCTGAATTTAGACAGTGGAGGATTCACTGTCCTTATGATACGGAGACGTCTAGGAAGGACACAAAAGACTGTCAAAAGACGGATTAGTTTCACATTTCTTAAATAAATAAAACTACACTGCCCTGTAAATTATTTAATTCCTATCAAGAAGGTCAAATAGTTTAATATAAAACCTTTCCCTTTTTTGAATTCTTTCCGTTTTTCTTTTATTTCTTCAAATACTGCAGGTAAACTTGTTCACCTTTCGGTACATTCCTTTAGGGGTTGTCCCATCACCTTTAACTGATCCACAAATTTGGTTTGGCAGATAAATTTACGCCAAATCTGGGTGAGGACTGGGTCAGAAAGATCAGACTTGGACCCCTTGTGGTGTCATAGTCAGGCAGTCACATGAAGGGTCTTACGTAAAGGTCCACACTGGATGAAGCTCATCGCACCTCCTGGGAAACGAACCCTGGTTTCTCTAGAGGCAGTCCTGCTTACAGCCAACTGAGCCATCCAGAAGATTCTATAAAAATTAATATATCATATAGAAAAAAAATTGACATTGGTTTAATTGGCTGTGCCAGGAACAATTCCCCCTCCAACATTTAAAATACAAGCTCCCACTGTTTTTGATGCTCATTTTTAGATTTTCTTTTCACCTCAGATAGCAGTGATTAGTAGGCAATAACAGACTTGTTCCACAGTTAAGTCATCAATCCACCCAGAGTGGCAACAATGTCCACGATAACTCTCTTTTCCTCTCTAAACTCAAAACTACACAATGAACACATTCCCTTTGCTGAAATAGAGAACGCATGTTAAAAAAGTGGCACTAAACCTCATTAAATCTTTTGTTCAGTCTTGTTAGGATACTAGATCAATGAGCCTTTGTGCGAAACTTGTCCGAAGATAATCATTACACTTAAAGCTTTTGTTGGAAAACTTTCACACTAGACAGACCTCCTCCAGAGCTTTCCCAACAGTATCATGCTTTCTCTGTCTTGTTATTTGAAGGTTACAAACTGGAGATAAGCATGGTAAAACTCCATGAAATGGAGCAATGGGATTACATGTTCCATGCGTTAGCTTGGAGCAGTCCTCTGTGAAAAACATTGCACTTGTTCACATCTGCTTTTCATTTTTTTGCACTTTTTTCTTCTCTTTAAACCACAGATGACGGTTTGTCAGTGGAAAATTACAACCTATCAATTCAAGGGTATAAAGTAACAATTTAACCAAAGGAAATTGTCAAATGGTTCTTGAATATGTTGTTAGAACTTTAATATCTGTCAATAACTAACATAGTTTTCCCATCTATAGTTGCCATTTGACTGGACTAAACTTAAATATGTCAGAAAATAGGCAAATAGTTTTGGAACCATGTTATGCCTTAATCACGAGTGCCCTTGTGGATAGATACTGTCTGTGGGGGGAAACGGGCAAAAGCAATGCAGTGGACTGCATAAAATTATAAAATCATAGACATCCTGGTTATCCCATAGGTAAAAGTCTTCATGCACATTTTTTCTATGGGCATGCTGCTGCTGACAGTTTGTTTTTTTTATTTTCAAACAAGAACAACAAAAAAACAAACAAATAAAAAGAAAAAAATGCAAATGATCCCACAAATAATGTGAAATGTAACAAAAATGTTCAAAAAAGGGCTTTGGATGAAGCTAAAAGCTTATCAAGTCCAGGCTGCTTCGTTCTCATTCAGCCCAAATTATCTCTTTATCTACACTAAGTAACAACAACACAAAACAAAATCATTTTGTTGAAAAGAACAGTAAAATAACAATTTTGTACATTTGTACCACAATTCGTAGTACAAGGTAATGGAAGTAAACCTGTAAATGCGAATACCAACTTCAGTTTACAATACTCACCACAGTTATTGAATCCTTTTTATTTTATTTATTTTTGTAGTACACCACATCCCTGGACATTATGGTTTTCTTTCAATCCTCCCAAAACCTGCAAACTGCCCCATGAGCCCATTAGTGGTGCTGGCCTTGTGAACGTAGTGCACATTTTCAGCCTGAGTTTTAGAAATTAGAATGTTTGACAATAAAAGTGTAATTTATGTGGACATCTGACAGGCACTCACCTGTATATCACCTGCGGACTCCATGCATGTGGCATTTGTGTTTGGTCAGTAAGGCACGCACCTCACCATTGACAATGCTGCGTTCCATTTCATGACGTTCCTGGACGAGTCTCAAGGGGCACGGCCTGCGCTCCCTTTGAAAATGTGTATGTGCTTCCACAGACGCAAACACCCCAAAATCCTTCAACACCCGAATTAGTCCAACCCTGTTCGGTTACATGTGACTTGGCCATTATCAGTGGCAGTCTTTTATCCCCTTTCAGCTATAGGTGTGCTCAATCGCATACTTCATTGTTACCATGCAGGTTTGTTGGAAACATTGGACACAGCTGGGCTAGTTTTTGGTTAGTTTTAGAAGGAAAAGAATCTCTAAATCAGGGGTGCCCAAACTTTTTCACTCGAAGAGTCAAAATCTAAATGGGATTCCAGTTCATGGGCCAAATACAATATTTTTTTGCATGTCATGAAAGTGGAGAAAAGAATATGGTTGATTTATTTTGATTCTGTATTCATTAAGATATCACACAATAGTAATAATAAAAAGTTACTTTTATTTTTGAAACCTTAAAAGCAAGGCCTCACTGGCCATTTTTAATTCCAAAGCAAGAGCAAGCTAAAACACACTTTCCTCCAATGAAAACAGCAAACTGGAGTTACGAACGTGGAGCTGGTCTTTTGACTTCCTCTGTTGTCGCTCCATCTCGGCTAGCTGAACCAGGCCACTAAAAGCATCGGAAGGCTCTTGGGAAGAGAAAAAAAAAAAAAAGAGCCCAGGGCTAGCTAACTTTGGGATTTTTTTTCTTCCACAGCTGCAGGCTAATAAACTGCTAACAGCACCACCAGGAGGTCGAAAGTATATTACAGGGCGTAGAGTTTTGGAGCACCATAGAGAATCAATGGGTAAGGAGTTTTAACTAAACACTCTGTGGCTTCCACAGCCTCATTTGGCAGGCCAAAAGAATACCTTTGGCGGGCCACGTTTGGCTTGAGGGCCCAACTTTGGGCACCCATGCTCTAAATCTTTGGACAGGATTTTACTTAGATTCCTATTTAATAATGCTCCATGGTAAAGAAATGGCCCTGATTAGCCCAAATTATTCATTTTCTTTGATCTGAACCTTGCTACAGTCAGTAACGTTCTCTTACCTGTTTCTGCAGTGTTCAGTTCTGACCATAGACAAACAGTATATACTGTATTCTGCACAGTAATGTCTGTCATCACTGAGAGACTGAAAGATAAAAAAGAAAAGCATAAAGAGGTCCGGGCACGTTGATTGGAACAACAAAAGGCTAAAAATGGCCAAACTGAACAGTTCAAAGTAAAAGAAGACCATGAATGCACCCATGGGTCCACCCACCTGCAATAGAGTTAATGAGAAACTGCTACCTCCTGATAAACTTCCTCCAGTTGTTTTTTAAATTTTATTTTTTTAGAAGCTGTAACCTTTGGTGCTTCTGAGAATGGATGGAAGATAGTTTTGACAGAGGTGTCGAGCTCCAGTCCAGCTGCTTTTTCAAAAATCCATATCTGACTTGCTTTATATTTCTGTAATCAGGTAAGAAAAGCTGCGGGGGCAGTGTTGATCAGAAAACAACCTGAACACTTGTTTTCAGGAAAAGTAATCACAAAAAAATAAAAAATGTAAAAGTTCTCAATATGGTCAACTTTTTGAGAAATCCCAAGTAACTTTCAATAAAATGACTTCAGACCAGGTTCGGACTTACCATTGGGCAAAGGTAGGCGATTACCTGGGGCCTCCATCACTTTAGTGACCCCGAGCTGAACACTTTACAAAAATGTCTTAGTATTAGTGCATTACATTTTTTTCCAAGTAAAAATAATGGAAATACATTTCTTAACATTTGAATGTTATTTCAGTTTTTAGATGTGTTTTAAAACATGTGGATTCTTCACATTGGTGTTGTCTTAAAAAGGAACAATTGAAGTAGTTTTTTGACAGATGTCTTACCCTTGCGAAAAAAGAAAAAAAGTTTAAAACAACCACTGAAGAGACCCCAAAGTTTGCCTGGGACCCCCAACCTGCTAAGTCTGCCACTGCTTCAGACTGTTGCAAAATGGACAGAATATGGACAGAATACTGCTCAGTTGCACAGATCTGGGCGTTACCCAGGACATAAAACTTTCTGTTGACCATCAGGAAATCAGATAGCACACTTGTGCTACTGCTCCCCATAAGGGCCTTTGACTTAAATCAGCCAAATGTAGCTTTGCCAAGTGCCATGATCAGATATCTGTGATGAATTATATTAAGAGAAGTTGAGTGCGTTAACGCAAGTAACATGAAAATCATGGAGAGATGTGGACCCTAAGACTCAGCAAAACACACTCATGGACTGTCTCGCTTATTATTTATTGCTTATGGAAGCAAATGGCAGAATATTCCTTCATGAACATTATATTCAGCGTTTTGGGAGAAACACAATTTAATTATTGATTTTTCATAGAACTGAAACATGTTTTTCCCTGTTTTTACATTTTCTTTCTTTTATTAAGATAGTGTCAGTTTACAAAAACTAGACACTCAAATGTTAATGTAAAAGGTCCAAAGCTGCTTTCTGAGGCAAAAGCAGGTCAGCACATCCACTCACTTTGAGAATGGGCAGTTTTGGTTGAAGGGTCCTACTAATCTTGAGTCATTTGTGTCACGGGATGATCTACAGCGATGTCCTCTTCACAGCATGGCTCAGACACAATCTCCTGACAAAAGTAGACCTATTCTATTGCCCCTGCTATCTTTAAATTGAAATATTGTGATTATTCCCGTGGTTCAAGGGAGGCGAGCTGTAATGGCTGGACAAATGATGTGGAAAAGCAATAAAAAGCTGCTCCCTGGAGACTCTTCAAGCTGGCCAAGTGACACAAGCCATGAGGGATATGAGCTGCCGATGTGTCTGTGGAGTGTTATCCAAGTTGTAGTGAGCTGCTGCCTCACAGCCATAGATCTGCACTGCTTAAAGGGGATTTGACTAAACAAATGGCAGCATATGGTAGATGAGAGTGAGAGGAGCGAGTGGAGAAAGGGGGATGTGGAATTGTTTTCAGAGAAAGAAAGGGAGGGTGTACTGGTGTTGTTAAGGGGGTGTCCATGTGTCCCTACCCTCCTCAATCTTTCATTATGTTGTCACACTCTGGTTGTGTGCTTCCAGTAACACTTTAATTAGCCTCCATGCGTTTAATTGTGCATGTGCGTCTGCCAGCTTCTTTAACTGCGTAAATCTGTCTTGTTTGTTTTCTTGAACTCCAAGGATTAGTGTTGCTGCAGGAAGCCATGCATGCCTTCCAGATTGCACCTCTTTTTTTTACCTTGTTTTGAGGCATGTTTTTTTTTTATTAAAAGTTGTGTTTATGTGGATCACACATGCCACCATAGGTGTGGCCTACTATCCAAATGAGTAAGAGTGACTTAAACCCTTATTCCTGCGGTAGCTAAACCTTTTCTTTTAAAATAGACGGTAATAGGGCTTCAACCCCCCCAAAACAGCTACAATCTGCATATTTCAAAACACAATATATCTTTTTAACTGCCATAAATTCCATTCCTGACAATTACTACAAAAATGTAATCTTCGGCTTACTGATACTGCTGCCACCATTTTGCAACTCGATGGCAGTGATTGGTCCAATCCAATCTGAGTCATGTTTTTGGAGGAACTACAGTTGCCAATCACAAACGAGGTTGTTGGAAGTCCACACCCCTTCCACTGAAAGAGGACAGGGGAGAAGCTGTCGAAAACTGCCCATTTAAGTTGAGTAAGCCGAATAAATTTGTTAACAAACACAGGATAACACCAGGATTACAAAAAAGTGTGCAGAAAGGAAAATAAAATAATAGGAATTATGTCAAATATAGAACTAAAATTCTGGAGGTAAAATATAAAAGATATAAAAATAGCTTAACAACAATAATGAGGATAAAAAAAAAAATAAGCATAATAATAAGGAAACATGGAAAACTTTAAATGAAGTGACTAAACGACGTAAAATAATGCCAGAATATTTTGTGCATGAAGGAAGGGTCATTAATGATGAAATTCCAATAGCAAATGAGTTTAATTCTTTTTTTGCAAACGTGGGAACCAACATTGTGAGGTGTTGAGAAGATTAAAACATGATGAATGTACTAGTATAACAAAAAGTACAAAGAAAATATTAAATTCTATTTACATTGATGAAATCACAGAACATGATGTTTTATCAATTGTTAGAAAATGTAAGAATAAAACTTCTACGGACTGTGATGGAATAGACAGGATTATAGTAAATAAAAACAATAGACTGTATTCTCAAACCCTTAACATATATTCTTAATCTTTCTTTTAGAACCAGAACTTTTGCTCAAAAAATGAAAGTGGCCAAGATCATTCCAATATTTAAACAAAATGATGAGCATGTTCTTAATAATTACAGACCTGTGTCTGTACTTTCAAAAATAATAGAAAAATGGTTCACACAGAAATTTCATCAATTTTTCAAAAAATAATTTACTTTTTGAAAATCAATATAGATTCTGATCTGACAGACCTACCTCTACCGCAATCATTCACCTAACAGACGAGATTCTGGATGCAATCGATAAGAAGCATTTTACGGTCAGTTTATTTCTTGATTTACAAAAAGCATTTGATACAGGAAATCATGATATTCTGTTAGCAAAATTGGGCAATTATGATATAAGAGGTGTTGTATTTGAATGGTTGGAAAGTTGTCTTGAAAACAGACAACAATACGTTCAAATTATTAACTCAAAATCAAAATGTGAGATAGTATTGTCTGGAGTTTCACAAGGTTCGGTAATAGGACCTAAACTTTTTATACTATTTATTAAAAATATCTATGATTTTCGGAGCAAGAAATTATGATGGAAGTAGAAATATTAAAATTGATAAAGATATAATTCAAAATGTCTGAATAAAATTTTTAGGAAGAGAAATTGATAATAAACTTAGTTGGAAATCCCACATTGAATATATAAGCAGGACAATTGGCAAAAGCATTGGTATTTTATAAAAAGTAAAACATATTCTTGACAAAGATGCCCTATATAAATAATATGATTCTTTAATCGTCCCATATCTTCTTTATTGCAATGAGGTGTGGGGAAATACTTGTAAAAGTTTTACTGATAGATTAACTTTACTCCAGAAGAAAGTGATGAGAATTATAAATCATACAGGACCAAGAGACCACACCCACGATCTCTGTCAAATCTAACACTCTGAAATTCCCAGATCTTGTAAAGTTAAATACACTGATGACCATGTAGACGGTCAAAAACAGATTACCTCCAGAGCATATTTGTGGGAAATTTAAATTAATAACTGATTGTAATAATAGAAAGAAAGGAAACTTTTATTTACCCTTTGTACGGACTACATTAAGACATGTTTATAGGAGTAAAAGAGTGGAACCTCGCACACAGTTTTGTTATTAAAAAAGATTGTATAAAAACTAGTAACTGAAAACTATAAGTTGTGTTAAAAACCATTAAAGTCATAATGTAAATGCATATGACTTGAAAGGCCTATGTTGTGTTTTTTTTGTTTTTTTTTGGTAAAGGGGCATAAATAATAAGACCTGGTCTTCATCATGCTGCCTTCACACATGTGTTACGCTGTTTTCTTTTATTATTTATGGCTGACTCTTGTTTATTATGGATATGGTGGCACATGAGAGAAGAAGTAAAAGGAAATGAAGAAAACGAGGTGGAGTCAGAGGGCACCGCATGCTTTCTCTAAGGCATCTGATTGGTCAGTTTATAACTTGAATAACTTACAATGAAGAAAACATTTCTTTAAAAATAGTATTAGAAACAATATGTTAAAAAGAATGTATTAAAGCAAGAATGGTTGTTCTAGCAAGTAAATTGACTGGGAAATGACTGTTAATTCCTCTCTAGAAGTCCATGGGATTTTGGCTTTTTGGAATCTGGAAGTACTATTTGAAACACAATGGGGGGGTTACAGATCCAAAAATCAACCTATCTGTGATACAATTGTTCTCTACATTTTTCAATTTTAGTACCCTTTGTATAATAGAATAACCCATTATAAGAACATTTAATCTGTTAAAGTTTAAGTGTCAAACATGACTCGGGTTATATTCAGAGATTTTTTTACTGGGTTCTGTTGATCTAAAAGCATAATTTTTATTAATAATCCTTTAAAAGGATCAATTCATGTTATCACTAGATTAGATTAGATTAGATTAGATTAGATTAGATTAGATTAGATTAGATTAGATTAGATTAGATTAGATTAGATTAGATAGATTAGATTAGATTAGATTCGATTCGATTCGATTGGATTCGATTCGATTCGATTCGATTCGATTCGAAAAGGTTTATTTCAAGCAATCAAAGAAAGGGAGTGGGGGGAAGCAAATGAATATAATCCCACTCTGGCTCGACCTACCATTTCCTTTACATGTATTATCATTATCCGGTTTGTTATTTAAGATCAGATATTTATAACTTTTGAACACAGATTCAGCTTAATAGGAATCCTCAAGTAACAATAAATCAACACCCGTCTGCGCAAAACCCGGAACCGAAAAAAAAATGTAAATGAAGAAATAAACACTGGACCTCCGCAATGTTGACTCCTTTTCAGTTTTTAAATCCAAACTCAAAACATATCTGTTCAAATCTGCTTTCCCAAATTCATGACGCTCCTTCATTTTTAATCTGATTTTATCATGATGTCAACTTATTTATTGTGTTTTTTTGTTTTTTTTGTTTTTTTTATTGATGTTATTATGTTTTTATATTATGTTTATATATATATATATATATATATATATTATATATATATATATATATATATATATAAAAATATATTTTACTTTGTACAGTGTCCTTGAGTGTTGTGAAAGGCGCTTTCAAATAAAATGCATTATTATTATTAAACCAATATAAACAACGACCTTTGTACACAATGATTCTCATCTGTAGGACATAGTTTCTGCAGAGCGGCATTGGTGAGGCATAATCCCTCTTCCCTTCCCCATTGCTTAGAGGAGGGAGCTTGTTTCCGTCCCAGTATCCTTTCGACATCCCAAATACAACCTTTTTCATGTTGGACTATTTTGTATAAGTGGCGGCCGTGGTGCAGCAGTACGGGGGTCGACTCCTGATCCATTTTGTTACATAAACCAAAATTAAAAATAAAACAAAACTACTCTGATTTCTCACGTGTTGTCTTATTTTGATCTAATTTTTTTTACGAGAAATACTTTTTACCGGATATATTATATCGGGTAAAAATTACCCTGCAAGAGTGATGAAATAAATTTCTATGAATGAATGAATTAAATTGTTAATTTCAAGTAATCAGGTAACAAAACATAAAATAACATCTTACATAATTTACAAATTATATAATTTACAAATTTATATAATCTCACCCTGACTTGACCATACCATTTTCTTTACATGAATGATCAACATCCGGTTCAGGACTTAATATCAAATATTTATAGCCAAAGTGTTCTAGGGTTAAAAGGGTTGCATTTGACGGCTGTTTATATTTTGATGCATTTCATGTTATGAGAGAATTTTGGGGGTTTTAGAGTGTTAAACTGAATAGTTAAATAATTCTAGATTTTTTTGAATGTAAAATCAATTTTTTAAATGTAATTATTGGTTAAGCTAGACTACTATTTAGTGCAGAGCTTTGACTGTTTAGAAAAAGTATTTGACCCATTAAAGTATATGCCCCCATTCCCAAACCGCTGCCACTGAACAATTCCACCAAAGTAAGAAACAGCCTGTTAGTCTCATCTTTGTCAAAGGGTAAACTTAGAGGAATAACAAATGTTGTTTTAAAGACCAAATGTGCTGGATGTGTGTTTTCTGAGCACATATATCAGGTGACCTGGAGGATAAAGTCCCCTCCCACTTTGTCAGAAAAAGAGAAGCTATCAAAGCAGTTTTGAGAGTCGTTCTGATTCTATTCTTTATTGCAAAATAAGAACTAGACAGTTTGCTGGCAGGATGGGGTTCTGCAGCCTGGAGCTAACAGAAGCATCAAACCACAATTGTGTGTTGCCATCTGTGTGTGTGTGTGTGTGTGTGCTTAAATGTGTGGCTGTTTGGAGCTGCTGCGGTTGCTGCTGTTGCTGCTACCTC